>LPNX010407104.1:496182-554875 GCA_001517045.1 Pseudotsuga menziesii | reverse complement strand
TTGGTATCTTTGGAGAAGTTAGGGGCAAGTGGATGCGTGAAGCTGAAGAGCATACCGGGATTGGAGCACGCCACAAAGCTTCAAAAGTTGGATGTTGACAGGTGCACCGAGTTAGAAGAGCTGCCAAATATGGAATCATTGGTATCTTTGGAGCATCTGTGGGCACAGAGATGCGTCAAGCTGAAGAACATACGAGGGTTGGAGCACGCCACAAAGCTTCAAACCTTACATGTTAGCGGGTGCTGGGAGTTAGAAGATTGTAGGTGGTTGAAGAACCTTTATGTATCCAGATGTCCCAAATTACAGTGTCCAACGTGGGAGTAGTGGAAAGCTAACGCAGAAGGGGCGGTTGCGGCCGTTCGCAATTCGGTTTATTTTTATTTTATTTTTATTATGTCCTACACTGTATACATATTGTAATTTGTAACCTGTTTTTTCATATTAAATGAGATTATAGTTGAACTTAGTAACTGTGATTAATTTAATTTAAATTATTAAAAAAAACGATTTCTATAATCAAATTTAAATTATTAAAAAAAACGATTTCTATAGTTTCTCATTCGTTGTGGCTCCGCGTTATGGTCATGCCATTAATCCGGCCGTCTTATCTATGGCGCGCTATCGTGATCGCCTTTAAGATGACGAACACGCAATGGAAATTTTTGTCAATGAAATCAAATTAATTTTAATTTTAATATTTTAAAATAAATATACAATTTTTATCAGATAAATTTTCTTAATAATTAAGTAATTTTTTTTATTTTAAAATTGTATATTAAATATTTATTAATTTAAACAAATTTTGTAATATACACAAAATGTTTATATAATCTAAATGTTTATATAAATGAACTTTTACAACATTTAAATGAACTTTTACTCAATCTTAACTTTTTGTCAACAAAATTAACCTAAATATTTATATAACCAAACCTGCTAAATCTCATCAACAAAATTAGAATTTTATTTTATTGTCTTTAATTTTATCAATATTCACATAAAAGATAACAACATTACGGCTTTGTAACTAGCTCTTGTTTATATAAATTTAAATTAAAACAATACGATTGAAACAAAGATAGAACATGGGTGGCAAATAGCCATTTATCTCATCATCACTTTTGAATGTATCTTTTGTTTTAAATATTTAATTAAATTAATTTTTAAGAAAGAGTTTTGTTTACCTGTATTTTTTAAATTCAAAGTTAAGTTTAAGTTTTTATATTTAATTATTGGATTTAGAAAATATCAAGAGAGATCTGATTTTTTAGGTATAAGTTGTTTTTATCTTAAATTTTAAACGTTCATAAAAAATTACACCTCAAACATTTTGATTCCTTTAGTGTTTGGTAAATCCGGGTTTAACATGGATCTTTTAATTACTTTTCGTTTAGTTTTATTATTGGATTTTTATTATTTGATAAATTAGGCGACATACTTTTCTTTATATTATTTCTTGGTGTTAGTGTTATGTTAAACACACATTGATCTCATCAATGTTATTTGGATGACACTCCTTGATTCTAATCAATGAACCATAATCAAATATATCAAAATTGTACTCTAAAGTCACACCAAAATATATCTAAATTTTATTATAAAAAATGATTTTTTATTATTATTATGATGAATTATAAAAAAAGTTAGTTAATTTAAATTTATTTTAAAATTAATTAAAAATTAAATAACATAAAAAGGCTCGAATCTTCTAAAAAGGTTTAAGAGGGGGCTAGAGCAAGAGGTGCATACATGTCCCATCAGTAAAAAAGATGTTGTCCATATAACCATATCCATCGTGAACCAAAAAAGGATGCTCAACCATCTAAAAGAGTCTGCTCCATCACTATCACCAGGGTGCATAAAAACTAGAGATCCAGCACCAGGCTCAAAAGAGCATAAAACTATCTTGAGAGGCCAAATGACCGTAAAAAAATTCAGAGTAAAATCGCCATTCCAGAGCCAAAGAAAGGGCTTTTTTAGATAGGCAGTCAGCAATCTGATTGTGTTCATGGTAGACATGGCAAAAGTACAGCTCAAGGAAGCAAGAACAATTCTTCCTAATGTCCCTACACCAATGGATAAGCTCAGGTGGTGTAACGGAAGTAGTACCCTTTGCCCAATTGATGATGACTGTAGAGTCACCAAAAATATTGAGCTTGGGTAACCCCATCATTTGGGATGTATGCAGTAGGGCCCAGAGCCCAATTAATTTCGCCCTAGTGTTGGTGCCGGGTCCATCCCCTAATGCAAACTCAAAGGAGTGTAACTCATTCAAGTGCAGACAATAGCCAACCCCACCATTGTAATTTACTGATGCTCCATAAAAAAAACCACAAGGGTAAATAAGAGTAGGTCCGAAACCCTTTACTCTAGGATTTTTTACTCTAGTGACAGATGGGCAGTAGAGCTGCAAGGAGTAAGAAATCTGATGGAGCAAACTGATAACAGATACAGATTTCCCTTCAAAGATGGATACATTCCTTGCCTTCCAAATAGTCCACATGGCAAGGAAAGGGAGATAGCAGAATCCAGAATGCTTAGTGAAGGAGATAGTCCACATATCCAGGAAGGAGCACAAACTAACAGACTGGAGAGGAGGGGACAAGTGATGTTATTCCATCTGGACTGATAGTAAATTTTTCCAAACAGGGCAGTAATAAAATAGGTGTTCGATACTTTCAGCATCCCTTCTGCATAGAACACAAATACCGAGCCCTGTCCATCCACGTTTTTGCAGGTTGTCCCAAGTAAGTAATTTATTCTTCAAAGCCAGCCATACAAAACAACAAATTTTCCAGGGCAGAGCGTTGTTCCAAATAAGAGTAAGAAGTTTGCTACGAGCTGGTGGGGAGGATGCATTAATAATGCATTCATATATCAGTTTGGCAGACACAGTACCATCATATCTACTGTATGACCAAGTCAGAGCATCCATTTGATCAACTAGACATAAGCCACAAGTTTCCAGACCCCTCGTAAAAGAAGGCCAAGCATCCTTCCATACACTGCCAACACCGAGTTTGTCCACAGTAAACCAGTATTTATGACCGTCCAGGAGGGTATTTCGTTCCTGTGCAAGTGTCACAATATCAAAATCTTCCAGATACTCGCGTAGCCCTTGAGGAATCATGAGAGAGTCCAATACCCCAACAATTGGATCAATGCCAAGAAGTACGTGCTTCCCATTACCAACCTGCCAAGAAAGATGCCTACCAAGCCACGGGAGGGAGAGCAAGAACCCTTTCCAGATAGGAGAAACACCACAAGACAGGAATTTCTTGTCTCTGAGCCAAGCCTCACCGAGCCCATCTTCAAGTATTTATTTGTTATAACACGGTGCCATAACCCATCATTCTGGAGAACAAACCATAGGTTCTTCAATCTAAGCACAATACTGAACTAGTTTAATTGCTTGATGCCCCAACCACCATATTCTTTAGGCCATGAAAGCTCTCTACAATTGGTCAAGTGATACCGATGCTTATGATCCGTGGATCCCCAGAGAAAAGCAAAGGCTAGACTCCTGAGCTTATTTAAGACGGAAATAGAAATGGGAGCAAGTCCCATCCAGTAGACAGGAATACGGGTCAAAACAACTTGCACAAGTGTCAGACGACCACCGAGGGATAGAAGCTTGTGAGCCCAATGGGAGATGCGGTGATCAAATTTCTTAATCAGCCAGTGCCAGTCATGAACCCTATAACCTAGAGGCTTGAGAAAATAGTCGAGATATATAAATCCAGAAGTGATAGGCTCCATCTTGTAGGGTAGGGCTTTTGAAATCTTAGACTGAATATCAATATCAACATTGTTGTAAAGAAAACAGGATTTGTCTATACCAATACACATCCCTGAAGCCTTACAGAATTTGCTGAGAATGACATCAAAGGCCATCCATTCTGATAAGGAACCAAAACCCAATAGGATCACATCGTCAACAAATAGGAGATGAGTAAGTGCAAATGTAGAAGAGATCTTAATACCTTTGATGAGGCTGTGATCTCTAGCATCTACAATCATAAGACTAAGCCCTTCTATCACAAGTATAAAAAGCAAAGGCCAGAGGGGATAGCCCTGTGGATGCTGAAAAAGTTTAGATTTTAAATTATTAACATATTTTTTACATAAAAAAATTAGCTCATAACCATTTAAAAGGAGTATTAAATTAAGATGATATAAAATTTAAAAGAACCTCCATACATTAAGTTATTTTTATTTTATGAATTTAAATGAATATAGAATAATCATATTTTCTTAATAATTGAAATATTTATTAAATAATTTATTTAAAAATAGATATTTTCTTTAAATTGATTTAATTATTATTTCATTAATAATCATCATAATTATTTTCCAATTTTGAAATAAAATAAAATTTAAGTGTCCCATAAACCTCCTCTTCTTGGACTCTTTTCTATCTTGGACGAAATTGTTTTGGCCTGTGGATTTGAGAGCGCTCTTGTTAATTTGTTTTGTTTTCTGTGTGTCTGTCTATGTGGTACTGTGTTCGTATTTTCGTGTTTTGTAGTTTCTGCTATTGTCTTGTTCGTATCAGTTTTTCTGTGTGTTTGTTGGTATGGGCTTGTGAATAGGACTCCAAGAAACAGACAGTCAAATTTTGGCCAAGGAGATTTTGACGCGGCCGAGGCATGACGTAGTATTTGGTTGCGCCGAAAGGTGCTCTACAGCCCAGTATGGGGTGGGTATTGTAATGTTACATAACGTTGTAGCATTACGTAACATTACATAATGTTATGTCGGCTATAAAAAAAATAGAAAAGAAAAAAAATTACAAGTAACTTTACATAATGTTATGTCGGCTAAAAAAATAGAAAATTAGAAAAAAAAACAACACCTATATAAATAGCAAGAAGTATCACAAAGTACATCCAAATCCTAGCTACCTTGATCAAGCAACAACAACAACCACTGCGATAGAAAATAGCAACAACCACTGCGACAGCAACAATAAACCCAGGTAAGAATTTTAAATTTGCTAATCCACAATCAATTCAGATATTATTTAGATATCCAGGTTCAAATTATTTTCATATTCATATTATTTTAATTTTAATAGCACATAAAATCTCCGAACAACTTAACATTTCACCAATTTCTGTCACCAATTTCTTTCATCGAATCACTGCAACAGCAATAACAAAATAGTAGGCTCTTCAATGTTTCCTCCACTTAGACCCTTTCACTTGCCCTGCTTGATTTTACACGATGTTTCCTCGATGCCTTTAGGTTCAATGCTTCAGGTTACACGATGACGTAGGATCAACTTTATTTAGGTACAATGCTTTAGGTTTACACAATGATGTTACACAATTCGGGTTCAATTAGGTTACACAGAGAGCTACATTATCAATTAGGTACAACTTAGATAAATTGGTTTTTACGAGCTTTTTTCTATTTTGTTTTTTAGCCACTGTTTTCAGAGTCCAAATAATTAGCATTTGTTTGTACTTTTCACTATCAAATCGTCGTGGCATCCCTAGAGCCCCAAAAGCACTAGGATGGTTTTTACATTCTGCACACAGACAGCTTCAATAATAAAATGCCAATTGTAGACTGTTCGTTTGAAAATATAAATTTAGTAGACAATCTAGCAGTAGGCTCTTCAATGTTTCAGAATATGTAATCATTCCCATACTCGGTAAACAATATCCATTCAGTTCGCACCCACATTCAGGAAGCTTGCATTCTGTCCGCTTTACCATTACCTCCACTTAGACCCTTTCACTTGACTTGCTTGATTTTACACGATGCTGCCTCGATGTGTTTAGGTTCAATGCTTCAGGTTACACGATGAAGGTAGGATCGGCTTGATTTAGGTACAATGCTTTAGGTTTACACAATGATGTTACACAATTTGGGTTCAATTAGGTTACACATAGAGCTACATTATCAATTAGGTACAGCTTAGATAAATTGTTTTTTATGAGCTTTTTTCTATTTTGTTTTTTAGCCATTGTTTTTAGAGTCCAAATAATTAGCATTTGTTTGTACTTTTCACTATGAAATCGTCGTGGCATCCCTAGAGCCCCAAAAGCACTAGGATGGTTTTTACATTTTGCACACAGACAACTTCAATAATAAGACGCCACTTGTAGACTGTTTGTTTGAAAATATAAATTTAGTAGACAATCTAGCAGTAGGCTCTTCAATGTTTCAGAATATGTAATCATTCCCATACTCGGTAAACAATATCGAAAGAAAACTAACAGTGACTATTTTATCAAAATGAGGCAGGCGCTAACTGGCTTTCAATACGTTTAGCCTAGCAGTAGTCAGATCAGAGAATAACGAATATTACGTGTCTGTGAGACTGCCATTCAAAGCAAGGATCCCTTACAAACCAAGAATCCCAATTATTAATATAATACGTTCCATTAGGATTGATAACGATCGTACGATTCAATTCAAATGGTTGGTACGTAAGTGTTGTGTGCCGATGATTGAAAGTTGGAGGATGATGGGTTCCAAACTCACGCAGGTTTGTTGGATATATGATTCCCCAGTCCAGACGAGCCCTTAGCAACCTGCATTGCTCAGGTTTACCCGTCCTCAGAAATTGCAACTTTAAATTTTAAGTGGCCTTAAAAATTGCAACTTGCATCTGTGAGTCAGCAAAAGTGGCCTCGCAAATTGCAAATTTTACTCCAAACTTGCAAACTCATCTGACAAACAAACAATTCGTAATGAGCTTTCAACAAGCTTTCAACAAACAACGGTGAACGTGCCAGAAGGATATTACAAACTTTGATTTCATATGAATCAGCGTGGCGAATGTGCCATTACCAGATTTATTCCATCCGCCCACAGTTTCTATACAATCTATTAACAGTGAGTAATAGTGGTATGGTGTTATTTGTATTGAAAAATAGAGTTCAAAATCTTAAATTTGATAGCGGGTATAACTTTACAACTGGTGATGTTATTATTGGCTTTACAACTGGTGATAATAGTTATTGGGAACTACATCACCAAACTCACTCGCACAGAACACCAATTTGCAGACCTTGATAATTAAAATGAAGTGTAAATTACCAGCCTGTCTGTGTTCTGTCTGTGCATTTGTCATTTGAATATATATTAAAATTAAAATATATATTAATATATTTTAATTTTAATATATATTCAAATGACACAATATTTTTATATTGGAAGTAATATATATTTTAAAATAAGTTGGGATCCAACTAAACCCTAAACCTAATCTCCTATATTCCTTCCATAGATTCACTAACACTAAAGGGCAGGAATACAGCACATTCATGCATTAACCAGTTTCCTTTCTATTTTGACACAACAAGAAACTATATATATCCATGGTCTTCCCAACCATTTAATCTGTGATCTCACTCAATTGACATATCGTTTTAAGATTATTTGATTAAACAACTTTTAACTGTCATGTTTCGACTTCTATTTTATCTAATTTAATTTAATTTTTTCACTTTTATGAAACGTTCTGCTTTATTCTTGTGCAAGGAACATTACGCCAATGTCAATTTATGATTCCTTTATAAAATGTGATTCCGTATTGAGTATTTTTCATTGTTAAAAATAACAGGGCTACAGCTATGGTGTACGGTCTCGTATAGATTATATATACACTAATTAAGTTTATAAATTATGAAATTTTTTAGGGTTAGGGTTATCTTAATAGTATTGAAAATCTAGTAACTTAGGAACGTGCAATTAGATATAATGGGTCGCTCTGCTGTATAAAAAATAAAGGGTGTCATTAAATCAAATAGCAATTGAGCAAACTGAATCCTATGTTTTCCAGGAATCGTTAAATAAATAAATAAAAAGATCTATTTTTACAAAAATAAGTTGGGAAAAACATGTTAGCGAAAGGTAATGAAATGTAGAATGTGACAATGAATATTCCCCCTGCAAATGTATTAAGGAAATGTAATGTATTAAGGAGATTTTACAAATTCATTATACGCCCTCCTCCTTTTGTTCTCAAATGGCTCGACTATAAGTGGCTAGACTATAAATTTAATATCTTTAATTAAATTTAACCAGCCTAGATCCAAATCCTAGGCTCTATCCAGCGTCGAGAGGGATCAAATCTCCCGAGGTGCAAACCTCTTCTCAGGTATTGCACTCAAGGAGGTTTGCACCACCATAGATTTGATCCCTCTCGGTGCTTGATAGAGCCTAGGATTTGGATCTAAGCTGGTTGGATAGATGGATCCTGGAGGTGATCTCCAACCGATTTTCAAATGATAATGTTGTTAAATTAATAAATGAAGTGTGTGAATTTGATTAATATTGATTAAGTTCGAAATATTAAATTATTTTTCAAATGATAATGTTGTTAAATTAATAAATTTATATTATAATAAAAGTATTCATTATATATTTTATAAAAATATATTAATATAGTTAATTATATATTTTAAAAATATTTATATATCAAAATTTAATAAATTTTTATTAATTTATTTAATATTAAATGTTGTTAAAAGTGTTGTTTTATAAAAGTCTATTCACTAGCTTCTACATGGAAATTGCCTCTTGGGCTAGGTTGACCAAGACTACTACACATTAAGCACAAACTTGTTAAAGAGAAAAAATTATGGAATGATTTCTAAGGAAGTGTATTCATTAAATTTTTTAATTTGTAATTTGGTAAATAATATTTTGAATTAATATAATTTTAAATATTAATATTGCAAAATTTTGTTATTAAAAATATTTGAAAATATTAAATTTATTTTTTATTAAAAATATCAAATATTGTTGTGGTAAAACATATTTTGAATCTATAAAATTTTAAATATATTAACTTGTAAATTTTTTAATTTTTTGAAGTGTGAGTTTTAATTTTTAATTTGTATCTAATGATATTGTTTTGTAATTATTTTTCATAATTTGTTAAACATAAATTTTGTTTAATTATTATTATTTTTTGGTAATGTGACTTTAGGTTAAGTTACAATATCTTTACAACATATTTCCCATACTTTCAAAAAAATTTCGATCAGCTCATTACCTCTTACGCTAAGGTTGACCAAGGCTAAGTACACATCAAGCACAAATAGAAAAACTTATGAAATGATTTTTAAGGAATTGTATTAATTAAATTTTTTAATTTAGAAATTGATAAATAATACTTTGAAACTATAGAATTTTAAATACAAAAGTTTGTTATTAAAAATATTTGAAAGTATTATATTTATTTTTATATTAATAATATAAAATAATGTTCTTGTAAAACATATTTTGAATCTATAGAATTTTAAATATATTAACTTATAGATTTTATTTTTATTTTTTGAAGTGTAAGTTTTAATTATTAATTTGTATAGAATGATATTGTTTTTTAATTATTTTTTCATAATTTTTTAGACATAAATTGTTTTTAATTGTATTTTTTAATTTTTGGTAATGTAATTTTATGTTAAGTTATAATATCTTTAAAACATATTTCCTACATTCTATGGTAAAGCATCTGTGTCCTCTCAATGTAAAGATTCATCCCAATTTATTAAGCAACAAGAAAGATCCAATTTCTTGAGATATATATATTTTTTAATTTTAATTTTATAAGATTAACTATATATTTTTAATTACTTTTTTATTATTTATTATTTTATTAGTTGACATAATTTTTCTTTTAAATTACAAAATTTAATCCCAATAAAAATATTTGAGTGCAGGAGAGGGTAAAGAAGAGGGATGAGAGGTGGTGTCTCTGCCATAGTCTGAGAGTGCAAAAGAACCTGAGCAAGCATATTTTTGACCCTCCAATACCATTGTGTTTCATTGCATGCGAGCCCATTGGCTAACCATTTCTTTAAAAAAAAAATATTCCTCCCAATCGTCGAGCATGTTCTTCAAATGGGCTGGGACTGTTCTTTCATGACCACAGTGCTTTCATAACCACTTTTGGAGGATTCTCTATAGCCTATAGGCGCTAATATCAATTATTGAGCCGAGAGGCTCTCTACAGCCCAGTATGGGGGAGATATTGTAACATTACGTAACATTATGCAACGTTACGTAACGTTATTTTTATTAATAAAAAAATAGATTTTTTCATTATAAAACAAAATAAATGTTGGCTAGAAAAACAACCTGGGAGATGTTGTAATCTTCCTACTTAACAAAACAATAAAAAAGAACAAAAGAACAAAACAATAAAAAAGTATAAATTTAATTATCCCCCAAAAAGTGTGGATCATAAAAAAACACAATATGGGGGAGATGTTGTAATGTTCCTACCTAATAAAATAATAAAAAAATAAAAATGGAATAATTTGCAAAAAAATGTTGGCCTTTTAAACAACCCATGGTTTTATTGTATACGGTTTAGGAGGACTGCACACATGGTTTTAAAACCATGTGCAAGGCCTCCTAAAAAAACCCATGGTTTTATTCTACATGGTTTAGGAGGGCCTTGCAAATGGCTTTAAGACCATGTGCAAGGCCTCCTAAAAAAACCCATGGTTTTATTCTACATGGTTTAGGAGGGCCTTGCAAATGGCTTTAAGACCATGTGCAAGGCCTCCTAAACAACCCATGGTTTTAGGAGGGCCTTGCATATGGTTTTAAAACAATTTATGGGGAGATGTTGTAATGTTCGTTCCTAACAAAATAAAAAATAATATTAAATATTATATGTTGGCCATAAATAATATTAAATATTAATAATAAATATATTATATGTTGACCTTAAATAAAAAGATGTGTCTTTTGGTTTGAATCAAATCAATGATATATATAGGACACACCAAAGTTGATAGCTCATTGAGTGTAACACCTAAGAACAGGTTTGCACCTAGAGAGATTTGATCCCTCTCGGCACTTGATAGAGCCTAGGATTTGGATCTATGCTGGTAATTATTGCATCAAGAGGCGCTCTATAGCCCAGTATGGGGGAGATCTTGTAACATTATGTAACTCTATGTAATGTTACTTAACATTATTTTTATTAATAAAAAATAATTTTTTTAATTATAGGCCAAAATAAATGTCGGCCAAAAAAACAACCTAATATGGTGGATATGTTGTAATCTTCCTACCTAACAAAACAATAAAAAAGTAAAAATTTAACTATCCATAAAGAAAAGTGTGGGTCAGGAGAAAAAAAAAATAGGGGAGATGTTGTAATGTTCCTACCTAACAAAATAATAAAAAATAAAAAAATTGAATTATCGGCAAAAAAACGTTGGCCTTGCACATGGTTTTAAAACCATGTGCAAGGCCTTCTAAACAACCCATGGTTTTATTGTACATGGTTTAGGAGGGCCTTGCACATGGTTTTAAAACCATGTGCAAGGCCTTCTAAACAACCCATGGTTTTATTGTACATGGTTTAGGAGGGCCTTGCACATGGTTTTAAAACCATGTGCAAGGCCTCCAAAACAACCCATGGTTTTATTGTACATGGTTTAGGAGGACCTTGCAAATGGTTTGAAGACCATGTGCAAGGCCTCTTAAACAAACCATGGTTGTAGGAGGGCCTTGCATATAGTTTTAAAACCATGTATGGAGAAATGTTGTATTGTTCATTCCTAACAAAATAAAAAATAATAAAAAATATTATATGTTGAACATAAATAATATTAAATATTAATAAGAAAAATATTATCTGTAGACCTTAAATAAAAAGATGTATTTTTAGTTTGAATCAAATCAATGGATACCTAACAAGAGGTTTACACCTCGAGAGATTTGATCCCTCTCGACACTTGATAGAGACTGGGATTTAGATCTACGCTGGTTTTTAGAGCAATTGCATAGCCTCGCACGCCCAACACAATCTCGTTGTTTATGAATGTGTGGTTTGGGCATCTCTTTCTCTGCGTTTAGAGCTGAAAGTGTTTTTTTTTTGCATCTCTTTCTATGAAATGTTGATCGTATTGCCATATTCCCTTCACTTCCGTCCATTATTTAAAAATGCTATTCAACAAGTGATGGGAAATGCCAGTCAATTTGAAGTGATTTCACAACAAAAGTTGCATGGTAGTAAATCTCTTGGAACATTTACAAAAATAAACACCCTTCCTCTTGTATTGTGAAGGATGCTATTGGAACTCATGAGGGGGATATTAAATTGAATTTTATATGAACATGAATTACAGTGAGGTTTGAACATGGGACAAGAGGCGAGCCATCATGGCTATGCATAGGTTTATAGATCATTCATACCATGATGCAGTTATTACACACCCTCACAATTTTCTTGGGGAATCAATCGACGTTCGAATCCCATCAATCATATTTTCATCTATTTTAATATGGTGTCTAGATTTATGGACAAGCATTCATCGGTGATTCAGTTATTAATTGGGCCATCTCATCTCATTTTCATCCCCTCCCATGAAAGTGGACCTAGATGTGTTTATTGTTTTCTAATTATCAGTTCAGAGATCCCACCACCCTCTGTTTTGGATCTCTCTATATATGTTAGTTGTTTTGCCCAACTTTCTAGCGGCATCAAGTTTATTCCTTATCTCTTCTTCTCTACCCCAATCCAACCATAATAGATGTAGGGTACTAGTACAACCTTTTTTTTTGTAAGAGGACAGACACAGATAAACTATAAATTTAAAAAAAAATTTAGAAGGATAGAAGTAGCAAATAGATAAATTTAAAATTTATCAAATTGGTGAACTTGTTAGGAATGAAAGATCAAGATATCCTTGACCCCTCTCTTTGTAGTCATTGAACCATTCTTCTTGTTAGTAGATCCATAAGGGTGTCTATTAACTATTAAGAAGACCTCATTGGTTTCATTTTCCCTTAAAGACTTGGATCGTTTCACTGTGATGGAAAGTGGTTCACAGATTGAATTCTCTCAGTGCAGTCCACTGTAGTCTAACGCCAATAAGGAAAGAAGACCTAGGACCACAAACTTCTCCAGTCGATTCATCCAACCCTAATAGCACTAATTAATATTAAGTCATGTTACTTCTCAACTCAGGTTATCAAAGGCACTAATACATATGAGCAAATTTACAACGGTTTTTCCTTCCTATTTCCACATTTCCTCTTCTCAATTACGACAATAACGGTCGCGATGTTTCGTGGCACTTATTTCGTCACTCTAACGATGAAATTTATAAGTCGCTGATATAGAGACGAAAACTAGATGCCATGTGTCTTCTATACGATGGCCTTGAAATTGATTTTTTTTAATTCATTTTCTACGTTTCGTCGCTCTATCGATAAAATGATCGTCCCTATAACGACAAAAATATGGAAAAAAACTGCCAGGAAAATTTTCGGTTCCACGAAAAACTGTGGAATAGTTTCGACAAACATTTGTCACTCTATTGACAAATTCTGGAATTTGAACAGAAATTTATTCCACGCAAAATCATGGAAAATCAATATCTATGGATTTAATCTACAAGTTAAACTCTAATTTTTCCAATAAACTGCGTCGCTATAGCAACAGTATTCATGGAAAGCCACCCAGGGTTTTGATGGTTTTGTAATACCCATGATGAAAGTTCGACGATATTAAGACAAAACCTGGAGGTCTAAAAAAAAATTAAAAAACCGCGGAAAGGCACATTCCTTTCCACGGTTTTGGATATTCAATAAGTGCTTGTGATTGATGTGCAGTCTTGTGGACCTTTTAATTCTATTTTAGACCATATATAATCAGCGCTACAGAGCATATTTCTAGAAGGTAATTCCAAGCCAGAAATTGGGGAAAACCTACCATGCAATTTGATGTTGTAGGGATGAGTTTAATACATGTAAATGACAGAAATTTTTAGATCTTATAAAACAAAAAATGAAAGATTCATTAAGATTTAAAATGACATAAAAGTTGTGATTAGTGCCTAACAAATACAAGTTAGGTAGATAGGGTTAATTGAGGATCTGATGGAGGCTTTAGTGATTAAAGAGTAGATAGGGTTGAATGGTTCAAACCCAATCTTCTCCTTAATAACTAGATCCACTTCATAAATATTCAATAGGAAAATCCTAAGCTAGACATTAGATATTTGTCAAACAAGAGCCATGAGGTCGCAATGTCACCGCAGTTCCTAAAAATTATTACTAAAAGACAAATGCTATAGAATGGAAATATACCTCTATTTCAACCCCAACAAAGCTTCCCATGCCAAGCCAAGAAATCTATCATAATACACTTGTAATATAACTACAAATCGTAGCTTTAGAGATGGAGGATAAAGGATAATTTCTCTTACTAGGTTTTAAATCTCGAGACTCCTCTTCCACATGAGAAGGTTGGAAGAAGCTTGGATGATACGAAAAGCACCTCCATTTCCACCCAAAAAAGGCCTCTCATGCAATATTTTGGTTTCGTAGAAAATAAATGGGAACAAAAAATTCCAAGCATTTGGTAGAAAATGAAAAATAAAACACAATTTTGAATAGTAATTTAAAGAAACGATGAAGAAATGGAGCCAAAATCTGAAAACAAACAGTTCTGATAGAGGGAAAGTGATTAAAAAACAGAGGTGGGAAATGCACAGAGAGAACATAAGAGTGGTAAAAGAAGGGAATGGTACTACAATAACACAACAAAGACAGTTAATTCTGATATTATTATGTTTCTATACAAGCATTGGATAGGAATCATTACGAAGAGGCTAAAAATGAAAATAGGAAAGTTATATTATATGACAGGTACAAGCAAGTCATATAAATTATTAATACCTAGGGAGAAAGTAGGCAATGCAAGAACCCTTACCTTATCAATCACCTTTCGCTAGGTCCATTAGCCCATACCGCTTGAAAAGAGTTGTCCTAATAAATGGAAAACCACTTTGTTGGCTGGAAATTAAATTTATAAATTAAATAAATAATTCATTCCTAGACCTATAAACAAGTGGTCATTTTGCTAGGCATGGAAAGTATCAAAATACTCTATCAAATAAAAATGTGCATACAATTAAATCATCTTATGTTGTCTAAAAAGTGTGTTCTTTGGGTAATTCCACCAAGAGATGTGGTTCGAATTCCACATGTCTTGCGAAGGAAATCAACAATCAATCTATCTAGCACACATTTTCCACCAGAATATCAAATCACATTGAAATGCTATATTACAATACCGCTGCCTCACTGATATGGAAACTTGTGTTTGTATTCGCCAATATTTCTTTAACCATTGTATTAAAAAGAAAACAACACACAAATTTTAAAGTTTAAGATAGAAATATATTAAATACACATATAAATAGGTTATTACTAGAAATGTGTGGACACTGTTAATACCACTATCCTGTCAAACAATATAAAACAAAAAACAGAGGAAAGAGTCATGTTGTCTTACTATATGAATAAAATGTCTCTAAATACTCCAGATAAATCTTTGTTATCTATGAAATGTTAACTTTCCAGTAAATAATAGCTCGCACGAGTATGGCTCATTGGACGTTTAGTTGTTATGAAGTCACTTGTTGTAAATTGGAGGTCACAAGATCAAATCCCACCTGGGTTTACCTATGTCCCATGTCTTGCGGTGGGTGTGGGGAACCTAGGGGTATAGTGGTAGAGTGAATGGATCCGTGAACATTGTTTCACGTGAGTACCATCATAGCTCCAGTTGTCGATTCCCCTAGTTACTAAAAAAAAGAACTTTCCAGTAAATAATATTTAGATATGGAAATATGTGTTCTAACAGAATGCACTTTGAGGAGCTCATTGAATTCTTTTGTAGCACACATATAAATACATTTTTGTTGACTTATAAAAAAAACTAAAGAAACAGTTTAGGGGAGGAAGTTCAGGGATGAACCTGCATAGCTACGGGCATGGGCTTGTTGTGAGAATCATTGCATATGATGTTTCCATTGTTATTCCTTCTCCCATTGCATATTCCACATAGACTTGGGGACCCCAGTGGATCTTTCTTGACCCCTTTTCTATTATTTATTTCTCAGCTTTTCTCCTAACAATCCTTACAAACTTGGTGACCGACATCTTTTCAACGGCATCCTCCAACTACAGAGTTAAATTCAAACCATTAAGAAGAAAAAACTTGAACATGAATTTGTTCTCCTCAGGTTCAGGCTTGGGTTTCTTCTTAGGAAGCACTCCAAGGTATCCCTCATTGCTGCTTATTTTCCTCCTAGTAGAAGATTCTGCCATCTTGGACACAAAAAATGGCAAACCGCAGAGTGAATATTGTGTTCTTCTATCGCAACGCTTTCCTACACTTAGAATTTGCAAGAATTGATGCATGCAACGGGTTTTCATTAGTTTATACAAATATTTCTATGGTTGGGGTCGATGTCTCACTAATTACTTAAAGCAATTATGCATGTACAACTCAAGACAAGATCTAGCATTCAACAATTGCTACAAAACTCCGTTCAGTAGGCTCAAAACCACTTTGAACAAACAAAAAAAGTTTTCTATAGAACATTTAGGCTTCAAACTCCAAAAAGTTTCCATTATCAAAGAAAAACTAACAATCATACTTAGGGTTTAATTTAATTGTAGTACATCTAGATGACACCTATAACGTCTGATATGCCACCAACACTGGAGGAGCTGATATCGAAACCTACGTCACTGAAATATAGCCCAATCAACAATCAAATAAATAATATTAAAATAATTCTATTTAATATAAAATTTTAGGGGAGGAATTTCAGGGATGGATCTGCAGAGCTATGAGCATGGGCTTGTGGTGAGAATCATTGCATATGATGTTTCCATCTTTATTCGTTCTCCCATTACATCTTCCACATAGACTTGGGGACCCTAGTGGATATTTCTTGACCCCTTTTCTATTATTTATTTCTTATATTTTCTCCTAACAATCCTTAGAAACTCAGCGACCTACATCTTTCTAATGGCATCCTCCAACTGCAGAGTTAAATTCAAACCATTAAGAAGCAAAAACCTAAACATGAATTCGTTCTCCTCAGGTTCAGGCTTGGGTTTCTTCTTAGGAAGCACTCCAAGGTATCCCTCATTGTTTCTTGTTTTCCTCTTGGTAGAATATTATGCCATCTTGGGCACAAGAAATGACAAACTGCAGAGGGAATATTGTGTTCTTCTATCGCAATACTTTCCTACACTTAGAATTTTAAAAAATTGATGCATGAAATGGGATTTTGTTAGTTTATATAGAGAATTCTATGGCTGTGTTCGATGTCTCACTAATTACTCAAAGAAACTATGCATGTACAACTCAAGACAAGCTTTGGCGTTCCACAATTGCTACCGTAAGCTTCGCTCAGTATCCTCAAAACCACTATGAGGAAACAAAAACAGTTTGCTATAGAACATTCGGGCTTCAAAATCCAAAAAATTGCCATTATCAAATAAAAACTAACAACCGTACTCAGGTTTTAATTGAATTGCAGTACATCCAGCTGACACGTATGATGTCTGATACGCCACCAATGCTGGAGGAGTCGATATCAAAACCTATGTCACTGAAATATAGCCCAATCAACAATCAAATAAATAATTGAAGATGATATCCATTGACCAAGCATCAAGTATCAAAGACATCCAATCAACCATCCATAAGCATCAAATAAGAGTACTAAACAATAGTATAAGAATTCTAGTCACAACTTCTGCTTGTTTTTTACCACAATTAGATATTTCAGTTGGTTGTTATGAAGGAATTTATATTAGTAAGCCACTGCATTTGAGATGTATGAATTTGTAGGAATATCTTTGTATGCTAACCTCTTATGGTTCAGTTGATAGAAGAGGAGGAGGTGGAGATTATGGAAACTGAAAAAAATAAGGATGGTGGAAACACACCCAATCCTTCTGCAGATGCAACTATCAATAATGTTGTAAATGGTCATGCTGGCCCTACTGGATCTACATCTCCTACAATTGATCACTCACAAGTAGAACTCACTAAGGTTGGTTTCTCTGTCAACATATTTTTTGTTTGACTATAAGATTCCTTGGTCTGTCCCTTCTTGGTAATTTCTATCTTCTTCCTATTACTGCACATTTCCCTTTACAATAAGTATTCCCTTGCTTCCAGTTTGGCATTTAATATTAGCTTTAAAAATGGTTTATTGAATTCTAGTCAAACAATGTCTAGGGAAGTTCATAGTAGTTCCACAAATTTAATTTCAATGAAGTTAAATCAATTTCATTTACAGTTGTGGACCTAAGTTACACGATACAGGGAAACAGGTTTCCATTGGATCTCTCTTTATGGCTAGTAGTGGTAACTTGTAACACATTTCTAGTATCTACCACATGTTTCTCTACCAAAATGTTCATGGAATGACACCTATTCTGGTCTTTCCAACATACTTAGCCATGGACTCTAGTGCCATGGAAAATGCATTTGGTTGCAGGGAACCTTATTTCTATTTAATTACAAGGACAAACAACTATATCTTCTACACAATTGTATTAGTGACCAGTGCCTTTCAATCAATCACTTCTTTGAATGAAGAAGACATACTAAGTTGATTTTGTCCTTATAGATGAAATGTAAATGATATCAAGTCAATGTATTTGATTCAAGATATATGGAATTAGTAGCAAGGTCATCTAGTAGCACTTTAGCATACAAGAGATCATTAGCCGTGTAACCATATACAATTAAATTGCAGTATTTAACCAACCAATAACCTTCCACTCAAGTATGAGGTCTCATATAAATATAGCAGCAATAATATAGTATGATAGTTCTAATTATGACAATTTTATAATAGCAATGAAGGTTACCAGTGTAAGGTGTATAAGAGTTTTAGTTTTGCATTCAATGTAAACCACACCACTCCAAACCTTGAACACTATTCTTAGCAATATAGGACAGCCACCAAATGTATGTTCCAGACTTGTAGCTATGCAAATAATTTAGCTTTTTAGTCTTTATTTACCTCTCTTAAACAATATCACCATCCAACTAATAGTTAACCTTTGATTCAGTTTGGTGTTTATTGTGGTTGCACGTAGGGAGGGCTGTCAAAGTTTGATAGTTTGTAGTTTATTTCATACTGTAGGAAGCATGTGGAAATGAGTTGATATAGGGCTGTTATAGCCTTGTTTTCAAAATGGTTTCTGAAATGGTAACAACCAACATAGATTCCTCTCAAATAGAATACCTAGTGTCCCTTTAAAGAAAAAACATTGCATGGAGTTATCTTGGCACCTAATAGAATTGGGTTTTCGATTCCACAGAGCACCAGTTATTGTATTATAATTAACGCAATAACCACTTACATATCATATTAAAAACATTCACATTCTAGCTTTGAACTATCAATTCATGGGAATTTTTACATGATGCCCAAAGGAATGAACAAAAATGGAAACAAACCCACATTTTGCGGACATGAAAACTAGATAAATACCCATAAAATTATATGAATCAAATCCATATTTTATGGTGAGGATATGAACTTACTTACCCTGATCATAAGCCGTGACGTTTGCACAAATCAGAAGCACCGTCGAGAAAGTAAAATCATTCGGCCTCATCCCCATCATCAACACTTTCCAACACATCTTGAGAGCCTCTTCATCCTTCCCATTCAGAGCATACCTTGAAATCATATAGCTCATAGTGATAAATTACCCCCCAAAGGTGAAATGACAACAAGATAACATAGGATTGGAAGCATTAAAATATCTCATTCCCTTCTTCCTTTTCCTCGATAACTGTTGGTTTTATTTCTCATATTGAATTTCCCAAGTTCACCTAAAAAAATAGTGCTTCATGCTTGTAAGGATATTTGAGCCATTTCAACTCCACCACATCCACAACAATGAAACAAACCATGAATAAAATAAAAACACAATAGGTAATCAAGAAAAAGATAGAATGAAATGAACCTGAAGGTCTAAACATTGCTGCCATTCTAAAGGTGGGGCAGGTGGTTCTATAAGCATGGGATCACATGCGAAGGGAGTGAATTATGCACTAATAGGAAAATTCCTTCGCCCATCCTTCCTGTAAAAAAAACATCATATTCTATTCCATATCCTTCAATGAAAGTTCAAAATTGAAAACCCCCAAATGGGAGCCGGAGTAGATCCTGCGTGGGTGTTTTTGAATTCTAATTAGCTAGTGCACAGATGTTTTTGAATTCTACTTTTTTTTGTTTGTTTATTTGCATATCTTATATTTTTTTTTTGCTTTGCTTTTTTATTTTCAATATTTATCTTTTGTTTATTTTATTTTGGGTTTTTTTTATTTGCATATTTTATATTTTCGTGCATTTTAAATTAATTATAGTTAAACAACTCTATGTTTTTAATTTAGTGTAGTTTAATTTAATTTAATTTAATTTAACTAGGATTTTGTCATAATTTGTGTTGGTTGCATTGCTTATAGTGAGATCCTATACATAAGTCCCTTCAAAGACGAACACGGTGATGATTGCTATGATCATGATGATCATGATGATGATGAATACAGAAAAGATGATGGTGATCAAGACAACAACGATGATGATGATCATTATCATTATCCTAATCATCATCCTTGTCATTGTCATCACCATCGTCATCGTCGTCTTCATCAATATCATCATCATCATCTTCATAATCATCATTGTCTTCATAATCATCATCATCATCATCGTCATTATCATCATCATGATCTTCTTCATCATTATCATATTTCTTATCATCATCATCATAATCATCATCTTCATCATCAATGTCTTTGTTATCACCATCATCATCATATTTGTCACCATCATCATCGACATATTCATCTTCATCATCAACATCATTGTCATCCAATTCATCATCATATCCATTATCATGATGATGATGATGATGATGATGATCATCATCATCATCATCATATTTGTCATCATCATCTTCATCATCTCAATTTTAGGGGGAGCTCAGTGAATGAAGACGTCTACATGATAGGGGGAGAAGCCAGTTGAGTGAAAAATTAAGGATTGCTCCTAACACCCTTTCCAAGGACTAATTTGACAATTCAATATGATCCGAGGAAGTAGTAAAAAACAATTACAACTTTTTGGGCCCTGTGAAGCCTCTTGTTCTTAGATTTGTGCACTTGAAGAATCAAGACTTATGTACCTAGTCCAGTGTGTTAAAAGAGGAAGATCCAAACTGAGTAGTTTGGTAGTTCCATAAAGTGCATTCTTTATAGGAGTGAATAATCACTCATAATCATTCTATTATAATGTTGATGAAGCTCAAAACAATTTAGTGAATACCAAGGTAAATATCTTGTCATCACATCTTCATCAACATAATCATCTTCATCAGCATATTCATCATCATCACCATCACCATAATCATCATCTTCATCTTCATCATCATCATCATCATCATCATCATCCTCATCCTAATCATCATCATGATAATCATGATAATTATCTTCATCATCTTCATCCTAGTCATCATCTTCTCATCACATATTCATCATCATCACCATCACCACCACCACCACCACCACCACCACCACCACCACCACCATCATCATCACCATCATCATCACCATCACCACCACTACCACCACCACCACCATCATCATCATCATCATCACCATCCTCATCCTAATCATCATCATGATAATCATAATAATCATGATCATCGTCTTCATCATACTCATCCTAGTCATCATCATCATCCTCATCATCCTCATCATCATCCTCATCATTGCCCTCATCATCATCTTCATCATGTTCATCATATTCATCACCACCACCACCATCATCATCACCTTCATCATCATCATCATCATCAACATCATCAACATATTCATCATCATCATCATCCTCGTCATGCTCATGCTCATCCTCATCCTCATCCTCATCATCATCATATTCATCATGTTCATCATCTTCATCACCACCACTATCATCATCATCATCATCATCATCAACATCTTCATCATCATTATCATCATCATCCTCGTCATGCTCATCCTCATCCTCATCTTCATCATCATCGTCATCATCATCATCATCCTCGTCATGATGATGAAGATGAAGATGGTGATGATGAAGATGGTGATGATGAAGATGGTGATGTTGATGATGATGATGATAACGGTGATGATGATGAATTTGAAGATGATGATGAGGAAGATGATGAATACGATGATGATGATGATGATGATGATAATGGTGATGATGATGAATTTGAAGATGATGATGAGGAAGATGATGAAGATGATGATGATGATGATGAGGAAGACGACGAAGACGATGAGGATGATGATGATGATGTTGATGATGGTGATGAAGATGAAGATGACGATGATGATGATATCATGATCTTGTTTTTGATGATGATGAAGAAAATGATGATGATGACGATGAATATGATGATGATGACGAAGACAATGAAGACAATGACATCGATGGTGACGACGACGACGACGACGATGATGATGATAATGATAATGATGAACATGATGATGAAGAAGATGATGATGATGATGTCGACAATGATGAATATGTTGATGTTTATGATGATGATGATGAATATGATCTTAATAATAATGGTTATGATGATGACGACGACGATGAAGATGATGATGATGAAGATGGTGATGTTGATGTTGATGATGATGATGGTGACAATGATGACGATGAATATGATGATGATGATGTCGATGATGAAGAAGATGGTGATGTTTATGATGATGATGGTGATGATGATGACGATGAATATGATGATAGGGAGCCATATTGGTAGCATAGGTTATAAAGGATATTCAACATAACTGAAAAATTCTTGGTAGCCAGAGTTTGTAGTGGAGGTTTTCTTTTTCGGTGCTTTATGATATATAATTTGCACTAGTACATGTGTTTTATAATATATGCAGTGATGCATATAATACAATAATATTTATTGGTGTGTATTCAATATTTCCAATGCACCAGTGTGTATATTGTAATGTCAGTGCACCAATGCATACATTATTTGATATAGGCACCAGTAAGTATAACATAAAAAATCAATGATGCATACTTTTTATTATAAGTGCATCAGAGCATATTTTCTATTATACATGAATGGATGCATATAACATTAGATATAAGTAACATTATAACATGAATGGATGCATATAACATTATAACAACAACTTGTCAAATACAATAGATATAAGTATATTTCTAAATGCATTATATTATATAACAATTTCTATAAAGAAAAACATGAAGACTGTGATGAATAGGATTGTCATTGATGACAACATTAATGATAGTCATTTTGGAAGAATATGGTAATTTGGTGAAAAATAGGAAAATGACTAAGTATGGGGAAATTAGTAAAAATTGCCTTAGAGAAATTCATGCCATCATTTATAGGAGAATATAAATTCCCGCATCACATGGGGGTCCTGTAGATTGTTGTTTTTCCTACCTGACCATGTATTCAATTTGTCCTAGAAGTGCCTGAGGGAGAAGTTATGGACCTGCCAAAAAAAGGGTTTGTGCCAGAGTAAGCAAACATTGCTAAGTAGCCTCAAAAAGATGCCCACCCTAAATTATGGGTTAGAGTAAATTCCTGCAACACATGGGGGCCTTGTAGTGTGTTGGTTTGTCTACCTAACGATGGTATTATTTTACCTTAAGAATGTCTGAAGAAAAATTTGAATATGCCAAAATGAGGTTTCAAATAAAATTTTGGAGAAAGTCCTGAAAATGACTAAGTGTTGGAAAACTGGCTCAGGTAGCCTTAAGAAAATGCCTTCCACAAATTGTGTGTTGAAGAAAATTCCTGCACCATATGGGGGTCTTGTAGATTGATATTTGGCCTACCTAATCATGTCTTGATAATGTATGGGAAGTAGCTGAGGATGAAGTTATGAACCTTCCAAAAGAGTGTTTTAGGCAGATTGGACCAGACTAGGAAAATTGTCCGAGTGTTGGAAAAACTGGCTCATGTGGCCTTGGGAAAATTCCCGCCGTAACTTATAGGTGTATGATAAAAATTATTTCAAGCTATCATCCTATAGTTGTTTAAAGAGGATATCTCACCATGGTCTCAGTTCTCAAAGAATATGTGTGATGACAAAGATAACGGTTTGTGAAAATAGAGTTTCAGGTTGTTTTGCGCTATTCCAGTACTGGAAAAACTGCCTCAGTGGCCTCAGGGAAATTCCCTCCCTATCTCATAGGATGATGAGAAAAATAATATGAAAGTGTTAGGATATAGCTTAATGATGGGTGCATCTAACCATGGTCTCAGTTATCCTGTGGACTATTTGATGACAAAGATATAAATCTGCCAAAAGTAAGAAAAATATTATTTTGCATTTCAAGAACAGAATAAAATCGGTTGTGTTAGATTCAGGAAATTGAAAAGGCATTTTGAAACTCCTGCAAGGAGGGGTTATTCTTATGATAAAATTTATCAGGTAGCATAGTCATATTCCTTGGTGAACTGACTATCCATCCATACCTTCAGGTTGTCTTATGATGGTCTCATATACAAAATATCTATCTGCCATAAATAGAAAAATAATATTTTGCATAGTGAGAACAAAATAAAATTGACCAAGTGTTAAAAACAGGAGTTTGAGAGGTCAGTTGGAAATGCCCACCAACGGCTGTCTTTGTACAAGTAAATTTATCAAATGTCATGGATCCATTCTTTGGTAAGTTGTCCATCTGCTCCTAACTTCAGGTCTCCATAGAGTGTTCAACCGTGTGAAATAAGCATCTACCAAAATGGGAAGAAATATGTTTTGATGTTCAAAAGAGGTTGAGAAGCTATTTTGAAATTCTCGCCAGAGGTTGTGTTGTGTCAACATATTTATCTTTGGATATGGTCTTGTTCATTGTTGAAATGGATATCTAGCCATTCTTGTAGGTTTCCTTATGGTGATCACATGAGGGAGAAATCAATCTGCCAAAGTAGAAGAAAAAATGTTTTTACAAGTTAAAAACAATTTTGTCCAAGTGTTCAATTAAACAGTTTGGAAGCCTATTTTCAAATGATCTCCAGATAATGCGTCTGTATCAAAAAGTTCAAAAGGTGACATGGATCTGATCCTTGTTGAGGTTGCTATCCGACCATACTTTCAGTTTGCATTATGATGGTCATATATGCAAAATATGGACCTAAAAAATTAGTGAACAATAATAAATAGAGTTTATTAAATAAGAAGCTACAGGAATGTATTTAGAAAAATAAACAGAAATTTAATAGAAAGAATTAAGATAGAGTTTTGAAGAGACACACCTTACTATTGGAGAGATGCAATGTTTAGAAGAAGTTTTAATTGATTATTTCATTAAAACAATATATAGCAAACATAGATTCAAAGAGGTGTCTAAGCATGATGACATGGGCATTTACTGTAACCCGACCTAAATTATGGGTTACAGTAAATGCCCGCAACACATGGGGGTTTTGTAGTGTGTTCGTTTTTCTACATAACCATGGTATTATTTCTCCTTAAGCATGTCTGAAGAAAAAGTTGAATATGCCAAAATGAGGTTTCACAATAAATTTTGGACAAAGTCCTGAAAATGACTGTGTTGGAAAACTAGCTCAGGTAGCCTTAAGAAAATGCCTGCACCATATGGGTTTCTTGTAGATTGATATTTGGCCTACCTGACCATGTCTTCATACTTTCTTGGAAGTAGCTATGGAAGAAGTTATGAACCTACGAAAAGAGTGTTTTAGGCAAATTGGACCAGACTAAGAAAATTGTCCATTGGAAAAACTGGCTCATGTGACCTTGGGAAAATGCATGCCATACCTTATAGGTGTATGATAAAAATTATATAAATATATCATCCTACACATTGTTAAAGATTCTATCTCACCATGGTCTCAGTTCTTAAAGAAGATGTTTGATGACAAAGATAATGGTCTGCCAAAACAGAGTTTCAGGTTGTTTTGCACTATTTTAGTACTGGAAAAACTGCCTCAGTGGCCTCAGGGAAATTCCCTCCCTATCTCACAAGATGATGAGAAAAATAATATGAAAGTGTTAGGATATAGCTTGTTGATGGGTGCATCTAACCATGGTCTCAATTATTCTATGGAGTGTTTTATGACAAAGATATAAATATGCCAAAAGTAAGAAAAATATTATTTTCGATTTTAAGAACACAAGAAAATTGGTTGTGTTAGATTCAGGAAATTGAAAAGGCATTTTGAAATGCCCGCGAGGAGGGGTTATTGTGATGATAAAAAAATTTCAGGTTGCATAGTCATGTTCCTTGGTGAATTGAATATCCTTCCATACCTTCAGGTTTTCTTATGATGGTGTCATATGCAAAATATCAATCTACCAAAAATAGGAGAAATAATATTTTGCATAGTGAGAACAAAAGAAAATTGACCAAGTGTTAAAAAAAGGTGTTTGAGAGGTCAATTGGAAATGCCCGCCAAGGGATGTTTTTGTGCAAGTAAATTTATCAAATTTCATGGATCTATTCTTTCATAAGTTGTCCATCTCCTCCTGGCTTCAGGTCTCCATAGAGTGTTCACACGTATGAAATAGGAGTCTACATAAATGGGAAGAAATATGTTTTGATGTTCAAAAGAGGTTGAGAAGCTATTTTGAAATTCTTGCCAGAGGTTGTGTGTGTGTCAACAGATTTATCTTGTGATATGGTATTGTTCATTGTTGAAATAGATATCTATCCATGCTTGTAGGTTTCCTTATGGTGATAACATGAGGGAGAAATCAATCTGCTGAAGTAGAAGAAAAATTTTTTTTACAAGTTAAAAACAATTTTGTCCAAGTGTTAAATTAAACAGTTTGGAAGCTTATTTTCAAATGATCTCCAGATAATACGTGTGTATCAAAAATTTCAAAAGGTCACATGGATCTGATCCTTATTGAGGTGGCTATCCAGCCATACTTTCAATTTTCATTATGATGGTCATATATGCAAAAGATGGACCTGCAAAATTAGTAAAAAATAATAAATAGAGTTTATTAAATAAGAAGCTACAGTAATGTATTTAGAAAAATAAACAAAAATTTAATAAAAAGTTTTAAGATAGATTTTTGAAGAGACACATCTTACTATTGGAGAGATGCAATATTTAGAAGAAGTTTTAATTGATTATTTCATTAAAACAATATATAACAAATAGTGATTCGAAGAGGTGTCTAAGCATGATGACATGGCTAAGTACCCTCAAAAAGATGCCCGCCCTAAATTATGGATTAGAGTAAATTCCCACAGCACATGGGGTTCTTGTAGTGTGATGGTTTTCCTACCTAACCATTGTATTATTTCTCCTTAAGCATGTCTGAAGAAAAAGTTGAATCTGCCAAAATGAGGTTTTAAAATAAATTTTGGAGAAAGTCCTGAAAATGACTAAGTGTTGGAAAATTGGCACATGTATCCTTAAGAAAATGCCCGCCACAAATTATGTGTTGAAGAAAATGCCCGCACCATATGTGGGTCTTGTAGATTAATATTTGTCCTACCTGGTCATGTCCTGAGACTGTCCTGGAAGTAGCCGAGGAAGAAGTTATGAACCTGCCAAAACAATGTTTTAGGCAGATTGGACCAGAATAAGAAAATTGTCTAAGTGTTGGAAAACCTGGCTCATGTGTCCTTGGGAAAATACCCGCCGTACCTTATAGGTGTATGATAAAAATTATCGGAAGCTATCATCTTACAGCTTGTTGAAGAGGCTATCTCACCATGGTCTCAGTTATCAAAGAATATGTTTGATTACAAAGTTAATGGTCTGCCAAAATAGAGTTTCAGGTTGTTTTGCACTATTCCAGTACTGGCAAAACTGCCTTAGTGGCCTCAGGGAAATTCCCACCCTATCTCATAGGAAGATGAGAAAAATAATATGAAAGTTTTAGGCTATAGATTATTGATTGTTGCATCTAACCATGATGTTAGTTATCCTATGGAGTGTTTTTGACAAAGATATAAATTTGCCAAAAGTAAGAAAAATATTATTTTGCATTTTATGAACACAAGAAAATTGGTTAAGTGTTAGATTCAAGAAATTGAAAAGGCATTTTGAAATGCCCGCAAGGAGGGTTTTTTAATGATAAAAATCATCAGGTAGCATAGTCATGTTTCTTGCTGAATAAAATATCCATCCATACCTTCAGGTTGTCTTATGATGGTCTAATATGTAAAATATCAATCTGCCAAAAATAGGAAACATAATATTTTGCATAATGAGAACAAAAGAAAATTGATCGTGTTAAAAACATGAGTTTGAGATGTCAGTTCAAAATGCCCACCAAGGCCTGTATTTGTGCAAGTAAATTTATCAAATGTCATGGCTCCATTCTTTGGTAAGTTGTCCATCTGCTCCTGACTTCAGGTCTCCATAGAGTGTTCACAATTGTGAAATAGGAGTCTGCCAAAATGGGAAGAAATATGTTTTGATGTTAAAAAGAGGTTGAGAAGCTATTTTGAAATGCTTGCCAGAGGTTGTGTGTGTCTCAACATATTTATCTTGTGATATGGTCTTGTTCATTGTGGAAATGGATATGTAGCCATGCTTGTAGGTTTACTTATGGTGATCACATGAGGGAGAAATCAATCTGCCAAAGCAGAAGAAATTTTTTTTTACAAGTTAAAAACAATTTTGTATTTACAAGTTAAAAACAATTTTGTATAAGTGTTAAATTAAACAGTTTGGAAGCCTATTTTCAAATGATATCCAGATAATGCATGTGGATCAAAAAATTCAAAAGGTGACATGGATCTGATCCTTGTTTAGGTGACTATCTAGCCATACCTTCATTTTGCATTATGATGGTCATATATGCAAAAGATGGACCTGCAAAGTTAGTGAAAAATAATAAACAAAGTTTTTTAAATAAGAAGCTACAGGAATGTTATTAGAAAAATAAACAAAAATTTAATAAAAAGAATTAAGACAGAGTTTTGAAGAGACGCATCTTACTATTGAAGATATGCAATATGTAGAAGAAGTTTTAATTGATTATTTCATTAAAACAATAAATAACAAACTGATATTTGAAGAGGTGTCTAAGCACGATGACATGGCAAGGTGAAATTGGAACAATACATGAAGGACAGAGATGACTAAGGACATGCATAATGATACTGACAAGCATGGAACTTCTAGAGAGTCAAATGACCCTTTCTGTGGTCATTTGAAGATGATTTGTGCAAGACAAAGATGTTGGTGCAAAGATGACAAGGAGATGGTGACATGACAATAGACAAACAAACTTGATAACAGAGATGGCAGAGGGAATGATAAGATTGGTAGAAGAAGACGTTGAAATTGAGTTGAAGTCTTAGCTCACTGACTCACCCTCTTAGTGAGCATTGTGTCTAAGAGACTAAAGTTTTCATTGATGTCAAGTGTTGTGCAATGGCCTTTGATTTACTCACAAGGAGACCTTGATAGTTTGGGCATTGGAACACTAGGTGGCCCAAATGGTACAAATGAAAGTTGTCCGTCTACTATAGAAAGTAATTAACAATGTGTTAACGGCCAATAGCTTAGTGGAGCATCGGGTATATAAAAAAAATGAATTGGCTAGAGTGATTGTTGACTGGACCCTCTTGTTGCAATTACTCTCATTTAAATAAAAGGAGGGAGTTGCATGGTTGTTAAATTCATTCGCAAGGTACATGACCCGAAGAATACGACTATTATTTTGAGCCTTAATTTTGGTTTGTATCCACCAAAAAAGGCTGCATGCTTACCTTTTATGAATTTACGTCCAGATGATTGTTGCAGAGTATGACTAATCTCTCTAGTTTTGGATATGGCTGATCAAGAAATCCAGGCTCAATTCGCACTCAATCAATCACCAAGAACTTTGTCACAACTATAGAAAATGTGTTAAGTGATACAACTTGGCATGCTCCCGCAAAGGAGCTGTAAACTGGAAATATAAAAGGTAAAATTATCTATGTCGACATCATATAGGTAACTAGGTTGCAGTAGTAGAGATAGCTACAATGAGTTAGTCAGTTTCATGGCAATTACTATTTATCCATGGCCACATCATATATGAACAAGTGTTAACATCTCTATGCAAAATATAAGGGCACATGGATGACCTAAGGAGGGGGTATAGGTGGCTTCTGTCATGTACATAAAATATTATATCACACATAGCCAGTCATACCCAGACCCAAGAAAAAATATGCAACGATTGGGGAAAAAAATCAAATCTATTTTATTATTATTGAGGGTTTCCATTTTAGGATTTCTCTCTATGATTGGACAAAATATAGAGGCAATATTTTTCTTGGACGTTCAGTGCTAGCTTCATGCTTGCTGGCTTGCATATGAACCAAGGGAGAGATGGAATTCACTTCTCACCCAGAACAAGTTTACTCCGTTATGCAAATAGCGAGATCTTCTTAGTTATATGTGGATGAAAATGCATGAGTTGACCCGTGCGTAAATAGGAAAGAGCCGTTGAAAGCTGGCATTGGTTTGGAGGGTGTGCAAAGATAGCCATATATCGTCGATATAGAGATGAAAGTTTGTCTAAAATTAAAAAATGTTGATATTGCAACGGTTTTTCCGCCATGATAAAAAAAAAAAATGAAGTATTAATCCATGAATGTTCAAAACATGGAAATATTTCATGGAAAAATCCACCCAAATGTATTGGTGAGGAGATAGGAAGTTGCAAACAGAATCGTATCGTTCCCCCACTGACTCGTATGTAATTCCCTTTCTATCATGGAAATGATTTCCAAGAAAGAGGCAGTCATTCCAATGTGGAGGTTCTAAGAAGCGTAAGCACAACTTATAGGAGAACACAGTTGGATAGACGTTGGGGAAGCATCATGTAGTTAGACAGTCCATTATCAGGAAATTCTATTTAATGAGTGATTGAGAATTCTCGTTGATCTATGGTTGATATGTTTAAATTGTTAAAAACATTTATATGTGTGTGAAGCAAAAGCACTGCATCACATTACATACATATTCCCAGGTTAAACTTAAACTTAAAGATGATCACGTGCCATGAAAGTGAAGCGTTCATCCCTTCATGTGTAAATCGAAAGGTCTGGGATGCGCACCACTTTACATCCCTGACCTAACCTTAAAATCACAATTTAAAGTGTCATGTTGACAAGGACCACAACACGGCCTTGGACCACCATCCTTTATCATTGTACTTGTTCTTTGGAAAGCACTTGACTACCACCTCAACAAGATACATGACAAGAGCTATGTGTAACACCCCGGTTTCAATTCCGTTACATTAATGTATATGATGTAAATACTATATCGAATCATGACAAGGAGCTAAAGGCCAAGTCCCTATCATTAATTAAGGTTTGGTATATAGGTGATCATGGTCATGATTATGGTTTCTGTGCTAAGTCAAGCACATTTGTAAACATCATGTAAGTATGCAAATTAATGAAGAAACCCACAGCCAGCTATGTCAATGCAACGAATAATGAGATGGGGGAATGATTTTCCTAAGGATAAGGGGGGTGTGAAAGTTAAACTTGAGCGAGTTTGTGGAAAATCCATGTGTCATGAGGAGAACCCATCAGAACTGTCAACTACCCTCTTTCTTTTCTTCTCTTCTCAACCATTTACTCTGCCAGAAGGTGGTTGAGGTAGTTATTGCTTGGAAGAGGAAGAGTATGGGAAATTTCGGATTGGGAAGAGCACCCAGTTCTGGAATGTCATGTTTTTCTTGCATGGAAAAGAAAACACCAAAGCCGTATGCTAGTGTTGACCCACGCATTCACGTTTTTAGGGATGCAGGACACTTCAGGTGGAGGGAACCCATTCATTCATTCATTCATGCATTCACTCCTTGACCATCTATCTGTTCTCCACTCGCGCAAAATCTCGAAGCAGAGGAGCGCTTTTGGGTATGTATCCTTCGCGTCTGCGAGTGTCATCTGGGAAGAGGATTGTGATTGATGTGTTGCAGTGTTGTTGTAACTACAAAGTGTATGAGACCCCATTGATCATGTTCTAGAGTAATCTTGTGTTGTAAAGTCTCCTTGTGGTTGTTGTGTTGTGCACCCATGTTCTAGTCTGAGCTATGTACAAGACTTAGGAATGGGAGAGATGTAGAATGTGCTTGATAAACCTGGTGTGGAACCTAATAATAAGATAAGAGTAGCTGGTGAACCTGCTTTGCACATCTTGAAGAGAACTGGAAGGGAAGGTGTAGCCTGAGGGACTGTGGAACAGAGAAGGGGACACTTCCTTGTGTTAGGTGTGTAGGAAGTGGGGAATCCAAACCAGATAGGTCTTGTGAAGGTGTCCTTAGATCTGTAGATGAGCTCACTAGATTAGTAGTTGTTCCTGCCCATTTCCTTGGAAGTCTGATAAACCCAACTACAATTGCTGGCTTGGCTAAGTAGCCTGATAAACCCAACAGTGAGATGGATTGACTGTGTATAGTATGATAAACCCATTTGTTGGCTTGGTGGTGTCTTGTTGTGATTGACCTGGTAAGGTTGGACAGTTTAATAAACAAAACTACAATTGTTGGCTTGGCTAGGTATCTTGATAAACCCATCCATGAGATGGCTTGACTTTGAACAGTCGGATAAACCCATCTGTTGGCTTGACTAGTCCTTAAAGGAGAATGTTGGCTTGACTGTATTCAGTCTGTGAAACCCAACCGTGAGATGGCTTGACTGAGTGGCCTCTGAAACCCATCTGTGGGGATGTTTTCCCTTATAGCCTGATAAATCCAACTGTGTTGGCTTGGATGAGTGTTATTGCACCTTGGCTATGTATGAGTCTGGTAGTCTTCCCTTATTCCTTGAGGAAATCATGCCCAGCTTCGTGGCGGCAGTGTTGCTGAGAGACTAAGGAGCACACTGACCTATGGTTGGGAGGAACTTTGCAGTGACATAGATGGTTGTGGGACAAGTTCTATTTAGGATAAGTGTTCTTGTCTATATTGTTATGTTATTCTCTACAATTGCATTTCCTTGCTTTGCAAATTGCTTGATGGAATATGATGAACATGTTGTTATGTTGAAATGATACATAGTTCTTGAATAACTATAAGTATAGGCATTTTGTATGTTTTTCCATCAATGCATCTCGGACTAAGTTGCAGGGTAGAATTGGCTAGATCAGTAATGGCATGAATGATCAGATCGATCCAAGGATTTAGTGGAAAGGTCAAGTTTCCTGTTAGAATTCCTCCCTTGTGCAAATCTGTAGGATTTATGGGATGCAGAATACGGAATTCCATTTCATAGACTTCGGATTCTGTAATTTTCCCTTCCCCAGCTTCCTTTCCACAACTTGTAGGATGCGGGATGCGGGATGTGAGAATGCAATGTTGTGATTTTCCATGAGTCCGATCCCGCAAGTCAAAGTTTCCACACCGTAGATCTTCACAGGATGATTCTCCACCATTAATCTATCTCCGATGTAAGATGTGGGATGTGGGTTGCGGAAAGCAAGATTGAGATTTTACAACTTTCTAACCCTGCAACTTGGGATTTCTGCAGCTTTGATTTTTGCGGGTGAATTCTGAGCCATCGATTTGGATCCAGTCTACAAGATCGTTTGTGATCGTTGATTTTCGTTGCATTTTATCTCCGCAGTCTGATCTCCTCTGAGATCTCTCCTTCCAGGATGTTGATTGATTGATGGGGAATGGGAGGGAGCGTGACAGTGTTGGAAATGTTGAGATGTGGCCGTGGCCATGCCTTGTTGATCAATGAACAGTGAAGGTTCTCGATCAAATTTTTAATTCCACACGATAATGGGGTATGGGTAAGTGACATTGTGGTATCAGAGTTGTGGGTTGCAACATTGGGCTTGGATGCGTCGGAAACCAATCAAGAATACCCTCTGATACCAACTTGTAGTACACTGCATTGTGGTATCAGTGATGTTGGTTATAACATTAGGCCTGGATGGGTCGGGAATAAGTTAACCAAAGCTGTCGGTTATAGCATTAGGCCTAGATAGGCTAGGTGATAGTAAGTAAAGGGGATTTGATTTTGAATTACTATGTGTCTAACAAATGGTGTTGATAACACATTTTGCAGAGTCATAGTATATTTTGGAAGAGTAAGTTGTGGTACAACCATGAGAACATGAATGATATGATGCTCGAGACTCCTACGAGCGTGCGCAAGATGCCATGGGGGAAAATGTCCGAGTTGGAAATGATGACATAGATTCTAATGGAAGGAGATTCCAAGAGATGCCTTCAAAGATTGCAGCCACTATTAGAAGGTTGATTAAATATTAGGAAGAGTAGCATTAGTTGAATGCTACTATGCTGCAAATTTTTAAATACTTGTAGAGAAAGATGAACTCTAGACAGAGTACAGTAAAACCCGAAGGTATTAAGAGTAGTACCAGAAGGAGAAGAAGGACTGCTAGTTGATCATCTGAGTCAGAAGAATCAAGTGGGGATTAAATATCTTCTTCTTGTAGGGGAAAGAAAAAGTGGCACTATAGGGTTCATTCTCAAGATAAATTTAAGAAGGCTAAACCTCCTACATTTGATGGCGAGGTGTAGACTGGACAAGAAGCTGAAGCTTGCATTATTGGAATAAAGAAGTACTTCCAAGTTCAAGATTATTCATGGAATATGAAGGCAAGGGTTTCCATATTTAGTTTGAATGGAAGGGCATCCATCTGGTGGGAGCACTTCAAGCAAGTAAGAAGGATCAGTGAAAGGAGACTTAATTCAAAATGGTTCCATAAGTATTTCAAGCAGAAAATACCTCTCTGACATATACTATGATGACAAGATCAAAGTATTCCATGAGCTGATATTGGGACAGCAGACCATGGAAGAGTATGCAAACAAGTTCCTAGAATTGTTGAGATACATCAAGTACATCAAAGATGAAAAAGTGAAAATTCAGCGTTTCCTAAGTGGATTGCCTCAGTCTTACAGAGAGATGATCGAGTTTTATGAACCTAGAACTCTTGAAGAAGCAATTAGGAAGGCTAAGTATTGCTATGAGAAAAGGAAAGGGAAAACTGATTACCATAAGTCATGGAAAGACAAGAAGAATGAGAAGACGGACCAAAGGAAGGAAGGGTTCACAATTTCTAGCTTCAGAAATCAACAGAGGCAACCATTCCAAACTGAAAAGCAGCCAACTAGAGTAGTGGGAGAAAGAGGAAGAGATCCACAGTAGATCAGAGAACCACTCCAATGTTGGAGGTGTGGAGGACCCCACATGCACAAAAATTTCCCACTCCAGAATGAGAGTGCAAGGTCAGTTTACAACATTTAAGAAGCAGAAACAATGGGTCAAGTAGCAAGGTCTATCCCTAGGATTTAGGTGGCACTAGAGGACCGCCAAGAAGATCACCAGTCAACTGTGGTTGAAGTTGCAGGTAAGATTGTTGAGCAATTTATTTCTGTCTTGATTGACCCTAGTTCTATCCATAGTTACATTAATCCTAGAGTAGTGGATATTTGGGCCTTTAAGAAAGTAAAGCATAACAAATATTGGTTAGTTCAGCTAGCTAGTGGAACTAAGAGAAAGGTTAGTCAAGTGGTAGAGAAGTGTCCATTAGTAATGAATGGATTGGTCACCTATGTAGACCTGAACGTTCTACCACTTGGTTCCTATGATATCCTCATTGGAATGGATTGGCTAGAAGCTCATAGAGTAAAGATTGACTGTTATAAAAAGGATTTTCAGTGCTTGAATGAAGAAGGAAACTCAAGGATTGTGCAATGCATTCCAAAGGTGATTTAGCTAAAGAAGTTATATAGGAAAGGTTTCCAATTGTATGCAACCCATATTTTGGAGGCACCATAGAGTGAAAATCCTAGGTTGGGAGACTTTTAGGTGTTCTGAGAATTTAGGGATGTGTTTCCTGATGAGATTCTAGGGCTTCCTCCAAAAAGGGACATTGATTTCACAATTGAACTTGTGCCAAGAGTAGCACCAGTGTCCAGGACACCCTACAGGATGAGTACACCAGAAATGCTAGAGTTGAAGATGCAACTATAAGAGTTATTGGAGAAGAAGTATATCAGGCCAAATGTGTCTCCGTGGGGAGCACTACTTCTGTATGTAAAGAAGAAAGATGGTACACTCAGGTTGTGTATTGATTATAGATAATTGAACAAGGTTACAGTAAAGATCAAGTATCCTTTGCCTAGGATTGATGACCTCTTTGATCAAATGAGGGGAGGAAAGGTATTTTCCAAGATCGAATTAAGGTTGGGTTACCATCAGGTGAGAATCAAGGATGAAGACATTCATAAGATAGCCTTTAGAACGAGGTATGGAAATTATGAGTTTGCAGTGGTACCATTTGGTCTCACAAATGCACCAACTACATTTATGTGCCTTATGAATAGTGTCTTCAGCAGGTATTTGCACAAGTTTGTTCTGGTTTTCCTTGATGACATTCTTGTTTATTCTAAGAATGAGGAAGAACATGAAGAGCATTTGAGATTGACATTACAGTTGCTTAGGGAGCATCGGTTCTATGCAAAGCTGAGCAAGTGTGACTTCTATAGAGATAGAATTAGTATTTGGGTCACATTATCTCAGAAGAGGGTATATCTATGGACCCTAAAAAGATAGAAGCCATTATGACTTGGCCTACTCCAAGAAATGTGACAGATGTGACATCTTTTATGGGAGTTGCAAGATACTACAGGAGATTCATTGAATGGTTCTCCAAGGTTGCACATGCCATGAATTCCTTGCAAAGGAAGGGAATAAATTTTGAATGGATAGTGAGGTGTGAAGAAAGCATCCAGCAGTTGAAGAATATTCTCACTAGTGCACCAATATTGAAAGTTGGAGACCCAGAGAAATATTTTGTGGTGTGTACCGATGCATGTGGTCAAGGGCTTGGAGGAGTCCTTATGAAAGACAACCATGTTATATGTTATGAGTCAAGAAAGTTGAAGGAGCATGAGAAGAACTATGCTACTCATGATCTGGAACTTGCAACCATAGTACATGCTCTCAATATGTGGAGGAATTACTTGATGGGAAGAATATTCGAGTTAAGGATAGACCATTGTGGTCTGAAGTATTCGTTCGATTAGCCTACTCTAAATTCTAGGAAAGCTAGATGGCTGGAGTTTTTATGTGAGTTTGATTTTGAGATCAAGCACATAAAAAGAAAAGACAATAAGGTAGCTGATGCACTCAGCAAGAAGGTGCAGGAAATGCACATGGAATCTCTTAGTATTTTCCAATCAGATTTGATGCAGTATATTGTTAATCATATTGTTGGAGATTAAATGTATGTGCAAGTAAAAGACAAATTGTAGCAGCAAAGTCTTGAGAGGAAATATGAAGGATATAAGTTAGAAGAAGATGAACTTCTTACTTATAAAGGCAGATTTTACATTCCAAATGTAGCAGGTTTGAGGAGAGTTGTTATGGATGAGATCCATCAAGCTCCATATTCTAGTCACCTAGGATCTTAAAAGACAATTGCTACAGCCAGAAAGCAGTACTTTTGGCCTAGAATTAAAAAGGACATAGATGAATACATTTCAAGGTGCATGAAATGTTAGCAGGTAAAGGTTGAGCATCAACACCCTGCAGGTTTGTTGCAGCCTTTTCCAGTCCCAGAATGGAAATGGGAAGTTATTTACATGGATTTTATTATAGGATTGCCAATGACCTAGAGACAACATGATTCCATCATGGTTGTGGTGGACAAGTTGACAAAGCCAGCACATTTTATACCAGTTAAGTCTACGCATAAGACTGATGACATTCCAAAGATCTTCATGAAGGAGATTTGCAAATTTCATGGATTGCCTAAGGAAATAGTCTCTAACAAATATGTCAAGTTCACTTCCAATTTTTGAAAGGGGTTGTTTGCGGATTTGGGTACGAAGCTGAACTTCAGCACTGTTTACCATCCTTAAACTGATGGGTAAACTGAGAGTTAACCAAGTGCTGGAAGACATGCTTCGCATGTATGTGATGGAAAAACCAACCAAGTGGGAAGATTATCTACACCTAGTAGAATTTGCTTATAATAATGGGCAGCAAGCATCCTTGGGGATGAGTCCGTATGAAGCTTTGTATGGAAGGAGGTGTAGAACACCAGTGACTTGGGATAATCCAGTGAACAGGGTTGTGCTTGGTCCATAATTACTCAAGGAGATGGAGCAAGAGGTTGTAAAGATCAAGAAAAATCTAAAAGCATCCCAGGACAGACAAAAAAACTATGGTGATAAGCATGGNTTTCTTTGCTTAATATATATATATATATATATATATATATATATATTACCTTAACCATGTGATAAATTAGGATGTGATTCAGGTGGAACCCGAGGGAGAGTTCCAAATCGAGTCAATGCGCATCCTCGACAGGAAGGTCACCATGCTCTGGAACCGAGCCATAGGACAGGTAAAGGTGCAGTGGGAGCACTATGATCCTGAAGAGACTACATGGGAGCTGGAGGATGCCTTGCAATCAGCACATCCAATTTTGTTCAATCTGTAAAGCACCAAGGTGATGCTAGTGTAGCATTTTGTTTAATTTTGTAAGCACTAAGGACAATGCTATTGAAGGGGGAGGGGAATGCAACACCCTGGGTTTGACCCCATTTCATTAATATATATGATGTAAATACTATATCGAATCATGACAAGGAGCTCAAGTACAAGGCCCTGTCATTAATTAAGGTTTGGTATATAAAAGATAATGGTGATGCTTATGGTTTCTGTTCTAAGTCAAGCATGTTTGTAAACATCATGTAAATATACAAATTAATGAAGAAACCCATAGCCAGCTATGTCAACCCAATGAATTATGAGATGGGGGCATGATTTTCCTAAGGAGAAGGGGGGTGGGAATGTTAACCTTGAGCCATTTTATGGAAAAGCCATGTGTCATGAGGAGAACCCATCAGAACAGTCAACTACCCTATTTCTTATCTTCTCTTCTCAACCATTTACTCTACCAGAAGGTGGTTGAGGTAGTTATTTCTTGGAAGAGGAAGAGTATGGCCAATTTCGGATTGGGCAGAGCACCCAGTTATGGAATGTCATGTTTTTCTTGCATGGACAAGAAAACATTGGAGCCATATGCCAGTGCTGACCCACGCATTCATGTTTTGATGGATGTGGGACACTTTAGGTGGAGGGAACCCATTCATTCACATGTTCACTCCTTGACCATCTATCTGTTCTCCATTCACGTAGAAGCTCAGAGCAGCAAAGTGCTTTTGTGTATGTATCCTTTGCATTTGTGAGTGTCATCTGGGAAGAGGACAATGATCGTTGTGTTGTAGCGTTGTTGTAACTACAGAGTGTATGAGACCCCATTACTCATGTTCCATAGTAAGCTTGTGTTGTAAAGTATCCTTGTGTTTGTTGTGTTATGCACCCTGGTTCAGGTCTGAGCTATGTACAAGACTTAGGAATGGGAGAGACATAGAATGTGCTTGATAAACCTAGTGTGGAACCTCACAATAAGATAAGAGTGGCTGGTGAACCTGCTATGCACATCTTGAAGAGCACTAGAAGGGAAGGTTTATCCTGAGGGACTATGGAGCAAATAAGGGGACACTTCCTTGTGTTGGGTGTGTAGGCAATGGGGAATATAGGACAAATAGGTCTTGTGAAGGTGTCCTTATCTCTATAGATGAGCTCACTAGCTTAGCAGTTATTCCTGCCCGTTGCCTTGGAATCCTGATAAACCCAACTGCAATTGTTGGCTTGGCTAGGTAGCCTGATAAACCCAGTAGTGAGATGGCTTGACTATGTACAGTCTGATAAACCCATATCTTCGCTTGGTGGTGTCTTATTGTGGTTGACCTAGTAAGTAGCCTTTGGTTGGACATTCTGATAAACCCAATTGCAATTGTTGGCTTGGCTAGGTAGCCTGATAAACCCAACAATGAGATGGCTTCACTGTGAACAGTCTGATAAACCCATATGTTAGCTTAATTGGTCCTTAAAGGTGAATTTTGGCTTGACTGTGTTTAGTCTGTGAAACCCAACTATGAGATGGCTTGGATGAGCGGCTTGTGAAACCCATCTATGGGTATTTTTTCCCTTACATCCTTATAAACCCAACTATGTTGTCTTGGCTGAGTGTTATCACACCTTGGCTATGTATGAGTCTGCTAGTGTTCCCTCATTCCTTGAGGAAATCATGCCCAGCTCGAGGGTGGCAGTGTTGCTGAGAGACTAAGGATTACACTGGCCTATGGTTGTGAGGAATGTTGTAGCGATATAGCTGGTTGTGGGACAAGTTCTATTTAAGATAAGTTTTCTTGTCTATATTGTTATGTTATTCTCTCCAATTGTATTTCCTTGCTTTGCAAATTGCTTGATGGAATAGGATGAACATTTTTTTTATGTTGAAATGATGCATAGTTCTTGAATAATTGTAATTATAGGCATTATGTATGTTTTTCCATCAATGCATCTCGGACTAAGTTGCAAGGTAGAATTGGCTAGATCAGTAATGGCCTGAATGATTAGATCGATCCAAGGATTCAATGGAAAGGATGAGTTTACTGTTAGAATTGCTCCCATGCACAAATCAGCAAGATTTACAAGATGTGGAATGCGGAATGTTGTTTCGTAGACTTTTCATTCCGCAATTTTCCCTTTCGCAACTTGCGAGATGCAGGATGTGAAAACATAGTGTCATGAGTTTTCATAAGTCCAATCCCCCAATTCAAATTTTTCGCACCCTAGATCTTCGTAGGATGATTCTCCACCGTTGATCTATCTCTGATGCGGGTTGCAGAAAGCAATATTGAGATTTTGCAAATTTCTAACCCTGAAACTCGGGCTTTCCGCAGCATTGATTTTTGCAAGTGAATTTTGAGTCATCGATTTGGATCCAGTCTGCGGGATCATTTATGATCATTGATTTTCCTTGCGCTTTCTCTCCGTCGTTCAAGCTCCTCTAAGATCTCTCCTTTCAGGTTGTTGACTGATTGATGGGGAACGAGAGGGAGCATGACGGTGTTGGAAATGTTTAGATGAGGTCATGACCATGCCCTGTTGATTGATGAACAATGAAGGTTCTTGATGAAACTTTTAATTTTGCATGATAATGGGGTATAGGTACATGACACTATGGAAGAGGAGATGGTTTCTACCGCTGAAGTTATTGTTATTACCATAATCATGGAGGGCATTGATCAACACGAAGAAGAAGAAACAAAGGTTCTCTTTAATGGAAGCATGCAAATTTTATACATTGGACACACCATCAGATGATGATGATCCTGAAGCGACTCCCATATAGACACTCACTTCTCTTCTTCATAGGTAAGCATAATGACAATTTTTTCTCTTCTTCGCAGGTAAGCACAAAGCCAATTTTTTCTCTTCTTCGCAGGTAAGCACAAATCCAATTTGGGGATTATTTTTTATTACTTAGTAATCCAAAATTTCAAATGAATTGGCTCTAAATTCATTCTAGGTGGAGTTGATTATGTAGAATTCAGTTCATTAGCATCCATTTAAAATAGTAATGAGTAAGCATGAATGATGACCATTGACAAGTTGCTATGTGTTAATGTCAAAATATGTGTTATACAGACTGCACTATGAGTAGCATTGGGTTTAGCTGGATCTAGGTGTTTACATTGTAATTTTAGGTGTAAAGATTCCATGCTTATTGATTTTTTCTATTTGTTTCATTCGACAGTTCCATTCCAATGTTAGTAAGAGATGCATTTATGTGTAATTTTTGTCTCCACATTTCGACCATTCCTTTCGACTTTGGCACAACTATCTTATCAGAAACATGTTTTGACTTTGAGATGGAAAAGAGTAGGGATCACTATTCTTAAGGAGATCCACATTAGATGGTTATGAGTTTTTTTATCACCATGCTATATCCCTCATACTAGTCCTAGTAACCTGGGGTATTTTACAAATCACCTCAAATAAAAAAAAATTGTTGGACAAGAGGAAGGAGTGTTGGATGGGAAAAACCCATTGGCCTACCCCTCTATGTCATAAAGAGAGGGAAATCCCCCTACCTAGTCACTCAAAATACTTGGTATGAACTTTTGAAGATACAAGAACCACCGGGTCAACTCATGACCATAGAAGGAAAAGCATGAGTTGTTATGCACTGTTGCAATTATGTTTAACTTTTATGCTAGAAAAAGACATCTATATGCAATCTACATCATATATGATGTAGAGAGATGTCCAAGGTATCTCCAAGTCAAACACAAAATTACAAAGTTTGTAAATAGAAAAAGATCAAACACAGTATGTTATAAACTGTGCTATAGAAGGTATGGCTGGGTGGTGTGCTACAAAGTGCAATTTAGTAGTCCCTACAATCTTGTGTCACAAAGTGCAATTTAGTAGTTTCCAAAGAAGAAGATGCATCAACTTTGTCAACAAATGTTGACATGCCCTCACATTAAGAAAATAAGTTAGTAATGTGAACTTAAGTAAAAAGTCGAAGTTTGGTGAATATGTTCCTATACATACCCATGAAAGTTAGTTCTTCCATATAGTAGCCTTTTCTAGGTATCTTTCTCTCATTCATTTATGTGAATTCCTAGGGTTTGAGCTCATTTTTTCTCCAATGGTAGAAGTGAACAAGGGAATGAAGAAATTTGATAAAGAATCACAAAAACGTCTTATTGGAATTTTATCAAACACTTTGACTACAAATTTGAATGATGACTTTTCTAAACTAAGAATTCATAAAATGAATTTATCTGATAGTTTAAGCATAAATTCCAATGCATTCAAATTAAATAAAGATAAATATAATAGTACACATGGCTAATCCCAGGGTAAACTGTCACCAGAGGAAAAAATAGAGAAAGAATTTTATTTATGAGAGATGAAGTCATAAAATCAACTACTCCGAATTTCTTCTGCAATAATGAAACAATTTCAGAAACCCCACTCATTTGTAAATCTGCATGTGAAAATGTACCAAATAATACTCACAACAAACCCACATGTGAGAAATTTACACAACGTTTTTTAAGGATTTGTGACAGGTACAGAATTTACAGATTCTTCCTAACATTAAATACAATAAACAAATTCTAAAATTTGTGTAAAACTTGAACTCAACTGCTTCAAAAATTGTGCCTGCAATCTGCCTTGTTTTCTGTGCTTGTACGATCTGTTTGTACGGTCCAATGGATGATATAGGAATTTCTTGGGAATTGTAATGTATCCGTTTTGGAAATTTTATCAAAATTCCAATTCTTCAATTATTTCACAATGTACTCAAATTCAACTTCTTACAACTCTAGTTAAATGGATTCAATTGATCCAAAAATTCCTCCAATTGCTTTCAAACATGGTGAGGAAGGTCCTGAGGGATGATGGGACATATGAGAACATATATCATACATATAATCAACTTATATACCCAACCATGGTCTCCAATTTTCAAGGGAATAATTTTAGGGATAAGACTAGTCAATTTGGGAGGTGGAAATCCCCCCTGGGTCCTGGAACAAATCTCTTCCAAGCACTGTACAAGCTTCACTAATGGTGGGTATGATACTTGGATATGTTATCAGAAATTAATTATAGTATATTTGAAGCATCATATGTTGTTTTGGGGTCGAATATGTATCCAAAGGAACTCCATGAAGTTACTAGTAATTTTGAGGTTCCAACCCCCAATGGTAGATGACTCCAAATAGCTCCAAATGATCTCAAATTGTACTAGAAGGTGTATGAGTTATATAATAAATTAATCATAACTTTTATTGGTGTATTATGGAATATCAATTACTTCTGAAAGTCTATATCAAGTTCTGAATAAGATAGATGCTTTAACTAGCAATTTTGGGGCTCAAATCACTCCCAGGTAATTGCCATAATGGCTTCCCAAATGTACATAAAATAACTCAAATTCGCAAATTAAAGTAGGTTATGTGTATAATAAATTATCATATACTCATATGTATAACCAATTGAACTCCCATGGCTTTTATCACTTCCTTAAATCAGATATAAAAAACTAGTTTTGGACCCTTGGGGGAATGAGATGTATTTTGCTCCACTTGCTATGAAATTCGACCCAATTGCCACAAATTCTCATTTAATGAATATTAAAACAATATTATACATTAAGTACAGTTAATTCATTAATAAATCATCAATTTTGCACACATATATTCGATTCCATCAAGATTGCAAGAGTTTACAACATGGTATTGGGGAAATGGCATTGTTTCCTCAATATTCGACAATAATACATGAGATATATTGGAATTTTGAACTTATATATTTCTGAAATTTAATTACATATAATTTAAATCATAATACAAAATATTGGAGCAATATAATCTCCCTCAAAGAGATGAATAACTCACCAAGTGCGGCTCACTCCATAAAGCTGAAATATGGTGAGAAAACTTAAGATGAATGGAAGAACAAGATGATATTGATATTTCCATGAAATTCCTATAGCTTTAACCTGTAACTTATTAATCCATTTAATATTCTTGAAATACCTGAGTGGCCTCTCCAAATCACCATTTAGGATAGGAATCTTTCACCCTCAAAATTGGCTAAGGCAAGGAACTAGTCACCCACTAGCTCTCTCTTGACAAACCCAAATTCATTGAATGATAAAAAATAATCTTCTCATGGATGATCCCTGTATTTTATAAACATTATTGGTCTTGTAAGGTTCCAAATACATCCATAAACCAAATCCAAGTCGAATTGGTGTCGCTTCTCATGCTATGCCATGTGGCCTCTCTCTTCACCTTCCCTCTTCTCCCAAATTTGAGTAGGAGCCTCTTGGCCTTCTCCAACTCCCAAATTCGACCTCTAATATGTTGTATTAAAGACTTACATGTCATTATGTCATTATTTCATCCTTCATATTTGACTTGTGTCATAAATGTCATAGAATCTCCATCATTGGTGTCATAGATGTCATAAATGTAAGGGGAATCTAGCCAAGTGTCCATGAAACTCCCATTTAGCTCTTCCTCTCCCATGTAAGTTAAATTAATACAAAATTAGACCTATTAAGTATATGGAAAATTATATTAACCTTATAATCCATCCCAAAACATTATCCTTCTCAAATATTTTAAATTACAAGAGGAGGATACCATTTAACATAGGAATTCTAGCTTGAGTGGGCCCCATAGTCTCCATGTGTCTCCGTTCTCCATAGACATTTAAATTTTAAATTTTATTTATTTAATAAGATACATTATTAAATATTTATTCTCTTCTAATTTCTAAACATCATTTATTATCTGCCTTATTCCAAATCTCAAAGCTTCCACCCCCCAACCTAGGGAATAGTGATTTTCCTCCTTGGAAATTATTTGACTTTTAGCATCCATTTGACAACTTTCATGAATATGGAAAATTTTATTTGGCCATTGTGACCAAATGAAAAAATTGGGACATTAAAAATCATCCCTTCCCAATATTTCTTGTCCTCAAGCAATTTCAAACATGGTTGTTGAAGAACCTACTTTCTATATGATTCTTTGAAGTTGCCACTAAGCTACCCACTTTGAGTCTTTGAGATTTCATGAAGATTTTAGATAGGAACCAACATGCTTGCTGCTTCACTAATCTGATTAACATCACCTTATTAAGTGCGGAATCCATCTCCCATACTACTTGTTTCCTAAATAATTTGGAAGCAATGGGACTAAGAACTATCCTAGGGTCCCATTGCTGGCATTGCACTCCAACCATTAAGAGCTATCTCCAAGTCATACCATTAGGAAAGAGAATTCATGGAGCCCATTTTCTTGTATGAATTATTCCAAACATCATGCATACATAATATATATCATCAAAGTACATAACAACATAATAAAAATATACATCAAAGAGGTTCCTGATAAAAAAATCATGAAAATGCTTATAGCTCCAACTGAGTAGACTACCATTTTCCAAGTGCATACATGCTTCAAGTGACCGATCAAATATGATCCAATGACATAGGTGAGGATCCCATCTCCTATAATTCTGCTCCCAAATAATTTAATATGAATCAAAATAATAATCATCCATTTGTTCTTTCATCCAAGAAGTGAATGAAGAACCTCCACCAAAACATGAACCAAATAAGGAGCAAATAAAACATGGAGACTTCAAGTGGCTCAAAGAATTCTCATCAATACACCCATGAATATGTATATCATAATGAAATAAAAGAGGATGTTGCTTCCAATAATAATGTTCCTCAATCATATCCCTCTTCACCCAAGTGTCGGCTGAAGTTCCTCCAACATCAAATGAACCAAGTGTTGAGCAAGAAAAAGCATGAGTCTTCAAGTGACTCAAATGCATATCATAGGTGCATCCATGTATATGTGAATCATCATAAAGTAACAAACGAAGCTTCTTAAAATGTGAATAAGAATGTTTTCCAACCATGTCATCATAAAAAGTAGATCTAGGAGTTCCATACTCCTCATGTGGAACCATAAAAAAGAACCCTTTCACCCAAACTTCATTGTGACTAATGCTGCAAAACATGGAATTTTAGGTTGTAGGAGAATGAAATAACTCACCCAAATGATAAAAAATTGTAGAAGTTTCATCATGTGAAGGATCCATATGGGTATTATCATGCATATCCTTCAAAAGTGTGAAACCTTTGTCATAGATTGGTACCAATGTAGAGGAATCATGCTCTTCTTTAAAAATTGCATAACCTTCATCAAGAGACAATTCAAGTTCCTCTTCTACCACATCAAGTGTTTTGATCTATTCAATTTCTCCTTAAAACACATCAATTACATTAAATTTTCCAAATTTCTCATGATCCACCATGTCATGAGAATCCTGCAAACAATCTACCATTTGACAATCTGAAACATAGGAGGAAAAACTAGTGTCTTGCAACTTTTCAAGAAGTTGCTCATTTTGAATTGTGAGCTTATGAATAAATTCATTATTCTTCAAGTAGGATTCATGTAACCATTCACTAATATCAATGGAATTTTTTCTATCAAAAACAAAAGACATGAAATTACCTTTGATGTTGCACATTTCTCTTTGGATCTTCTCCATGTCTTCAAGGAAGGATGGCTCCTTCAAGGAAGTAGCTCTCCACCAATAATTTGATACCAATTATTGAGTGTCATGGAGTATGCTAAGGGACTCTTGGATCTTATTTTCATTAATATTTAAGGACTCTTCAAGAAAATGAGACTCTTGCAAATGAACCTCCTCATCTTATTCCTTCTTGCTTGGACCAACTTCATGAAGCTCAAGTGGTGATGGGGAAGTTGATCTTGTTTCTTCTTCAACTTCTATAAGGTATTCATTTTCATGTTTACTATAAATTTGGATTGCAGCAACATTTTGAAATCTGATATCCATGTCACCAACATATATTTGTGGGCACCCATCAGTAGGTACTCCTTCATAGTTCAAGAATCCATCAGTAGATGCTCTTTGGTCCATGTCCATAGTAGAATTGGTTTCAGAATGATATTCAATAGTTTCAAGGTACTATTCTTACTTCTCATGTGATGCTTCCTCATATTTTTCCATGTCATTTGGGAGTGAATTTTGATCCTCTTCATGTAATGCCTTTTCTTCCTCACCACCCACAGAAATTTGTAGCTCCTTGGTCTCCTCCCTACTTGTGCATTGATGATTATCTTAATGAGTTCTTATTTGAAATTTTTTTTCATAAATTCCTTCAGCTAATAATTAAGGTATTCAAAATAAATGGTCTTATGTGTCTCTTCATGATGGAAACTTATACTACCCATAAATTCGAATGCTTGTTGAATTTGCCTGGTCATATCATCACCACATGACTTAATGACCGTATTCAATTCATCTATACCATCCATAAGTTAAATAGGTTCCAATAACATGATTTCATGCCAATGTAATGTCCCGTTTTTGGAAATTTTATCAAAATACCATTTCTTCAATTATTTCGCAATGTACTCAAATTCAACTTCTTACAACTCTAGTTAAATGGATTCAATTGATCCCAAAATTCCTCCAGTTGCTTTCAAACTTGGTGTGGAATGTCCTTTGGGCTGATGGGAAATATGAGAATATATATCAAACATATAATCAACTAATATACCCAACCATGTTCTGAAATTTTCAAGGGAATAATTTTCAAGACAAGACTAGTCAATTTGGGAGGTGCAAATTCCCCCCGGGTCCTGGAAAAAATATCTTCCAAGCACTGGAAAACCTTCACTAATGGCAGTTATGATACTTGGATATGTTATAAGACATTAATTAAAGTATATTTGAATCATCATTTTTTGTTTTTGGGTCGAATAGGTATCCAAGGGAACTCCATGAATTTACTAGTAATATTGAGGTTCCAACCCCCAATGGTAGATGACTCCAAATAGCTCCAAATGCTCTCGAATTGTACTAGAAGGTGTATGAGTGATATAATAAATTAATTATAATTTTAATGGGTGTATTATGGAATTCCAATTACTTCTCAAATTATATATCAAATTATGAATAATATACATGCTTTAACTAGCAATTTTGGGGCTCAAATCCCTCCTGGGTAATTGTGGGAATGGCTTCCCAAATGTACAGAAAATCACTCAAATTATTGAATTGAAGCAGGAAATGTGTAAAATAAATTATAATAGACTCATATTAAGAACCAATATAATTCCCATGGCTTTTATCACTTCCTTCAATCAGATATAAAAAACTAATTTTGGACCCTTGGGGAAATGATATGTATTTTGCTCCACTTGCTATGAAATTCGACCCGATGGCCACAAATTCTCATTTAATGAATATGAAGCCCATAATAGAAATTAATTAAAGTTAATTCATTCATAAATCATCATTTTTTCATACATATATTCGATTCCATCAAGATTGCAAGAGTTTTCAACAAGGTATTGGGGAAATGGCATTGTTTCCTCAATATTGGACAATAATACATGAGATATATTGGAATTTAGACCTGATATATTTATGAAATTTAAATATATAACATTTAAATCAGAATAAAAAATACTGTATCAAGAGAAGCTCCCTCAAAGAGATGAATAGCTCACCAAGTGTGCCTCACTTCATAGAGCTAGAATATGGTGAGAAAACTTGAGACAAATGGAAGAACAAGCTGATATTGAGATGTCCATGAACTTACTGTATATTGAAACTATAAATTATGAATCCATTTAATATCCTTTAAATACCTAAGTGGCCTCTCCAAATCACCGATTAGGATGGGAATCTTTCACCCTCGAAATTGCCTAAGGCAAGGAACTAGTCACCCACTAGATCTCTCTTCACAAACCCAAATTAATCAAATGATAAAAAATCCTCTTATCATGGATGATCCCTGTATTTAATAAAAAAAATTGGTCTTCTAAGGTTCAAAATCCATCCATAAGCCAAATCCAAGTCGAATTGGTGTGGCTTCTCATGCTATGCCATGTGGCCTCTCTCTTCACCTTCCCTCTTCTCCCAAATTTGAGTAGGAGCCTCTTGGCCTTATCTAACTCCTAAATTCGACCTATAAGATTCTATATTCAGGCTTGGAATGTTATTATATCAGTTTTTAAGCCTTCATATCTAAATTTTTTCATAACTATCATAGAGTTCCCATCATTAGTGTCATAGATGTCATAAAAGTAAGGGGAATCTAGCCAAGTGTCCATGAAACTCCCATTTGGCTCTTCCTCTCCCATGTAAGTTGCAATTAATCCCAAATTATACCTATGAAGTATATGGAAAATTTTATTAACCTCATAATACATCCCAAAACATTAGGCTTCCCGTAGATTCGAAATTACAAGAGGAGGATGCCATTTAACATAGGAATTCTAGCTTGAGTGGGCCCCATAGTCTCCATGTGTCTTCATTCTCCATAGCCATTTCATTTTTCTATTGTATTTATTTAATAAGATACATTATTAAATATTTATCCTCTTCTAATTTCTAAACATCATTTATTATCCCCCTTATTCCAAATCTCAAAGCTTCCACCCCCAACCTAGGAAACTAGTGATTTTCCTCCTTGGCAATTATTTGACTTTTAACATCCATTTGAAAATTTTCATGAATATGGAAAATGTGATTTGGCCATTATGTCCCAATGAAAAATTTGGGACATTACAGGAATCACGCCTTCATTTTTTCTGGATGATCAGTCTCTCATGAAACAAAAATCTCCTTCAAGATTTAATTTCTCTCTCTCACTTGTCTTCTTCTCTCTTGATGTCTCTCTCTTTTCCATAGACATTATTTTGTATTTAATATTATTGAAAACCTAATAATAACTACCATAACTATTTTATCAAAGGATGAGATTGATTAGATGCTAGGATTCTCATTAACTGCACAATATAAACTGACTTTTGGCCCCAATAAAGTGCACATTAAATATTTTGGCCCCACAACTTAAATCTCACTTTAATGATAAAGTAAAAAATCACTTTTGAAAAATAAATTCACTTTACATAAAAAAAAATTCCTAGGAAAATACAACTTATGTCCCCCCCATGTGACATCCAAATCATGGGGAAGGACCAACTGAGTTATCAAAACTAACACACCCCCTTAATGAGGGAGTTCATTCTGAGAATTCCTGTACCTCCACCACCTGGATCTCTATCCTCTAAAGAAAATCCCTCTCACTCTGGAATGTGACCTAGAGATCCATGTCAAAAAACAACTCTTAACTAATAATTGTGATAGTAATCCTCTCTAAACCCCTGCATCTGCTCACAAACTTCATACTGGTTGAGTCTACTGCCAGTATAGATCTCCTTATCTGAAGGTATCATCTGTGCACCTACCTCATCTTTAGATTCAATCTCAAATAACCATCCACCTGAACCTAGAAATATCACCTCTCCATGCAGAAAATAAAGTTTGGCTCTTTTATTCCCAAGTAGAACTATGGTGTCATTGGGTTCTCTACCTAATAGAGAAACATTTTTCCTGTATTGAAAAAGAATCCATACCCGTCATCCTCTAATGATGACATAGAAAGAATTCTAGATTTCTTATATGGAGCAAACAATACCCTGTCTACATCAAACATTTCTTTTAGATCTAGCTGGAATTTCATAGTTCCAACTCCTCTTATCTCTTCCTAAGGATTTCCAATATCTATTTCAACAAAGTGTCTTAGAGAAAGCTCTTCTATCATATTAAAAGCTCCATACTTCCTCGTCATATGTCTAGTTGTCTTGCTATCAACTATCCATGTGTCATGGTGATCTACTGAACTATCTATACTAGTCTGTACTGATGGCGAGGAAAATTCTTATTCAAACTGGGTAGCATATTCTTGTTCAACTATCCATGTGTCATGGTGATCTACTAAACTATCTATACTAGTCTGCACTGATGGCAAGGAAAATTCTTGTTTAAACTGGGTAGCATAAGGGAGAGAGACCTTATGCTTATGCTTCTCCCTCTTTGTCTTCATATTTCTTATTAGGACATTGAATAGCATAGTGGATGAACTTGTTGCAGTTAAAACACTGAACCTTACTAAGGTCTCTCTCTCTTTTCTTTCCCCCTTAACCTTTTCCTTTGGTAAGAAGGGATACATTATCTTCACTGCTCTGAGTGCTATTCTAGAATGTCCCCTCTCAAGACTCTTATTGAACAAAGTCATCCCATAACGTTTTCCAATATGGAAGTTTATCTCTAGAAACTACTCCTTGCACAAATGTGTGCTATTTTGCTGTGAACCCATTAACATAATATCTAACAAGCTCTCCATCCTCCACTTTCTCACCAGTAGCACCCAGTTCATCTATAGCTTGAGAAATTTTGGTGAGATAAGTGGTTACTATATCAACATCAATTATCTTTGTGTTCCTCAGTTTTTATTTCAAGAGCATGTTTCTGCTATGGTTCTTACTTTCATAAAGAGTACAAAAATATTTCCAAATATGAAAAGCATGTGACTTACCTATGATGTGAGGTATCACATGATCTTTTATGGAGTCCAAAAAGATTCTTTGTGCCTTGATATCTTTCTTTTCAATGGTAGTGTTTAGAGAAACATCTGTGGGAACTGTGATGGTGTCAGAAGAACAACAATATCCCATAGCTCCAACTCTTTGAACAATACAGTTATGGGCTCTTTCCAAGGGTTGAAATTATCATACCCATCCATCCTGTCTTCAAATCGCAATCTTGTTGAGGTCATGACTTCAACTGATAATCTTTAGTTGAACTTGAATTGAACCTTTTTTGTAACTACACAACTTAACATGCCTTCTTCAACAATCACGCTTTGATACCATGAATAAATTTGATAAAGAATCACAACAAATTATTATTGGACTTTTATTAAACACTTTAACTACAAATCAAATTTATGAATTTTCTGAACTAAGAATTCATAAAATGAATTTATCAGATAGTTTAAGAATAAATACTAATGCACTCAAAATTAACAAAAGATAAGTATGACAATACAAAAATTTAGGGCCAAGCCAAGGGCATACCCTCACTAGAGGAAAACCCATAGAAAGAATTTTATTTATGACAGATAAAGTCATAAATTTAACAACTCATAATTTCTTCTACAACACCAAAAGAATTTAAGAAACCCCACTCATCTGTAAATATGCATTGGAAAATGTGCCAAATAATACTCATAGTCAATACACACATGTGAACTATACACAATAGTTTTTGAGGATTTGTGCCATGTACAGACTTTATGAATCCTGCCCAACATTAAATGAAAAATATAGTCTCGAAATTCATGCCAAACTTGACCTCAACTATATCAAAATTTGTTCCTGCAATATGCCTTGTTTCCGCGTGCGGGAACCATCCATTTTCTCATTGGCTTCTTCTTCTTTTCATTTTGTATGTATGCGATCCTGCCACAGGACCTCTTCTTCAGGTAGGAATTTTATAGCAGCACTATTGCTTGCGCACCTTATTCCGCTTACTTGCCTGAAGAAACCAACTGAAATCAACTTATGCTATTTGGAACCTCTCCTCTATTCCATACCTCACTTACCTAGCTTACTTATGCCCTTACCAATTGCTGAAGCCATGAATGCTCTGTAGATTCGGAACTATAATATTTACTCTTTACCCTACCGATTCTAGATACCATGTATTAAATTTTGCTGGTTCATCCTCAGGATACGATTCATCAATTTGAACCCACTGGCTATTGCTGCCGTGGAAGCTCAGCTTGGGGAGCCATTACGTGATGACGGACCTATCCTAGGAGTTTCCAGGTCATGTGTGGCAAATGATCTTGTTCTTTCATTTAGAATGAAGTTTAAGTTCAAGATTTTTATATTAACTATTATTATTTTAGGTTACCCTTTACAACCCTCCAAGTTCGTAGTTATATTCAAGTCATCTGAGCTTGGTAGGAAAACAATTGTTTATTTTGGAGCAAATGATAACTCTCCAGTATCCAATAAATTTATATTAATTGTCTTAGGAGGCCAAAGGTCTTGATGCTGGACCTAGGATTGTACAAAAATTGGTTGGCCTCGGCGATAACAGGACATCCAATATTGTCAAACGCATTGCAGAAGAAGAAATTGCACATGTTGCAGTGGGCGTGTCTTGGTTTCTGACAGTATGCAAAAAGATGGGTTGCATGCCTGACAAGACATTTACAGGTCTGTATGGAAATATGAACCCCGATAGATACATCTAGAATGTGAACTTCATAATCCTTTAGATGCCATTCCCCAAGCATGCCTTTTCGTTGATCTACCCTTGTTCATCTACTTGCTTTTATGACATACATAATTTTGGTGTAGTATTGCACATTGCATGTTTGTTATAGAGCTGTTAGAGGAGCTTGATGTGGAGCTAAAAGGGCCATTTAACTATGAAGCAAGAGCAGAAGCTGGAATGCCTCGTGATTGGTAGGCAAATTTTTTTCTTATGTTCAGAAGAAATTTGTCATTAACAGGACAAACTATTCCTGTTTCTTTTTTATTTGGTTTGTTTATACTTATAGTATAAATACCCTCATTTTTTGCATGGTTTGATTTGGAAGCCTATATTTTGACAAGCCACCCTAATTGCCTTACTGTTCTTGAAATGCACTACAAAATTCTAGATCAGCACTATGATTACTACCATCTATGCATTGTACAAGAGCATTCATAATCAATGTGGGAAAGCTTGTTATGATGTATGCATTTGTATTTGATTCTGGTTTAAACTAGGAAATTAGGACTTCATGGGAAAGAGTGTTATTTTCTATATTGAGACAACTTAAGAGTTTCATATGATTAAATGCTTGGTATAGGTACGACACATCAAATTTGGGTCTGTCAAGATGGGATAACCACCTTGACGTGGAAAATGACAAAGAGAGAATGATATTGCAGGTATGTTTGATCCCTTGTTTGTTTGCTTGTTTTAGACTTTATGGGTATGCTATAATTTAGCACATCTGATGATTTTGATAGAAACTTTGCTGTCCATGAAATTTTGCTTGGATAATTACTACCCGTCATAGAAAGGATGTCAGTATTGAGCAGGCTCATTGCAATCCTCATAAGTTTCCAGTTTCTGATGAAGGTATCAAAACCACTGATTTCGATCTCTCTAAGGTGAGAATCAGATCCTTTAAAAGAATTCTGGTCATTGTAATTTTCATCGCTTCTTCCCATGATCAATACAACCTTCTTTGTTACAGGAGTAATTCTTCTCCTTTCACACAATCAGACTTTGCTTCATTGTCTTACTCCTATCCCAACATGTGAGAAAACTTGTATGGACTCCATAGACCAAGACAACTATATTTTTGGTATGCATGACATTCACCACCCATAAAATGTTCTGTCATTAACTCCCTTACATGTAGTATTTACTATTGACATAATAAAATCCTGTTCCAATCTGCCATGAACCTTCTCCATGCCCAGTCTAAGAAGAAGGCATGGTCGCTTAGAAAGACGGGTCGCATGTAACACCTTTTTCAAAATGGTAATGCTATCTCTATCTTTCTTCCTGGAACAGAGCCAATTTGGTTGGCTAAAATCATATCTGCAATTAAAGGGTAGATTCTATCAGCCAACACTATAGCTATAAACTTTAGCATTAACAAAACACAATGAGATAGGCCCACTTGCAACAGTCATCAATGCCCTTTCTTTTAGCACTGACGCAACAAAGGTAGCATAGAAAGCAGGGTGGAAAATGCCTGTGTTTTGAACTTCTAAAATTTTCTCTTTGAAGAGAGGGACAATTTTGTCTGCCATTAGATTATCAAATTTTGTACAAAGGTTATCTGGCCCTAAAGAATTGTCAGCTAGAAATTTTTTATTGCTGCATTGATTTCTTCTAATCATCTCTTCTTGCTAAATACACAATTTACTCAGAATAATGTTGGTGGCAATTTCTCTTCTACATCTATAGCCCTTAGTGTGGCAGGTATTTTTTAAATAGAAAGTGATGTCTTCTCTGATTAGAGACTGGCCTGTAGCAAGATCATTTTTGGAGTTACAAGATTTAAAGATTTTCTTTTTCTTGCTCTTAATGTACCTTGAAAATTTTGGGTGATTCATTCCCCTTATCCTAATCCAATCATAAGATCATTTCCTGTACTTCTCCTCTTGGTTCAATGCCTCCAGCTTTAGATGCACAATCCTTCTTGTCTTTCGAAATATTGGTCCAGCTTGACTGTTCTCCCATTAAACTTCTTTGTGAAAATTCAGATAAGAGTGATTCTCTATAAACCCTCATACCAACAAACCAAGCAGCTAAATATACTTGATTTTATTCTTTTAAAAGATCACCATTCTCGACCATTTCTCTTGCCATGAAGGGAAATCTTGCACCTCTAAAGTAGCCTCCTGCCACCAGTGGTGCAACCTATCTATAAATTCCTTGTTTAAAAAGGGCCGACTATTAATTTGAAAGGAGTATTATGTCCCAGCCCATCAATATCCAGAGGACTGCCTGCAAAAACAACAAATAATGTCCCATACAAAACTAGCTTCCATAACCCTGTAAAAATAAGTTCTGAAATTATGAGGCATGGTGTTGGAATAATAAACTCTATTTAGTTTGTTATTTTAAGGCTGCTGCCTTGACATTGGTTGAAGTCTGGACCAACTAAGTCCCTTGTCACCATGCCAACCAAGTTCACTGAGATTAAACTATTCCTTGGAAATTTCATAGTCATCCCTATGATCAGCCTGCCTTTTCCTATGGACTTCTATCTTGGTATATATGCCACTCTGTGAGTACAGAATTCACCCCTTGCTATCACTTCCACAATCTCCTCCCGAGCACAATATTCCTACCAGATTGGGAGGGACATAAACTTCTACCAAAGTCATAATGAACACTCTTAAATTCTTGATAATATCCATTGGCCTGCAATATCCTCCATTGTTTTAACATGCATTATGTTGTCTAACTCTTTCCACATTGCCAGGACCCCAAAGAGGCGGCTTTATAACTGGATAACAAGTTCCAGTTAACAAGTACAAAGCCCCTTTCCAACTACAATTGAATACTTTGTATACACTACTGTCATCTAGAATGAACTCCATTAATACAACTACAAAAGAGTGCCAAGATCTGATTAACCTATTCAACTCGATAACTTTCCTAGTGAAAAAGGAAGGCACTCGTTTCTAGTGCATTAGGTTTGTAACATATATCTGTGCTGTAAACTTCTACCAATGTCATAATGCACCCATTCTTGAATCTTAATAATACCCATTGGCCTGTGGCATCCTCCAATGTTTGAACAAGTGTCACGTTGTCTGCCTCTTTCCACATTACCAGGATCCCCAATGCCTCTTTCCACATTACCAGCATCCCCAAGTAACAGTATTATAACTGGATAATGATTATAAAAACCTTTCCCACTATAATTGAATACTTTTCCTGCAATATTGTGACCTGTCATCTGAAGGGATTTCTATTAATAGGGCTATAAAAGACTCGAGTGACAAGAGCTGATTAACATACTCAACTCTATAGTTTTCCTAATGAAAGAGGAAGGCACACTTCTAACATTCCATAACATTCCAAAACAAACCAATATTTCTGATGCATTTAGTCTGTATTATATAACAGCCATCTGTTATGGGTAACAGGTTGTCCTCCTCCAGACCCTGGAGTAACAGTTGCCACTTGATTAGAGACTTGCAAAACCAGAGAAATCCCCATCAAAACCTCCACTTTCTCTCTAAATCTTCTCAAATCAGTTGCAAGGCAGTTTATACACACAGCCTACATAATTAGACTTGGGGGCAGTTGATGTGGCCATGTGATGCCAACAAAAACATGTAACAAAACAAATCGAAATATATAAAAAAATAGCATGCATTAAGGTCTATTCCTCTATCATTTAAGCAACATATGAGCTCCTTGTTGACACTCACTCAGGAATCAACACACATTCACCTTAACTTATCAATAAAGATGGGAAACAACGCCTACCGCGGTGGGTTAAAATTTTAGATAACATTTTATATTCAAGCCTCCAAGTGCACTGTGCATCCTAGCAAATATGACCAAACTATGCATGTTCAATGTTCCACAATCCATTTCATCCAATTTATGCAATCCTACAAAGGATAGGACAATGGATGATACTTTCTTAAAGCTCTAAAAGCAACCTTCCAATGTAAATGAGGTACATAAAACCACATAAATGCAAAATCATATAAAATATATAGAACACCACTCTTTTGAATTTTAGATATGAGGAGATCAATTTTTGGAAGGAAAATAGTTCGCCTGTGTGCCCTTAAGAAGAAGACATGCACTCTTTGTCCAGGCCTTTCATGAGTTGGTCCCCTGGCATCCAGCTGGGAGCACATAAACAGGATGAGATGTGAGGGACTGGGTCTCAACCCAAATATCAATCCATACGTGAACATGGCATTGGTCATTATCAAGTGAGCTTATAGCACAGTGGTAGGGCTGCTGCCTATGATAGTCTGGGGCGGGTTCTGGGTTCAATTCCTAGCCAGTCTCTTGCATTTCAGGCTATTTTGTGATTAGGTACGGAACATTTTTACAATATTGTATTGATTAGAAATTAGAAGTGATATGTATAGCATGTCAGATGACATGCACCGTCCATTTATTGATGATAAATTGGCTTTCTTCATACAATTATGTTGTCACCTGATTTTGTTTTTTAATTATTTTTTAGTATATATCATTGATGCTACCAAATTGCTGTTTTCTGCAAATTTGGGTGAAGCTTATAGCCCTTCCTGATACTCGTACCATGTACCCACATACCCAACAATCCCACATTCCAAAATTGAGCATGGTGAATGAAGCACACTGCCATACAGTATATAGCTACAAAAATGAAACATGTTTTCTGAAATAATAGCAGTATTCTAAAATGCATTAGAAGCCCTGTACGAGGATGATCTAGGCTGAAATATGGACTTAGGCCAGTATCTATCCACTTGTGTTTCATAGCAGAATTGTTATTTTGTAATTTAGGCATAGACGTAGCTTACATAGGTTGATTTCTAATATTTTCTTATTGCAGCATATTGGTACAAATTCTATTTCACTTTCCAGCCCCTCTAGAGTGGTGGATTGAACTACATTCTCATCTAGCTAGATGACAATGAAAATGTGAAGATGAAAACATTCTCATGCAATTATGTGGTATTTCGTTCTAGTAATCTAGGCACAACCCAAAAAGTGTGTTATGATGACACTAGTCTCAACAAGATATATTGTCATGACAGAGAACAAGGTCGGTTTTATCACAATTGTAATAGTGGTGTTTGGGAGATGCTTGTACAAGGTACAGTGTCAATTTTAAACTGTAACCTTGCTGGATGGAGGATGTAAGTGCAATATCATCAGCTATCAAGATGACATTGAAAACATGATAATAACATTGTCGCACAACTTTGTAGTATCTTCAATAAAATTTAGATGACACTTGTGTCTCAACAAGATATATTGTCATGCCACAGAAC
>LPNX010407104.1:409250-494169 GCA_001517045.1 Pseudotsuga menziesii | reverse complement strand
TCCATTATCGTTGGATAAGTTTTGGTGTACGCTAGTAGTATATGTTGTGCACTAAGCCTAATTACTAAGGAAATTTCAAGGGTGCGAATAAAGCAATTAAGGATGATAACTGTGTACTGAATTTGATAGGCTAGAAATTCTGTTGGGGTGGATGCTTCTGATAAATCATTCATTGCAACTCTAGTGCTTATGGTAAAACAATGATGTTACCTTTTATCAACGTGTAGTTGTAAATATTAAACTCTGACAAAATTTTCATATGAATCCTTTGCTCTAACAAAATTACTGAATGATATAAACAGAAATTTAGCCCTGATTTCGTAAAGAATGCCTGGACAAAAAGAAACCACTCTTAGAATACAGCAAAGTATTCAGCTTAATGGGTGGTACTAGAAGCCATAAATGGAAAGAGAATTATGAATTAATAGTCACCTCTAATAGGATTCACTGTCTAATCTTATTAATATATCTTGCAACATAACTATCCTGAAGATCCGATTGTAAGGACTCAGGATCCTATTTAACAGCGTGAAAATGAGTGAACCTTACCTTCCTAATTATATTACTGAGGCTATAAGGAGTCAACCTTATTTTTTCATCCCTTTGCTTTGAAGATTTCTAAGGAATGCCATTTAGAGTGCATGAGCATGGCTTCTTGAGTTATGTGCTCAAGAATTGCATCTGTTTTTTACATGATAATTTTTTTTATATATTGAAGTTTGAGAAGACAGGTTAGAAGATTGATAAAAATAAGCTCTATTTTTGTTTTTGACTATTGGAGCATGCTGCTTTCCTATCTTAGCATGGAGAATAAAGTACCAACGCCTTTAAAGTGAGTTAAAATGAGAGGGGAATCATGTGGCACCTTAAAGTGAATTTTTATGGTTGGTTTTCTCTATTACTGGAGTAGAGAAACAAGGGATACACCACACACAATTACCTACATGTCGTATTATCCTTGAAGTAACCAGCAATGGGCGATGCAATTTCATAGTACTGTTATAGGCATGCCACATATCCATATAATTTCAAGCGTTCTCCCAAGATATGATCTTCCTTGTACATCTGGAGATTAATGGCAGGTGTATCCGACCAACACAGGAAGAATTGGAAAATTTTGGGACCCCAGATTTCACCATCTATAATGCAGGTCAATTCCCTTGCAATCGCTATACACACTACATGACATCCTCAACAAGCATAGATCTTAACCTGAAACGAAGAGAAATGGTGATTCTTGGGACACAGTATGCTGGTGAGATGAAGAAAGGTCTGTTTACAGTCATGCATTATCTCATGCCAAAGAGAGGCATACTCTGCACTGCACATGCTTTTATATTTTTTTTTTAAAAATAGTCACAAGTGTCGCTTAAGCGACGGTTCCAGATGTGGCTTTTCCGACGCTTAGCCTTAAAATTCGTCGCTTATCCGACGCTTCTATATGTCGCTTTTCCGACGTTTTTTTACAATCCGTCGCTTATTCGACGCTTCTAAATGTCGCTTTTCCGACGTTTTTTCTTATATACGTCGCTTATCCGACGGCCGTGTTGTCGCTTATCCGACGGCATGAATGAGATTTTCTTAAAAAAATTTCACTACCGTCGAAGAAAAGATGTCGCTTAACCGACGCTTTACATTTAACCGACGGTTAATTAGGTGTCGCTTAAGCGACGGTTAATCAGGTGTTGGATAACCGACAACAAGTTTCCGACGCTTAAAAAAAATCAAAGTGTCATACATGCGACAGGAAAGTGTCGAAAATCCGACATGACGGCCATCGGATTTTTGGTCAAAATGTAGTAGTGCTTGTGCTTGTACGGTCTACAATGATGGTTCTATGGTCCAATGAATTATATTGTAATTTCATAGGAATTGTGCCTCCAATTTTTCTTGATGATCAGTCTCTCACAAAATATAAATGTCTTTCAATCTTTACTTTCTCTCTATCACTTGTCTTCTTCTCTCTTGATGTCTATCTCTTTTCCCTAGACATTCTTTTATACTTTATCTTATTGAAATCCTAATCCTAACTACCATAACTATCTAATCAAAGGATGAGATTGATTAGATCCTATGATTCTCATTTATTGCACTATATAAACTCACTTTTATTAATAAAGTGCAAATTAAATATTTGGCCCCCACAACTTAAATTTCACTTTAATGATAAATTTCAAACTCACTTTTAAAACATAGAGTCACCTTACATTACAAAAGTTTCCCAGGGAAATACAACTTATATACTCCCCATGTGACATGAAAACCATGCGAAAGGATGAACTGAGTTATAAAAACTAACATGGAAACTTGAAAAGAAGCAATTATATATAGTGTGAAATCGAATAAACAATATAGACTAATGGATAAGTGACCTCCTTCACAAAAACCATTTACACAACCTACCACTTTCTCTATCACTCACCCCTCCTCCTACTCTCTCTCTCTCTCTCTCTCTCTCTCTCTCTCTCTCTCTCCTCCTCCTCCTCCTCTCTCTCTCTCTCACCTTATATCCCTGCCTCATATTATATTTCCCTGAACATATAACCTTTTGTCCATCACTCTCTCTCACTCCCTCACATTATGTCCCTAACCCCCTCTCCTGTTCTCTTTCTCTATCCATCACCACTACTCCCTACATGTATCCCTCACTATCTCTCACATCACTCTCTCTTTATCACTCACCCTCCCCCATCTCTCTGTCGCTCACCCCTTCCCCCTCTCTCTTCCACACAATCTCGCTCTCTCTCTCTCTAAGTGTGTGCATGTGTGTGTCTAGGTCCCTCCTCCCCCTCTTGCTCACAACCTCCATATCTCTCTATCCCTATGTATGTGTATGTCCCTCCCTCACTCCCACTCTCTAATAACTTCTCTCCACCTTCTCTATCCCTCTCCCCTACCCTCTCTCTCTCTCTCACACACACAACTTATATCCCTTCCTCCCTATCTATTTGTCACAATCTCTCCCTCAACCCCTATACCTCCCTCCCTCTCCCACCTCACCTTTCTCTATATCTCACCCTCCCTCTCCATCCTTCTCTCTCTCACAACCACCATGTCTCTCCATCGCTCACCTCTCCACCCTCTATCTTTGACATGATCTCTCTCTCTCTGTCTCTGTCTCTCTCTCTCTCTCTCTCTCTCTCTCATTACGTCTATTCCCCCCCCCCCCCTCTCTCTCTCTCACACACACCTTTTATCGCTCCCTCACTATCTCTTTTCTTCATTCTATCTTCATACCTCCCTCACTCCCCCTCCTTATCTCTCTCTCTCACTCTCGACTCCCTCCCTCCATAATTTGAACTTTATCCCCCTCCACTTTCTCTTTGCATCCCTCATTATCCCTCCCTCCATCATTCTCTACCCCCCCTCCTTTACTCCTTATCGCTTCATAACTTTCTCCCTTACTCCATACCCTTATATTTAACTCACTTTCTCTCCCTCACTCCCTCTTCATCTCCCACCCCACTAATCCCACCTTCTCTCTCTCTTTCTCTCCCTCTCTCTCTCTCTCTCTCTCCCCCCCACACACACACAAACTCCCACTTTATCTATCCCTCTCCCTCTCCCTCTCTCTCTTTATATCTCTCCGTTTATCTCTCTGTCACACACACACACACACATTAGGTCCATTCACTCCTCTAAAACCCATCCCCTCCATCCATCTCTATCTCCGTCTTTATCCCTCCATCCCTCAGCCTTCTTTCTCTCTCTCTCTCCCTCTCTCCCTCTCTCTCTCCCCTCATCCTCCTCCTCCTGCTCCTCTCTCTCTCACCTTTTATCCCTCCCTCATGTTATCTTTCCATGAACCTATCACCATCTATCCATCACTCTCTCTCACTCCCTCACTTTTTGTGCCTACCCCCTCTCATATTCTCTCTCTCTCTCTCTATCCATCACCACTACTCCCTACATGTCTCCCATCCACACCTTCTTTCCTTCTCTTCCTATCTCTTTCTCTTGTTCAATACCCATATATATCTCACTCCTATATCCAATTATCCCCATTTTACATATCCCTCCCTCACTCTATGTCCCTTTCGCCCCTCCCTCACTCTATGTCCCTTCCCTTCCAAGTCTCTCCCTGTTTTTTGTCTCCCTCCCCCCCTCTCTGTCTTACCCTTACCTCCATCCTCTCTCTCTCTCTCATCCCCTTACACCCACCCTCTCTCTCTCTCACTCACACACACGCATTCCCCTTACCTCCATCCATTTCTCTTTCACTCTTTCTCCGATAATTTCCCCTTCTCTCTCTCACTTTCTCCACATCTCTCTATCTAGATTGCTTCCTCCCCATACCTTCATTTATGTATCTTCCCACTTGTACCTCCTATCCTTTCTTACCCCATCCCTCTCTATCTTATTCTCGTTCATACCCTCTCTACATCATTATCTCTCTCTCTCGCTCTCTCTCTCTCTCTCTCTCTCTCTCTCTCTATTATACCCACTTCCTCTATATTTTCAATTTATCCCTTCTCCTCAACCCCTTATGTCATTATGACCACTATTCTCTCTTTCACCCCATATCATTCCCCTCTCTGCAATTTCCATCCCCCCCCCACTACTCTCATCTAACACATGCCATTCCTCCTCTAATCCTCCATATCCACCTTTTCATTCACCAATCCTCTCTCTCATTAAAACATCATCTAATTCCTCCCCTCCACATTATCCCGAGTCTTTATTGATCCTGAGGGATCATCTGGTTGTTGGTGTTTCTCCTTTGGATTGGGAGCATCAAGCTTAGTCTTTTGGTTCTTTTGCTTCCCCTTTACATTCGTAGCTTTGGGTCCTCCAGCAAACAAATCTTGGTCCTTGGAGGTTTTGATGATCCCCATTTCGACAAGATTGTTATGCTCATTGGTGAGAGACTCAATGAATGCATTGAGGGTCGACATCTTGCAATTCAGGATTGTGAACTTCTCAGTATGACAGATGGACAAAAAATCTGAGTAATCTGGCCCAAGTTTTGAAAGGATGGCAAGGATGAGTTGATCATACTCCTTCTCAAATTTACACAAATTTAACTAGAGAACTAGGTGCTTGAATTTGGTGAAGAAGTCATTCATGGTTTCAAAGTTTCCCAGTTTTAAATAAATTAGCTCATTCTCTAGCTGATAGATTCTCAAGACATCTTTCTTATCAAACAGAGTAGAAATTTGATCCCAAATCTCCTTGGGAGTCTTCAATCCAATGATGTGGAAGAGAAGATCTCTAAACATTGAAAGGCACAAAAATCCATATGATTCATCAAGCTTCTTCCATTATTTTTCTTTATCAACAACATGATTCAGCTCTATTTCTATGGCCATTGTGACTCTGTATTGTCCTTTGGAGCACAGCAGAATCTCCATGTCCTCCTTCAATTGGTGGTAATTGAAGGGAGGAAGAAGATTCACTGAAGAGGCCATTATACTGTTGTAATGAATGCAGTGAAAGTATTTGAAAAACCTACAAATCACACAAAAAATAAAAAATTAACGTCAAACAACTTGCACTTTTCGATTTTTCTTCACACCTCTCTTAGTCAATTAAGCAAGCTTGATCAAGAATTCCTTTTCCAAGGAATTATGTGGTAAACTCTCTGCTTCTGGTGTAGAGCTAGATTTTTTTTATCTTTTTTCACAAATTGCATCATAGATCCATCAAGGAATCTGTTGAAGAAGAAGATATTTGTCCCACCATGAATTTGATACCATATGAAAATAGAGTCCCAGTAATATGAGTACCAAGGCACAACTTATAGAAGATTCAAGGATCAATTACACGAAAAAATGACATGAAAACACTGCAATAGCAAGTTGCAGTTGTATAATTGTTATCATTAATCAAAAGAAGTGATACAATGTGTTACACTAGCATGAATAGACATAGAATTCTAATCCTAAGGAGGTCATTCGAATTGCATAAATGCGAGTGGCTTAGTTGTCAGTTAGCCACACTAGACACATCAGTTAACCACTAATCACAACCATAAATTGACTATAACTGAATCAAAGGAAGTTAAGACTGAGTCTAACTGAATAGATATCAACTGCATGTCAATTAGTAGGTGAGGGTGCATGTCTAAATTCAAGTAGCTGAGATCAACTGAATTGAACTAAACTGAGTCACCAGAAGGTGTTGGAGGTGTCTTAAATCACTCTAGCTAACTGGAAATTACAAAAAATAGGTAAAATTATGATGGAGGCACCTTTACAGCTACAGTTTAGCTAAAAGTAGGTTGAATAGAAATCATTTAACTGATCTAGGGCGCTTAGGTCATGCATATAAACCCATATTTTCTCCTTCATTAAAGGAGGAAGCTGAAATAGTCTCCCCAATTGAAGGAGAAGACTTAGTTAACCTCCTTGGTTGAAGGAGGATGATCTAGTTGATGATGATGTCACAAATTTGAGTCAATAACTTAAGATAAGTGGAAAATTAGGCTAATTAATCCAAATAATGATGTGTGGGTTGGATAATGACTCCAACACTCTCAAGAACAGAGTATTATTATATGCAATACCATCCTCAAAAGAGGTACTATTGTCCTTAAGTGAATTTCGGACCTTATCATCACCTGCAGGAGCAGTTGGCCTCTTTTGTACTATAGCATCATTTCCATCCCATCATCAATGACAATCTCATCATCACTTCCCCTTTCCAAAGAGGATCCACATCATCAATCTACTGCCGCTTTTTTTGAGGAGGGTTCATATCTTCAACATGTTCTTCCTTTTCGAGGAGAGTCCATATCTTCGACATGTTCCTCCTTTTCAAAGAGAGTCCATATCTTTGACCTATTCTTCCTTTCCGAAGAGAGTCCATAAATTTGACCTGTTATTCCTTTCTGAGGAGAGTCCGTATCTTTATCATTCCTTCTTGTGAGGAAAGTCTATAGTATCATCATTGCTCCTCCTTGGGAGGAAATTCTTTTCTGACTACACTAAGCTTGTCACAAAAGTATTCAAACTTTACTCAAGATAGAGGCTTGGTCAGCACATCAGAAAATTACTCATTGGTACCCACATACTAAAGTTTTATAGCTTCCTTATGTACCATATCTGTTATATAAGAATATCGTATTTCTATGTGCTTTTATCATGGAACACATGATTCACTATCATCTTTATACAACTATAGTTGTCACAAATAATTGGTGTGGTATCCAAGTCCATTTGAAATAGACCTGATATCAGTTTTTGAAGCCATATTGCTACACAACTACTAGAGAAAGCTTCTATGTACTCTTCTTTAGCCATGGTGAGAGAAACACTAAACTGTTTCTTACTAAACCATGAGATCATGGTGGATCCCATACAATAATTTCCACCCCAAGGTTCTCTTTCTATCTATGACACTTCCTTCTCAATCTGAATCTGTATATCCATACAATATGTATTCATGATCTCTATCATAGTATAGTTGAAATTCTATCATACCTTTTAGGTACGTCATCACATGCTTTGCTTCTATCGGTGAGCCCATTTAGGTTTAACTAGATACTGACTCAAGGTGTTCACAACAAAGAATATATGTATCATTGTATTTGTTAGATAGATAAATGAACCAATAGTTTGTATGTACTGAGTCATATCCACTAACTCTTATAAGTTCATTAGATAAAAACTTTAATTTGGTATCCATGGGTGTGGCCATGGATTTACAATCCAACATATCAAATATTTTCAAGATTTCTACTGCATACTTTCCCTAGTTCAGAAAGATTCCTTCTGGGTTTTGCCACATTTCCATCCTAAGGAAATAATGAATCGTTCAAAGATATTTCATATTAAATTCTTCAACTAGTTTCTTCTTCCAATATGCAATTATTTTCTTATTTCTAGTTAAAAATAGATCATCCACATCCAAAAATAGTATGGAAGGTTAGTCATCCCTAACCTTAAGGTAAAGGTTAGGATCATCTTTACTTTTGGCAAAGCCCAAGATTGACAATAATATATCTATTCTTTCATAGCAATCTCTAGGAGCTTTCTTTAGTCCATACAAATCCTTTTTCAACTTACATACATCAGTCACTCTGTCTCTAAATTCAGATCCTTGTGGTTGTTTGATGAATACCTCTTCCTCAATCACACCATTTAGGAAGGTTGTCTTTACATCCATCTGGTGTAGATCCCACGTCATCATGGAAGCAAGTTTTATGATGGTTCTGATGGAAGTGTACCTTGCTACTAGAGAAAATGTCTCTGGATATTCAATCCCCTATTTCTAAGAGAATCCTATGGTGACAAATCTTTCCTTGTATTTTCAAATGCTTCCATCAACTACATGTCACTTATCTTGTAGATCCACTTCGAAGATACTACACTCTTGTTTTCTGGTTTGGGTACTATATCCCAAATATCATTCTTCATTATTGGCTAGTATTCTTCCGTCATTTATTCCACCCTCTCTTTCTTCTGTGTAGCTTCCTCGTAGCTGGTGGGTTCACAGTATCCAAGAAATATTCCCTTTTTTTCAGAAGGAATCAACTTGGTTCTCTTCACTTTTGGAATATGTACATATACCGGACAACCAAATATCTTGAGACAGATCACTTCAAGTTTATTTCCTGTATATATTTCTTCAGAATTATTGAATCCAAGAGCACTGTGAGATAATCTATTATGCACATACATAACTTTTCTTATTGCTTCATCCCATATATTCATGGGAAGGTCTTGGTCATGAATCATTGTTTTCACTTCTCCCATAATGGTTATATTCTTTCTCTCCACAACAGCATTCTTTTGGGGGATGTAGGGAGTGGTTAGTTCCCTATTTATTCTAGCTTCTTCATAGAAAGCTTTAAATTATTTTGAAGTATATTCTCCACCATTATCTGATCTATGTGTCTTGATTCTTCTTTCTGAATGGTTCTCTATCAAGGATTTGAATTCCTTGAATTTCCTGAACACTTCACTCTTTGTCTTAAACAAGTATATCCATGTATGTCATGAATAGTCATCAATAAAAGTGACATAATATCTCTATCGACTTAAAGATGTGGAGCTCATAGGACCACATACATCAGAATGAATTAATTCCAACATACCTATTATGATCAGATCTGCTCCAACAAAATTCCAGTTTCTGGCAGCATCTAAATGTCAAAGTGACCACTCAGGTTTCAATTTGAATACCAAGATCAGATAGAAAATCAATCATGATGGTACTCATGTGGAAGAAAATTTTACAATTTGTGTGTTTTGATGAATTTGTAGAAGAGGCAAAAGCACGGTGCCTTAGTCGTATTGTTGGTGATCCCTTTAGAAAAGGTGTTGAGCAATCTGTTGAATTTTGCAAACACTATGTTCTCACAAAGAGTATAAGAGAGCACCTAAAGAATCTTGCAAGGGCTGTTTTTATTTGTAGATATCATGTCCTATTACAAGGTCCAACCTCTTCTGATTTTGCTCTTTGTAGGATTGATGCTGGAGCTGTCATGTGCCATATATCAACAGTAAATTTAGCATACTCAATACTCTAGAGTGACTTTTGTTTTATGTTATGGAATCTTAGAATCAGATAGATATTAGTCATATTAACTTGGAAGGAAATCTTCCATGAGGATATGCTTAAGAGGACTTTGAAAAACTCTGTCATAAACCCAAATCAGTATTTTCTTTTCAAGATTCAAACAGATTTAGAGCATCCATCAGATTTTGATCGAAGTACCAGGCCCTTAATCAGGATCGATACCACTAATATATGTGTATTGGTGTGATTTGGATCAATGCTTGGGTTCTAAATTTTGTGGATGCCTGATACTTGTGGACTAGGGAGGGGATGAAATGTGTCGAATACAATTTGGCTAGACATGGAGTCTAATTCAACTTGCATTTAAATATTGATCACCAATTTGATTCATACCCACTTTTTGTAGCTGTTGATAAATTTGCATGAGTCTGTCAAAGTTGGATTCTTTATCAGGATTGGAGATAGTCATATTAGGTGGGATAAAATCCTGTACAACTGATCTTCCACTTTTGATTTTTAGTAATAAGCAACTAGTATTCCACTTTGATTTTTAGTCAGCTTGAAGACATCACAAAGGCAACAATCACAAGGAAGGGGGGCACAAAGAATAGAGCCAAAATGGAAGGAGAATTATTGTAGTTTGATTGTCTATGTAGTGTGGAAGGTTTGAGAAGACATTTGAATCCAAATTGGTTTTTGCTTCATACTTGGGGTTTTTTTTTTTGTCGGGCCCTGAGTTGTCAGCTGGAGACAAAAATAGAGGCTGCATATATCAACATGGAAGAGCAATCCAGAGAACTTCCAAAGGAATGTTGGGAGACTGTGTTCAAGAATATTATACAACCAAGTCATTGGAAATCTGTATCACTAGCATGTAGGCAGTTCCTTCACATCTCAAACTACCTCCGGCCTTCTCTGAGGATTTCTACTTCATTTGGGATCTCCGGTGGTCTACCTAGAATGTTGAAAAGGTTTCAAGGACTACAAGAGATAGATCTGAACAATTTCCATGGAAATTTAGCACAGACGATTCTCGACATAGCGCATTCGGGACCGCAGCTTAAGGTTCTTTGTTTACAAGACCAGAAGAGTCTGCCTTTGGAAGCTATTTCCGAGCTTGGTAAAAAATTGTAAGAATATGAGGTCTTTAAATTGTTCGAAATTTCACTTTTTGGAAGATGAAGATCTATTTTCTATTGCAGAAGCATTTCCATATCTAGAAGAATTAGATATATCTTGTCCTAAGCTAGGGTTTATACCACCACAAGTTCTTTTCATAGCCTTCAATGCATCTCTTTACCTTGGAACAATTACAGATGTGGGATTGAAACATTGGCTACACAGCTTCAGAATCTTTAAGTTATTAATGTTACAGGGAATTTTTTTTTGTGTTTGATAGAGGTTTATGGGCTCTATCTTTGGGTTGTATACATCTGAAAAATCTTATTGTATCTGATTTCCCTTTTATCAGTGATAAAGGACTTCAATTTGTTGCCTCACAGTGTCTAGAACTTACTTCCTTAGTTGTAAATGGAACCAAACTTTCTTCTTTTGGAATAATAAATTTTCTCGTTTCTGCAAACAACTTGCAAAACCTTGATCTTTCTCTCCTGACAATATCTGGTGAATTATTTCTTTTCATGGAAGAGCATCATGTTCCTTGGAAAAGATTGGTTTTATCTGGGTGTAAAGGTATCACTGCAGCAGGAATCTTAGGTCTTTCTCTTGATTGTCCTCTTCTTGTACATCTCAATCTTGAAGGAGCACATTGTCTTACAGATGAGATTATGGAAATTCTTTCACAGAGCCTCCCGAATATCACATACTTATGTCTGAACTATTGCTCTCTGCTAACAGATTCAAGCTTCTTTTGCCTACTAAAGAACTGCCACCATTTAGAGGAACTTGAAATGGAGATTACTGGTTTGGGATGGGGTACTTCAGGAATGGCTCTAGACCAAGAGTGCTGTAAACTAAAGTCTCTTAAGATTGCATGGAATAAGCCTATTGGAGATGTTACTTTAAGATGCATCGACACACTCTTTCCTCGTTTAGTTTATCTTGATGTGAGAAACTATTGTCTAGTGACAGATAATGGGTAGAAAGCTATTAGTAAAGGTTGTCCTGATCTGAGAAAACTCTGCCTGAAAGGTTGTAGAAAGGTTATGAGTCTTGGAATTGATGAGGGAGGAACTGCGTCGAGAGGAATTGTGCCGAGAGGAGATCATGAGAGATGATATATTACGTTATCAGGAGGAAGCACGATGTGCAGTAGTACGTGCTGATTATATTCCTCAGGCGCCATTAGCTGGATATGGCACTGATCCTGCTATAACTGAGAGGGACCTATTATGATATGGAGTTTCCATAGAGTATAATGGATTTTAACTTTGGTGTACGTGTCAATAGATGAGTGACATGCAGAATCAGTTTATTGTTCACCAACATTTTGAGGAATCAATGCGTGGAAAAAATCTAGGGAAACCCATAACAGTAAATTGATAAATGGTAGAGTATTGCTAGATAGAGAATTAGAACGAGTTCTTCAAACATTTAGTTCCAGATTTCTTGCCAGATTTTGAGGGCGATTGGTGATGAGGTGACAGTTAAATATTTGGAAAAAGTATCACTTTCAAATTTTTAGGACATATGGTATCAATAGTTGGCAGTCGAGCTATCAAATGGCTTTATTATTTCCAGATTTTCAAGCATAAAGTTAGCAGCCAAAAGAAGATTCAATGCACAAGTGGAAGGGGATTCATCACTCAAAGATAATTCAATGAGATCTGACTTCAACAAACTCCATCAATTAGATATTTTGAGAGTTTATCCAGATTTCTTCTAGAAAATAGAAATAGCTTATTCTTGGTATTGAGCTTTTATAAATACTGTAATCTATAATATGATGGGGGTGGAAATTGGAGTGATGGAAATCCAGTTTTGATGATATTCTGTATGACATGAAATACTCTACATCTTCAATACAGGTTCTACTTTGATATGAGTATGATTATGATTTGGCTGTGTGTTTTATGAATTGTATTTCTTGTGATTTATCCTGTATATGGTCAATTGAAGCCCATTACATGATTTTTATAGTGAAGTACAGTTATCTTTTAAACTTATAATAACAGAGTCAGTCTCATTTCATAAATTCATGATCGTAGTTCCTTTGATATTGGATTTTGTATCCTGTTTTATGTTATACAGTTCTTTATTGATTATGTGATTTTCCTACATCTTTAATTTCATACCAGCCTAGTTTTTATCTTGATTTCATTGAATTATATTTTTGAAAAAGATTTCTTTAAGCTTGAACCCTTGTAGTCTAGGTTCAACTTTAGGGATAACAATACCTTTAATCTTTGTTTCAATTTTTGGAAATGGGTTCTTGATGTTCTCTCCTCTTTCACATCCTTTGAAATATCCTTTAGGGTAGTTCTTTATAGTTGATGTGAGCAATGCTTCTATTCCATAGTTCGCTTGAGCTAGTGGTCTCATGGAAAATGGTTTTTTATGGATGTCCCTTGAGCTTGTATAGTCCTCCTTCTTCTTCACCAATTCCCACAATATCTTCAAGTGTCTTTCCTTTGGTCCACATGAGTACTTGTCCATCTATAAAATAAACTCTACATCCTTTCTTATCTAGTGTTGAGATGGAAAGTAGGTTATTTTTCAAACATGATACTCATCGCAGAATACTATGAACAAAGGTGACACAATGGGGGGAAGCTTCCATAATGTGATATCATATGTGGTGGCACCCACAGACACCATTTGGGTCTTCTTCATAGTTTTAGAAGAACCAAGAAGGGATAGAAGTAAGCTCAATATGATACAATCTCGTAAATGTTTAACAAACCCAAGAAATTAAATGCTTAATGGTGTTTTCATTTTTAGAGAGTTGGAAAAATGGAAGAAGACTCGAGTGTGGTCTCTTTTTTGTTAATAGTCTCCTAATCCCAAAAAAGGATAGAAGTATATGAAGGAGAGCTATCCCAACCTTTGGGGAAAGGGAGACTTGTTTACCATTGGTAGTCTAATTAGGCTAGAAAAGGTTGAAACTATACTGAGTAGATGCTTGTTCAAATAATTTTACAAGCCTGAACAAAACCAAGTTTTATTAGCAATATTTTGTTGATGAAAGGGGTGGAAAAGAGATAAAAGACAACCCAGAATGAGATTTTTCGTAAAGTATGCTCCTAATGTCTGATAAAGCATAAAAATATACAAAGGGAAACATTCCTAGCTAGAAGGTTCTAGGGTGATCCTTTTCTTATAATAGTCTATGTAGTTCCAAATAGGAAATAAACGAGGATACATAGACACCCTTTCAAATACTTTAACGAGCATGAAAGGAAGCAAGTGTGCTCGACAATGTTTTCATTCTTTTAGGAGTCAGAAAATAGCTTAACAGAAACTCCAAGACAGTGGGTCAAGAAAGGAGGAAGTGTTCAATGTATTGAAAGAGGTTATGTTGTGAACATGGATTATATGAATAACTGAGGAAAACTAATGGATCCTCCTTGCGGGACAATGGATGATGGTAAAACAAGGCCAAGTCTAAAATATGGATGGAGTGGAGGGCTCGAGGACATGTCAATACGTAGAAGGGGTGATTTTTGTGTTGGCACACAAATTGAGATGAATTCTGGGAAATGGTTCAAAAAATCATGGTAGATATCGAGACATGGGTCTCTCCGAAAGACAGAGGTCGAAAACCCAAACCCAGTGGTGTGAATGGCGTGAAAAATAGACGTCAGATGGCTATGTGATGCACGGAAGAAAAACTAGACCAAATGGAGGCTTATAAATAGGGGGAATATGACATGTGTCATTTTCACTGGTCAGTGTTGGGTTAAAGTGGAGGACCCCAGAATACAACTGTTGAGTTCTTCTAATTGTACCAGTGGTTTTTAGATATGTGACTTGAAGGTAAGAGCTCTGATCAAACCCATATTTTTCACTAGATTGATTTTGTGTTTTTCTCACTCCAGGGCACTTGGCCAAGCTCGAAGGATTCTTGGGTTCAGGTCGCACTTTTCAAGGGGAAAGGAGCGACTATGTCTCTCTTAGCGGGAAGACAAGAATGAACTGGTCGCACCTATCCAGGAGATAGGTGTGACCCATGCCACACTTGTTCTTAGGGTAAGAGCGACCCAGTCGCACCTGTTTAGTATTTTGGAGTGACTTGGGTTGTGCAAAAGGGATGAACAGCTATGAATTAACTTAGAATGGATTTCTTTTTCTTTATTGGACCCAACAGGGATTGTGTGTATGTGCAGGATGCCTTAGGTGGTGTGGCAGGAGATAGACATTAGGGACCTCTGACAGGAAGTAGATGGATGGAGTGTCTAGATCTCTGAGCGGGTGGATGGATGGAGGGTCTAGATCCACCCGCTCATGGGCACAACAGGAACCAAAGTGCTACACTAGACTCACTATGACTCAATGTGGAGTGCTTTCTAGAGGGGGTCACCAACAATGGATGGAATTACCTTGACGATGAATTGATCGCCGCATGATAAAGGGCTCCTCCAGAGTGGATCTCTTTGAGGAGGAGGATCACAGTCGATGTTGAGTATGTCCGAACAGTGGCATAGGGTGATGTGCCTGAGGAGGAGGAGGAATCCAATGAGGAGTACATTGAGGAGGAGATAGATTATGATGAGGATGACTTTGACTAGCATATATTGACGCTGACCCCGCTGCAGTGGTGCATGGGTATTTTTGTACTATATGTATGATCAGCTAAAAAATATTGTGGAGCTTGTCATTTTGTACTAAACATTATGACATGATATATATATGCATGTGGATGCAACTTTTATGTTTTTTTTATGTGTTTTCTTATATGATGTTTATATGATGTATATGACATATGTATGCATGAATATATGATGATGCCTGATGCAGTTTATTCCGTATATGTGATGATTGATGTGCCACTATAGAACGTCTTTATCCATTTGGTATACTACACTATTGAGACTAATGGGAACATGCATGAATGAAATGGATTCAAAATTTCTAATCAAGTGTCTAGTGCACAAGAAATTTCTAAAGAGGCAAGGATCACGTAGCTAGTAGAAGTTATTCAATTAGGAGACAATAAGCGAGGAGTCTAGGAAGACATCAAGGTGTTGAATACCCAAGTGGAGGGAAGCAGTCAAGAGACCATCAACACCATCATACTAGGCCTGGTTGTTGGTATCAATGCCAACACACATTCCATCGATATCGATCAATTCATGTGATGGGGAATAAATGACCCACACAGTCGAGGCGAGGTTAGGATACCATCTACTTAATCAGTCAGCGAAACCAATGTAGCGAGGTAAGGTAGGATCCACATGGAACAACCAAGGAAACAAACTATGAGACGTGTGACAAGAAAAGTGAAAAACAAAAAATAAAAAACTATGGCACAAGCGTACTCATGGTCGGTGAATTCAGGCATAGAACCTCTTTATGTAAAACCCATTGTGGGGGTTCTTCAAGAGGTGGCCATCAGAGTCAGGAAGGATATATTCCCCCTTATCGAGGCATTGATGGATGATGTATGGGCCATACTAGATGAAATAAAACTTTCCTTTCCCTATCTTATCATTGGCTTTATCATAGACGAGGACAAAATCTCCCTCACTAAAGGTGTGAGGGTGGACATGGGAGTCATAATGGGACTTCGACCGGGACTTGGCTACTTCTATCATTTGTAGAGCAGCACAACGGTCCTTATTAGTTCATTCAATATTGAGTAGGCCTTGTTCTAATTGTGAAGTGTCAGGGAGGAGTTTGACGAGAAGGCAGAGCAACAAAATATGGCATTCGATGGGAAGTATCGATTCCACACCATGGACTAAGTGAAAAGGGGTAAAACTAGTGGCAGTTTTGGTCGATGTCTAGTAGGCCCAGAGGGAAGAAAAGAGCACGTGGTTCCAGTTGGACTTGTGATTTTGTACAGTCCCTTGGAGCATGGTTTTGAGGATCTTGTTGACAACTTCAACTTGGCCATTTCCCTGAGGCTAATAAGCAGAGTAATACTGGTGCTCAAACTTCAAGATGGCATAAAGCTTTATCCAAACAGTGTCCTCAAAGTGAGAGCCGTGTTCTGAGACTATCTATTGGGGTACACCAAAATGTGAAATGATGTGGTTGAAAAAGAATCATGTCAGAGTATCAGCCTTACAGTTGAATGCAGGCATGGCCTCAACCCATTTGGTGAAATAATCAATGGCCATAATGATGTATTTATGGTCACCGAAAAAGGGAGGATTACAGGTCATGAAGTCCATCGCCCATTTTCAAAACAAACTGACTGTGAGGATAGGATGTAGCGATGCAAGGGGTGTCCTTTCTTTTGGAGCAAAGAGATGGAAATTGTGATAGTGTTTAAATGCATGGATGCAATCGAAGAAAATGGTGGGCCAGAAATAACTGACATGGAGTACGTTTTGGGTGGTAACAAATCGGAGAGGTGGTTGCCATAGGCTCCACTATAACAGTCATTTGGGACATTTTCAGCTTCATCATGGGTGAGGCAACGACACAATATGGTATCAAAGCCATGACGGTATAGGATATCAATAATGACGAGATAGAGAGAATATTGGAGTCAGATGTGATGATGATATTCATGGCTTAAATGGGGCCTGAATTTGTGTGTTCACAGGGACAAGAGAATGCCCCCATACCAAGGGTATTCCACGGATATGAAAAATAAGGATTCGTCTGGAATATTGATCATGATATGTGGTGAAATAGACAACCGAGGCAAGTCTATCATTAAGGAAGCTAATGCTAAATATTTGGTGCTTTTTGGGGTAACAAATTCCAAATAATACTCTTGGAGAACAACAATCCACTTGGAAGTGTAACCTTGAACAAGGAGGTGGCTCAAGAGATACCTCATGGGGTTGGATTTGGACATGAATCAAGTGTGGCTCAAGAGGATGTAGTGGCATATCTTTTGAACTGAAAAGACGATAATGAGAGCCATATTCCCTTTGTGGGAGTAACACAAAGGGGGTCTGAAAAGATTCTGACTGATGTAGTAAGTCATGTGCTCTTAACGAGAATCATCTTCCTGAAATAAGACTCTAGGGATAGCATTCTCAGATGCCGACACGTACAGGATAAATCCCTTGGTGAAATCAGGAGAGGACAACAATGGGGTGGAGTTTAGATTTTGTTTCAATGTGTAAAAAGTGGCTTGCACAAGTTCATCCCAAACAACAAGAATGTTGGTACAAAGGAGGCATAAGAACCCATGGACCTTTGTTGCATAGAATGGAATGAAACAATGAAGGAAGTTGGCCTTGCCTTGGAGACTCTGCAATTGGCACAAAGTATGTGGGGGAGGAAGATATAGAATGCTTAAAACTTGAATGGATCCACTGCGATCCCTTTGTGATATACAATGAACCCAAGTAAATTCTCAGCGGGGACACAAAAAACAGACTTGAGGGGGTTCAATGAGACATTATATTTGTGACATCACAAGAAGACTTGGCGTAAGTCCTCTAAATGTCGTGAATGCTTCCAAGAGCGAGACATGAGGTAGTCTAGGTAGACAAATATAATGTGAATAAGTTCGTTGAAGCAGAACGTCATGGACCACTGAAAAGTGGCTCCATCATTTTTAAGACCAAATGGTAGAACACAATACGCAAACATGCCCCAAGGGCTTGTTAAAGCGGTTTTGTACTGGTCCTCTTTCTAGATTTGAATTTGGTTATAACCAAAAAAACCATCCATGAAAGAAAAGACTACGTGACTGGCACAAGCATAAATGATTTGATCAATGAACAATAGGGATGATTTTAGGGGATAACTATATCCCAGAGGCAAATTTTAAGGGGTGGCCAAAAAAAGGTGGGAAAATTTTTAATATTAAAATGGTTTTTTTTATTTAATAAATTATCCCATTTCTTATTATATATATACTTTCCCCAAATTAAATAACCTGTGCAGTGAAACTGTGAAAATTCACAAAATGGAATTTAGTCCACTTGTTGATGGGAAAAATAATGACATTAGCCTGGATTTCTTCAGTAATGGAGGTCAAATCGCTAGAATCTTCCAGTGTTGGAGGAGAAATTGAGATGGTTCGCCTAGACTTATGGTTGATAGGTTAAAAAAATTGGTATTTTTCCCTTGATTTATGGATCTTTAGTTAAACTGGCCAAAGTTCATCCTAGATTTGGGTAAAATGGGTAAAATGGACTTAGTTCTTCCTTGAATTGGGTTTGTGGAGCAATTTTACCTTCCCATCTTTTACCAAATCATCCCAGGTTTGTCGATTTGGTCCACATTTGAGAAAAACATGGATATTTAGTCATTTTTGCACTCGATTTGGTCCAGAATCCATATTTGGGGACATTTTTACCTTTCCACGAGAGTCAGGGATCAACATCAAGCTTGATTTCATGCAAATTGTGTTTTTACAGTGGATTCGTGGAAAACAATTTCACAGTGGTTGACTCCTGAGTGGAAGATATCTGCATTTGTTCAATGTTATTTCTATTTGCAGACTTTACAAGTTAGTTTCTTCTTCTATATGCATAATTTTCAGTACAGATATATTATTTAACATCTACGTCTTTCTAATTTTTTGTTTTCTATTTCGATATTTTTGTCTTCTACTGAGTATGTTGTGTGTAGTAGATTATCTCTATAGCTCGAAATCATTTTTGTACGAGGTTAAAGAATTTAAAAGTGATTGCTTTTCCCATTTAAACATTTCTAATCATCTCAGCTCTGGTTGCATGGATTGGTGATAAGTTCGACTTCATTTGACAGAATTGTTGATTTCACTATAATTTATGTTGCCTCAGCAAAATGGAGGATAGGATCAGCATGCACACAGAGTTTCCCCACAAAATACATCTATGTTACAGGATAGCTGGATTGATTTCTTTAGAATAATCATAATGTGGCTAACATGTTAATCCTATAGGCTAGGTTAACTTCCTTGAAATGCTTGGATTCAGCCTCATTTCAGTCCCTTATTTGCATAAGTAGCTCCAGGATCTATCATATTGGAAGTGAGTGAGATTAGTAGAAGGAAGGCAAGTCGCACGTTGAATGGGAAAGTCAAAATCCAATGCAAACTTGTCCATTTGCCTTACCTAGTCCACTTGCTAAGATGGTTGGTTTGATTTTCCAAGGTACAATAGTTTTACCATGCCAAATTTAGTATGAGGTTAAGGGATTTAAGGCTGATTTATTTTCCAAATTCCCATTTAAATATTTCTAAATATCTCAATTCTGGTTGCATGGATTAATGATAAGTTCAACTTCATTTGAGAGAAATTATTGATGTTGGGTCAGCAAATTGAAGGACAGGGTCAACACAGACATAGAGGGTCCCAACAAAATACATATGTGTTACAGGATAGATGAATTGATTTCTTTAATGTGGCTAACATGTCAATTCTAGAGGCTAGGTTGAATTTATTGAAATGCTTGGATTCAACCTCATTTCAGTCCCTTTTTCGCATAACTAGATCCAGAATCTATCACATTGGAAGTGAGTGAGATTAGTAGAAGGAATGCTGGCCACACTTGTTAAAAGGGAAGCATCCTAAAGGATAGGTATGCAGATATTTATCCCACAATAAAGAACAGGGTACTGAATTCTTATGCTAACTGTGTGATGACAAATTAACTGGAGGTGTATTATGGTTGGAATTATGTTAGGAAATCAATTAAAAAGCTTAACATAGAAAATATCCCATGCTTCCATCCTAAAGGAATTTTAGTACTTTGAGGATTTGTATGAGAAATATAACAAGTTGGGGATTTGATGCACATGGCAACCATAAATAGACCAACAAATAATAGGTTCAGTGCTCAGCAAAAGGCAAATTTGAGTTTACAGTGTCCCTTGGTAGCCATCTAGTATGAAAAGCAGGGGTAACTTTAAGGAACCATACTTATTTAAAAGTGTATAAATGTTGGTGAATCTTACCAATTCCTAAACTATCAAATATAAAATATTTGGCGATATTTTTCTAAAAATACTTCAATTTCTAAGTATTTTATATCCTTTATATAATAATTTCATGATTTTTAGAGTGAAAAATATTACCCCATCAAAATTGGATGAAAGAGGGTTCAAAAAATGTAAATTGGCGAATCTATTTTCTGGAAAAAAACATGGAAAAGTAGCCCATGGGCTAAGTTTCTCCCTTAAAATTATTGTTGACGAAAAGTTGATCTTGTGAATTGCAGGCAAACAAATCTGTTAGTATTAGTTGTCATCAGTACGAATATGCATAGCAATACAAAATTCATATGAGATATTGGCCCTGCATCCCAGGCAATTTGCATATTATCATATGTTCTATGACAAGCACAATTTTAAGATTTTATGTCAGGAACTTCCATATGGGGAAATGTTGTTAACTTGATGTTTAATGTCATTGTTAAATCCTCTGATATATAAATCAGTTGGTTGCAGCATGCCTACAGAAAAATATCGCTCTCTTGATAAGATTCGTCGGATATTTCAAGATGTAGATAATATGCTTGTTGAAGGTTGGCCTTTCCTTTGTGGCAATGAGTTTACTATAGCTGACTTGTCATTTCTTGCACTTGTTGGTACTATACTATGCCCATTATGGGATGGCACCTATCTAGTACCAATAGAATAATTTCCATGGAAGCATATAATGAGGATGTATGAAACTGAAAGATGTAGAAAATACTTCTTGAAAGAACTTTCCCTTGTGGTAAAAGAACCTTGGTCAAAATAGAATTTTTCTTTGTCCTTTAAAACCCAGTTAAAACAACTAAAAATGAAATCACAGGAAAGGTTGTCAGCAATCAATAAGGTCGATTTCCTTGTGTTTGGGATGGTATTGTGTGAAAGGGGCCAATTCCATTTTGAATGCAACCATACAAAAATCCTAGAAAGCAGGGATAGAATTCTTGATGAAGGAAGGCCTTCCTGTTTTAGGCCTTATTGCCTCTTTCTAAAGCAGCAGACAAGGAAAACTGCTTGACAGGATTTGAGGTTCTATATATGCTGAGTTGAGAAGAAAAATGAGGGTTTGACAGTTCACTTTGGAGCATTCATTGTAATAGCAGAACAACTCTTCACTCTCTCATCGACCACACCTCAACCACTACCGCCATTGCTAGCAAGGAGATCTTTGGAAGTCTGCCACTTATGATCCATTATGATGCATAAATTCTCTTGGGTAATAAGTGATTAAATCAATTATGTTTATTCCAGTTCTCTGATTATCGGTATGAATATTTATATTAGAAACCTAGTCCTTTAGGGAAGACATATTTTCCATATGAGGAAAAGGTGACTTTCCCATGATAACATTATTCCAAATTCTTATTGATTGTCCATTTATTGGCATCCAAATATGCATGTTTTTAGATTAGCTGGAATGCTTGCTGAATACTTTTACAAGTTTGAGATCCTCTTATTGGAGTGGGTTTCCAGAAAATATTATTCATTTTAATGTTGTTGAAGTATTTTTTCATGAGAGCATCCTTCCACAATGTTATATCTCCATTGATTAGATTCCAAAGAAATTTTTATCCCATGCATATTTTGAATAATGCAATATCTCTAAATCTAATCCCCCCATATAAAGCGAGATTTTTTCCACATGCTACCAATGAAAAAAAAGGTATTTCCTGTCCATGTTCCCTCTTTCTATAGAAATTGACGAGTTGTTTTCCCTGTTTCATTTAGAACTCCCATTTTGGCAACTAAAGTCAAGAATAATATAAGGGTGGGGATCAAAGAACATATATAATAAGGATTCTTTGAATATACATATTTAATCATTGTTCTTTGTTACCCCTCATGTTGTATGAGGACCCTTTTTCATCATGATCTTGTCACATTTGGATGTTAACTTATGATGTCCTACATGATCCAATAAGCAATTTCAAATGAGGCCATTTTATGGACACATGATATATTCTTGGAATTACCCTCGTGAATCATTCAAACTATTTGTTGAGGGGGTGATGCCCATACAATGGAGGTTAGAATAGAATTACAGGTTCATGCCTCGTAGCCCAGCATGATTATGTTGTCTAATAGGTTCAGAGCACTAGAGTTACCTTGATATAACTCCATATTATGATGACATGGTGGAGATGGGACCTTGTCTATGTGTTGATGATGCACCGATTTCACAGCAAATTATTAGTTTAGCATATTTTTATCATTGGCATAAGTTTGGTACACTTGTATAGTTTCTTACACATATGGATGGAGTTCCTAATACCATTGATCATTTTTCATGATTTCGACATGATTCAAATGACCATCTTGTGGGAGGAATTTGTCCTTGATTTATCATTGTTGAGGAGACAATATTATTATTTCCCTTTCTCTTGATGTTCCAGTCATGACTTTCAATGGGTTATTGCATAGTGGGTTCATGCATTTGTCCTAGTTGCTTGTGTCATCATGATTGGAGTGTACTCTTAGAAGTATCCCTTCAACACACTTGTGTTTTATCACGTTTCCATCATTTTTCCTAGGTATCATCCACAGTTTCATCACATTTCAGTGTCACTACACATAATACACATTACACCCATAACTCATCATGTTCATTTCTATAAAGGGCACATGAGTCTTAGTTTCCCCTTTATAATTAACCTTTAAGTTGCCACATTTCCTCATTTAACCTTCTCCATATGTGAACATGTTAAAGTGGTTTGGGATATTTTGCTATTGATTAATTAATTCCAAAACCTAAGGTTGAGAAATACCTTATTGTCCTATTTTAATAATGGCTTATAAACTTTAATTGAGGCCTTATTCCCTAAGTTACAAATATTAAAAAAAGAAAAAGGGAAATAATTTATAAAAAATGAAGCACTAGGGAATGAATCTTATGATTATGTCATACAACACTTGAGGGAAGTGCTCCCTTTGTCCACACATGTCACATGGAAACTTAAAATAAAATTATATTTTTCTAAGTGGCTACCATTCCATCAATTCTTTCGGATCCCTTAGCCTCTTCCATACTCACAAATTCACGTATGCCACCTCATATAACTACATTTATCCTTATCTCTTGGAACGCATTTCTATGGTTGAGCTCATGCATTGCCCCTCATCTAACTAGGTTGATATTGCATGTGGTTTGAAGGTTAGTTATCCAAGCACCCTTGTTCCAATTTTCCATTTCCATTTGTCTCATTAGCACATTCTTCTAGGTAGTGCCCTCCATGTTAATTTTCTCCTAACCCAACACCCCATAGTTAAATATGAATAAAATTAATTATTGAATAAAAGAACAAGTAAGTTATTAACAAAACATTTCAGTGGAAGCATAAATAGGAAACCATAATATTTGACACACTTGTTTACCCTAGAAAACCCCAATGGGGAACAACCAACAATCGATGATTTTATTAAGATAAAATCTGGGCTCTTGTCTTGGGATAATGGCCTACTGAGGGATAATACTAAAAAAGAAAGATAACCTATCGAACTTCAAGATCTGTCCTTCAATCTAGTTGGTTGCTAATCCCTTTGTTGTCCCTTTCTCCTTTCCTCAAATCATGCCCGTGCACACTTGGATGTGTTGGGACTCAGAAATGTCACTTTTTCATCCACTTTATCTTCCGCTATTCCTCACATTTCATCGTCCCATTAACCTTTTATCATACCATTTCCATACATATATGTGGGTTTCACCTTATTATTTCCACTTTATTTATTTTTAGTATTATAAGTGAATTTATGATTAAATATTAGAAAATTAACATGTTTTTCACTAATATCTTAAAGTATGGATGAGCTTTGTAATGTGTAGGAATATGTGAAGGATTAATTCAAAGAAAAGACTTCAAGTATATCTCCTCCACCATTTCAAGGAGATAGTTATACAAAGAATATTCTAAGGAGAAGATCATGGAGATTTGGTTGAGAGACATCTGGAGAATTTGTGAGAGATATGTGGAGGATTTTAAGGGATCATATCTTGTAATAATAAGAAAGTAGTTGAGTGAATAGTGGATCTCTCATTATGAGATGGTTATTTCCTTGATGTATAAAAGAGAGTGCTCTCTCTTCATTTCAATAATCTTAAATCCTAGATTATATTAGAATATATTAGATCTTAGATTATCTTAGAGAATAGTAGATTGTAGAAGTTAGTCTTGACTTTGTAATATGGAGACGAGAATTCTTAGATTTTGTTCATAATCTTGGTTTGATGCTTTCATGATTTATGATTGATTCTTGTGATGTAATTTAAGATTGCTTTATGGTTAATGTGAGCTAACATGTGTTTTCTTGTTGCTCTTCATATGTTGTCTTTCTTTTATGTAATTCACTTTCAGCTGTGTGTTTCATCTTCCAGCATTAGATTAGCAATTGCATGTTTCAGCTGAAGGGTGGTTAGATTAGATTAGTCTTAGTTTCATGGGGAGTTAGATTAGCTTAATTTTGCTTCATTCCTGCATATAATTTGCATGTGATTCATAAGCCTACAAACCTCATATTGACAAATTAAATTGCTGCGCAATTACTACAACGGAATTAAAACGACATTAATTCGGCCCAAAATTTTGGTGCCATTGCTGGGGAAGCACGATGGATTGAAGTTTAGTTTGATTTTTCTGTAAGCATACACTAGAGTGTGAATTTTAATTTCTGTAATGAGTAAATTTCAATTTCTAGAAAGAGTGTTTCAATTATGCAAGTGTGAATTTCGATTTTAGCAATTGTGTTTTCTCGCAACTGTGAAGAATAATTGTTTTACTTGTATAGAGTTTTTTTTTTTTAATTTGTTTCAGCAAGAGTGTTTATTTAATTTTTTTTTAGGTTTGGATGTTGTAAGAATCCATTTTTCAAAATGATTTAACAATTATTTTAAGCTTGGAATAGCTCACTTAGATCCTTGCGAAAGTAGGGATCTCCTCTTCTCTCGAAAAGGAGATCTTGACAGCAGCCGAGAGCTTAATTACTCCTCCAGAAACAAATGAAGAATCAACATATGAAGAATCCTGCACATCTGATGATGAACAATCATGCGAACATGAGATCGAGGAGGACCACAAGGAGTTAGAGCATGATATGAGGAATGATAACTATGCCTATGAAAGCCCTATCGAACGATGGTTTCAAGCGAGTACGAGGTTAGAATAGTTTAGTTTTTCTTCTTTTCTAGATAATTCATAGTTACAACAATTAATTTCACACATTTCTGTTTATCCTCATCTTCTATTTGCAAAATTCATATTGAACATATTCTTATTACTGTTACGTGAATGGCTACATTGGATATTTGATTACACATAACACTTTTCTAGTTCCCAATTAGCATAGAGTAGGTAGGATTTTATTTTCAGTTTTTACTTTCACTTATAATAAGTATGCTCTCCTCCATGCTTCGTGCGATCATAAGGATCAGAAATAGGATGAATAAATTGATTTATGGGAGAATTCTTATTGTTAACGGTTGAAAAAAAAATTCTGCCTAATCTATTTTTGTCTACAATTTGTTGCATTTGCTCATAATTGTTTTTTTTATAAATTTTCAAAATAAAATTTTAAAAGTTCTTTTATTTGATTTTCTGCAATTATAAAAAAAAAATTTAATAATAAGAAATTTTAGCCTCCATCCTTCGATCTGCAAGTAAAATAGTAGGCGCATTAAGCTGAAACAACTGTTGTGGCTGAAATATGTTTTTTTAGCTGAAGCACATAAGCTGTAACATCTGTAGCTGAAACACAAGAGATTATGATGTTTTTTGAATTTTTTTATAGGAATAAATAATTAATGTTTTGCAACATGCTTAATTGATTTCATCTTTAATTTGTAATTCATTTTTTCCATTTACTAAAAACTTTTCAATTTGTAAAATAATAACCAGCCTGCAAAATTCATGTGGAAAATTTATTCTAAACTAAACAGTCGCTGAAATTATAATAGATGCAACTCCAAGATGAAACATCCCAACTCCAGCAGTGTCATGCTTGTAATATTCTTATCGGTTGGAGTCACAACCATCCTTTGCCTTTGTAAAACATAAAATACATGGTCTACAATTTAATGCCGGATGAGAGTGAATTGAGATTTTCCACGCTAAAACTTAACACATTTTTTTTCTACCATGAATAATTACATTACCAGATGTCCTCACTCAGAATTGCTTCTGCCGCCATGACTTTCCTATCTTAAATTATCCTTTATGAATTCATCCTATAGCTTCTTGGAAATTTAATTCTGCCCCAACAATAAAACAAGAACAAAATTCCTCGGCCAATTCCACTTGCAATTAAAATAGAAAATATATATATACATATCTATATCTATCTATCTATCTATATATGTATATATATATGTATATGTATAATGCATGCAATTATCCACAACCTGCAATAAATGATAAGATGGAAATTGTAAAAGATAAAAGTGACCAGAATTCATGGTCTGTAACAATGCTTTATTTTCATCTTCCAACCTCGAATTAAAACCAGCAACAACAGTAAAATTCATAATAAAATGCTTAAGTCTTCCCTTTGGTATTTTCCTTGATTGATGATAGCTCAATTGCCGGCAATATCACTGCTAAAAACTTCAGGCTGCAACACCATGGATGGATAAGGGATAGGAGGTGCTTCTAAAGCAGTGAATAATTGATCAAATCTCATGAATGATAATCGCTGTTATTCATTTTCAGATTCTGTTTGCTATAATATATATATATATATATATAACTTACCAAATTGTCTTAATAGGAGCATATCCAAATTATAACTTACCATGCCATATGTTTTGGAGATTTTGCGTTAAATATGTAGACAAATGCAGTTTTTCTAATTATTGGTTACATGCATATCTTCCAACCCAGCCGTCTAGCTCAATATCCATTCCTCCCATCTCAAAAATAAGTTACCCAATATTTCTGTTGTTTTCAATACCTTATTAATAACCGCCTAAACACCTGCTGAAATGTTTCGATGCACAATGGAGAAACGTCGCCCCTATTAATGGAAGAAGCTTTTCCAAGCAATAAGAAATATTAATGACCACTTTGAATTTGACTTGAATGTGGATGATCTTTTCAGTTCACCAGGACTCTTATTGAATATCATATATTGAATTGTTATTGGGTAAGGGATGCTTAAATTTCTTTTATTTTTGCAAGGTTTGCAATACATGTAGTGAAGGAATAACGAGTTTTTCAGGTTGCACAATCAAAAAGTTTCATTTCCATTATGGATGCATGTTGAAAAAAAGTTGAGCGAGATTGGAATTGAGGATTGGCCCGTCATCATATTGCATGGTGGAAAATAAGATTGTATTGCGTGAATGAATATACCTGAACCACTCAGCTTGTTTTATTTATTTATTTTTCTTTTCTGTCAATTAACGCCCATTTACAGATAGTCACCTTCGGGTGGATTTTATGAGCAAACAGTGATGAATTTCAAAAATCGGGCACATGGGTTTTCTATAGAAGGGTCTCATTTAGTTGACACATAAGAGGTTTGTGAAAATTAGACTTGGTTTGAGAGCCGTTTTCATTTCTATGAATGTGGAAAAGCCATATTTTGGGATGGCCGGTTTTCCAACATAGCAGATATTTGGTTCTGCATTTGGTTCTGCACTGGGAGGTAAAGTGACAGCTCAGAAAGTGCTACAGGCAAGCCTTTGGTGACCAATAGTTTTCAAACACTGCAAGAAGTACACAAAGTCCTACGATGGCTGTCAGCCAATTTATGAGCCAATAAACTTAATCGATCCATTTGTCTAACTCTTCTGAACCTTGAACAACTAAGCATCAAATGAAAATATTATAATAGCAAATGAATCGGTCTTAACAACACAAAAAGAAGGAAGGCGAGGTAAGTCTTACATCGAATGGATTGGCAGTTGCATTGACTTCCTATATCCCAGCCGAATGAATAATACCAAAACTTGGGTTGCGATTTCAAGTGAAAGGCTGCATGCACGAAGATGAAAAATAAAAAATAATAACTCAAAACTATGGGCAGGAGCAGCAGATAGATACTTATGGGGTAGGTATGCATATATTTTATATTAACGTTGATTTATGATCTAACGGAATTTGTAGCCGCTATCGCAGTTGGCTGTTGCAGCCGGTTGTTGTAGCTAGCTGTTGCAGCTGGATGTTGCAAGCGTTGTTGCAGCTAGGTGTTGCAGTTGCTATCGCAGCTCGCTGTTGCAGCCACTGTCACAGCTGGCTGTTGCAGCCATTGTCGCAGCTAGGTGGTGTTGCAGCTGGTTGTTACATCCATTAAAATTTTCAAATTTTGATTGTTTTGTTAAATGCCGAGACATGAATTCCCATGAATGCATATCTGGATAAATTTAATTTTTAGTATTTTTGCCATTTTCTGTATTTTTTCATTTAATTTATTTTGGTGTGTTATAAAAATAAAACAAATTATAAAAATTATTTAGTTTGTTTTATAGAAAGAAAACAATAATATATATATATATATATAACCCTACAAAAGAAAATATAAAAATATAAAAATCACAAAAAGTTAGAAAAAATAAAAACAAGCAAAACAAAAATAAAGTTACAAATGGATGTTTTTATTTTTCCTGAAATTGCTTTTATGATTAATGCTAAATTGTTTTTCTTAAAGTCACTTTAACAATAATCGCAGATGAAACTAGCACGGGAAATAGGTAATTTTCTTTGCAGCCTATGTACTTCTTTCTGCATGATATGTTTTCTTTTATGAACTTCTCACAAGTTTTATGCTAGGTTGCATGAGGACATGCAACTAGATCAGTTGGGGAGGGAGAACTATGTTCAATACACATTCACTAATAAGTTTTCATACAAGATTTTGTACTAAGTTTTTTCCTTCGGGTTTCAAAGACAGTCACATTTTGCTGCTTAAGTGACTTTTCAAAGAAACACAAAACTTTTGAGAAACATGCTTTGATAGACACCCTGAAGGAGTTGTTACTCATGACATTTGCTGATAAACATCATAACATTGGTTGTTACACAGAAACCATCCATAAACTCATTTGCGTCATGATTGTTTATCCATATTTCTCCTTTAGAGCACCTTCACCATCCATGCCTTGAAGTCCACTTTCCATCGCTTTATCTGTCATGACTTCACACATTCCTATCTTTCTGAATTGCATACATGCCTTTATCTTTTTCAGTTCATTTTTCCATTCTAGTTTTCCTTTTGAATAAACCAGCTCCCTTTCGATGACTACATAGCCTTGCCATATCCACTGCTTGACTGTGAGATCTTTTCACTGATAGTCCTACCAATATTTTTATACCAACTCGCATTGACTGATGTGGGATTCCTTAAGGCCCACCTTTCAACAAGTCTTACCCCATCGACCTCAGCACCTCATCTGGGATATAGACTAGAGTTCATTTTGAGTATCTGGAGGCTTGCATGCCTTAATGGCAAGTTCTCTCACTGAAAATCATGGGAATTCATCAATGTCCCTTGATTTTCAGATCTTGCAAGTGGCTTGACATCAGCACATCTATTTTCACTTCACAAGATGTACTTGGGTGCCTTGGCACTCATTGACATCACTTGTGAGTTGCCTCGCATTGGTTAACAACATTCATCAATGGCTGGTAATCCAATGATTTCTTTTCATGCTCGACATCGACACATTTATTCGCATGACTAGGATTGTACCAACGGGTTTTGTAGCGGGTGAATACTATACATTCTTTCTCATGACTCCATCAGCAGTTGCAGAAAAATGACTTTAGATCTATGATCGAGACATATTCTCCATGATTCAGCAGCAGTAGTTTTGATTCCTTTACTGCCCATGATCCAGTAGTTACAGCAACTGTAGCAGTGATACATTCCACGATCTAGTGGCATCAGCTACATTCCTGTTGCATCGTTCATCTAATTTTTGGGTAAGTGGGGGTATGTTGTTTTCTAAACTTTAATCATGCAATTCCTTACATGCTAGAAGTGAATAATTTGGAAAATTCCCTCACCATGCTCAATTTCTTTCACAGCCCATGCTAGGTTGCATGAGGACATGCAACCACATCAGTTGGGGAGGGGGAACTATATTCAATACATACTCACTACTATCATTCCATTCTTTTAACCACCATCACCCATTTTTCATCTCATTTACCATTCATGAGCATTTCTTTTCCAACAAATCCTCTATTGCACTTTGCTTTATACACATTGATATACATATTGGAATGATTCATAAAGATAAAGAAAATACTTTCTTATGCATGGTGATGCTTTCTATCCACATTAATAGCTTATCATTTTCAATGAGTGTATGGTTAAATTATTATGCAGCTAGAAAACAGATGACGAAATGAATGTTGTTAACCAAAGAACCAACATTCTTTACATTCATGGTTGTCAACAAGAACCAACCATAAGGAAAATGTCACCTGTTACTCATGCATTTCACATCATGAAATGATTGTTGTTAACACAAGAACCAACATTCTTTATATTCATGGTTGTCACACAAGAACCAACCATAAGGAAATGCCAGTTGTTACTCATGTATTTCACACCTTGGAAATATTCATTGTTAAAAAGACATTATCAATTAAAGCCAAAGTTTAGATGCCAAAAGTTCTTGAGAAGATCCATACATGGTTGCATGAGGACATGCAACAAGTTCAGTTGGGGAGTATGTTGGGACTCATAAATGTCACTTTTTCATCCACTTTATCTTCCACTATTCCTCAAATTTCATCATCCCATTAACCTTTTATCATACCATTTCCATACATATATGTGGATTTCACCTTATTATTTCCACTTTATTTATTTTTAGTATTATAAGTGAATTTATGATTAAATATTAGAAATTTAACATGTTTTTCACTAATATCTTAAAGTATGGATGAGTTTTGTAATGTGTAGGAATATGTGAAAGATTAATTCAAAGAAAAGACTTTAGGTATATCTCCTCCACCATTTCAAGGAGATAGTTATGCAAAGAATATTCCAAGGAGAAGATCATGGAGATTTGGTCGAGAGACATGTCGAGAATTTGTGAGAGATATGTGGAGGATTTTAAGGGATCATATCTTGTAATAATAGGAATGTAGTTGAGTGAATAGTGGATCTCTCATTATGAGATGGTTATTTCCTTCATGTATAAAAGAGAGTGCTCTTTCTTCATTTCAATAATCTTAAATCCTAGATTATATTAGAATATATTAGATCTTAGATTATCTTAAAGAATAGTAGATTGTAGAAGTTAGTCTTGACTTTGTAATATGGAGAAGGGAATTCTTAGCTTTTGTTCATAATCTTGGTTTGATGCTTTCATGATTTATGATTGATTCTTGTGATGTAATTTAAGATTGCTTTATGGTTAATGTGAGCTCACATGTGTTGTCTTGTTGCTCTTCATAGGTTGTGTTTCTTTTATGTAATTCACTTTCAGCTATGTGTTTCATCTTCCAGCATTAGATTAGCAATTGCATGTTTCAGCTTAAGGGGGGTTAGATTAGATTAGTCTTAGTTTCACAGGGGGTTAGATTAGCTTAATTTCGCTTCAGTCCTACATATTCTTTGCATGTGCTTCGTAAGTCTATGAACCTCGGATTGACAAATTAAATGGCTAGGCAATTACTACAATGCAATTAAAACGACATTAATTCGGCCCAACATGATGAAATTCCTGCTCCAACCAATCAATGAGATCTCAGTGCCTCACTTGAGATTGTGTGCCTCTCCTCCTCTATTTAGGATTTCTTTTACAACTCCCAATGACCAAAACCCTAACCCTCAATATTCAGAGTGATGGATTGCTGACATTAGATATCATGCCTCACTTAATATCAATGGTTGTGACTTAATCTTAAGTTCACTTTTAATCATTAGCTAACATTAATTTAATTAATGTGTTTTTCCTATGTTTTAGGAAAGAGATATAAAAGTCAGTCTCTCAAGAAAGTACCTAGAGAAATAATTTGTACAACTCCTGCATGCTTGACACCTAGCCTATGCAAAGGTACCTGTTTGAGCTACAAAGATCATCACTCCACTAGTATGGGAAACTTATACCTTTCACTACTAGTTTTCACTTTGATTTTCTACCTAGTTGGAACTTAAAGTAGCTAAGAAGTAGATCATCATACTTTAGAAGAAGCTTGCACATTTTCCTAGAATGCACATCTCTCTTGGGGGAATATTTTATTGTCAACTCACTTGGTCAATGTGGACATTTCACTCATTAGGTGTTCCATCAACTTGTCTACCTCTTGACCTTTGCCATCCAATGCCATGTCCTCTTTCCTTCTTGTCTTCAACTTTCCATTGTCACCCTACTTAACTTTTTTCATTAATATTGTCATCAATGACAATCATATTCATCAAGAAGGATGATGAGTGTAAATATGCCCTAGCTAGTAAGCCACCATGCTAGTGCATAAGGAAACAAGAAAAGGAACCAAATGCATGCACTTCACTAAACCAAGGAAGTCTTTGAAGGAAAATTCCAAGTGTTGATGATGAAGTGTGTCAAATGAAGTGCAAGTGATCTTATTTTATAGCCTTTTTACTCACTTGAAGTGGTCCTTGAAGATAGGAATAAAATAATAGGGTTTGATTCTTTTACCCTTTTTGAATTTCACTTTTAAGGTACTAATGACCCTTTAGTATTTTCACTTTGAATTCTTAGTGGTACAAGAGTCCTTATGTATTTTTGACTTTAGACTCTTAGTATTCTTTAAGTGTCCTGTGGTCAATCCAAGTGGTCATAGGGGTCCTTCGTGCCCACTCAAAGTACATCATCATAAATAGGGAGAATTACTAACGCTTTTATCTTCAGCTCCTTGTGCCACCAAGATCAGGTACTAGGTGTCTTAACAAAGGGTATCTAATCCCTAGAGAAGATCGCAAAGCCCACAGATCAAGGGTAGGATTTCTTCACATGCCCAGAATCAGTCTAGGACTTACAGTGATATCCTAGTAACTGACCAGGTGCCTCATTCCTAGGTTGCATCAATTGACTCAATGTCAAATAATTGGTAACTGACCAAGCACCTCCATTCTCTCGAAGAGTGGCCTTCATCCCTAGGTTAAGTCCCCTAGTCCTATATTGGTTCATCTTCCTGGTAACTAACCAAGTGCCTCCATTAAAATAATGGCCACTCAACTCTAAGTTGAGTCCCCAAGTTCTAGACTGGTTCCACTTCCTGGTAACTGACTAGTTGCCTCATGTTAACACTCTATTTGTAATGGTTGATTTGTGAGTCTGATAGAGTTCAGAAGGGTCCTATTCATTTGAACATTATGTGAGCACCCTTCATATTATTAGAAGCACATTTTCCATGTTTTGAGACTGCCATATAATGAAGAGAGCTCAATCTATGGTGGAAGATTCCTCTGGAGGTGAAGACTTCCAGCTGCGACAATGATAAAGAAAGGCGTCGTATACCAATGATCCAGGAGCACAAGGAAGAAGAGCGACGACAAAAAATGGTCTTGACCAAAAAAATGCAAAGGAATTTTCAAATTTGGCATTCACGAAGTTCATTAAAACGGGCAAATAATTAAAGGCCAAGATAAGGGCGAAGACCGATCGACGGCCCAAGATAGTCTCGCTAAACAAAAATGCTCGGTAGAGGGAACTTTCCCAAATCGTGAAACAGGTTAAATGGTGGAAGCATCTGACAGCAGAGATGAAAGCATAAGTAGATCTACTATCCCAGCTGATTTTGCAAGCTAGATTTGCACGGATAAAGTCGTGATTCCAAATCATGAAATGTGGTACCGACAGCAAATATCAACGGTCACGACAAATAAGGGAATAGATCTACGGTCGAGGTTATTTTCACAATCTGAACTAGCACGGACAACGTCATGATCCTAATTCCTGAAGAGGTGATAAGACCCGCTCAGATCGACAATTGCGTAGAAAGGTCAATCACGATCGACGGGTAAGAACACGCCATGATCTAAAGCTGCTCGTTGTATCAAGGGAGGAGAAATTGGCATCAAAAGTAAAGAAACATGGATGATGGACGTGAAAGGGGGATGACGAGGCCTCAAGGATACAAGTTTCACATCCAACATAGAGCTGATAGTAGAAGAGACATTCCCATGTGTGATCTTCCTCCCGAAAGATTGTCTGATTTCCCCGACGCCATTTGTAGCATGCATACAGGTGAAATCATCCATGTGGCAGAGTCGTATTGCCTAAATATAGGCGGATTCTATGTTTGTTGGCCTGTGGAAGTAAGGAAAACAACCGGTGAATCCACTACTCACATGGGGCAAGGAAAACATGAAAGGGGAGACCATTATGTTTCCTACATTACAAGAGCGAGGAAGCGTGGGAGCATCTACTTCATGTGCTTTGCAACATGGATAAACTATACAAGGTGGCATCTAAAAATACTTCCTGCAAGAAATAATAATGTGCTGCAGTCGATGAGGCAACATGACTAGATTCCCATCAGGTAAAGAATCACCATGCCCATGCCCTCACACATGCTAATACTAAAGACACTTGATAGCAGACTGTGTGGGAATGCTTAGCAGTCATTGCAAAAGTCAGTCTTGAAGCATTATATATATTGCCTTTGGAACGTCGGGGATGGGCTAACATATTTTCAGAGCCCAAGTTTCCATTTCGTCATGAGTCCATAGAAGTTCGAAGTGTTTGGCGATGCCGATCAAGTTCAAAAAGCTTGTCCATCTAGGTGTGCTGATGGTTGGTGAGAAAATTTCCACACTCACCCATCGCCTTCGTGTTCCATGCCAAGGATGACACCAGTCATCAGGGCCCGGACATGAAGAGTTTTGAGAGATACACCCACCTTCAGATACTCGCACCTCCAGCGATGCATTTCATGGATAATCATGCCACGTAGGTGTTTTTTTTAGGGACCCTTGATACCATCATTGCCCCCAAATCTTCCACAGAAGGAGAGAGTCCTGGGCTGCTCTCTGTAGAAGCATTTGTTCAGATGGGAGCATTAGGGGTCTAATACCTGCATAGCCCGGTTTGTAAATTCCACTTTCCAAGGGTAATGGGGATGGTGGAGGTACGCTCCACCTTATAACCGACAAAAATACAAGGTAGTGGGAGTTACGGAGAGGAATCGGTCACCACTTAACATTTTTCACTCACTTGCCCAGAAAATGAAGGGCCCATCAGGAGCGCCTAAGGAACGGCTTGAACCGAAAGCTCGTTAAAGTCTCGCCCGCCAAGTGAGTGATAGGAAAAAATACAAGCCAGTGGGATTTGAGGAGCTGGATTGGTCACCACATAACATTTTTAGCTCGCTTTCCCGGCAAACGAAGGGCCCCGTCAAGAGCATCGAAGGAACGACTCGAACCCAAATCCCATCAAAGCCATGCCCATCAAGTGAGCGACCAACAAAAGGACAAGGCAGTGGGAGTTAAGGAGAGGAATTGGTCGCCACTTAACATTTGTGGCTCACTTTCCCAAGAAATGAAGGGCCCATCAGGAGTGCCCAAGGGACGGCTTGAACCGAAAGCCCGTGAAATTCATGCCCCTCCAAGTGAGTGATAGGAAAAAATACAAGCTAGCGGTAGTTAAGGAGTCGGATTGGTCACCACTTGACGTTTTTAGCTCACTTGCCTAGCAAACGAAGGGCCCCATCAAGAGCACCGAAGGAACAACTCAAACCCAAATCCTGTCAAAGTCATGCCCACCAAGTGAACGACCGACAAAAAGACAAGGTAGTGGGAGTTAAGGAGAGGAATCGGTCACCAATTAACGTTTTTGGCTCGCTTCCCAGCAAATGAAGGGCCCCATAAAGAGCACCGACATAATGACTCGAACCCAAATCCTGTCAAAGTCACCCCCCGATCTATAAACAGCTTTAGATGATGGCTACTAGTCGTCAGTCACCAGAGTGGCTGGCAGCAAGCACTCACTTGGTTGGAGACATCCTAACTGGTCTGATCCTCACCAAGACACCCTTTGATGAGCCAACTTCCACCACCACTTACTGTCATAAGACGACTCCATGAAGCCACTCAATACTCTGAGCACTCACTCTAGTTGGACCCACATCCTAATGTGATTTAGCCACAAACAACCTTTGATGAGCCAACTCAGTACTACTGAGAAGACCATAGTCACCAGAGCCTCTCAGTACTCTGAGCACTCGTACAAAGGTTGGAGAAATCCTAACGTGCTTCCTAATGGATGTACTCACCTCAGAAAACCTTTGATGAGCCAACCCAGTACCACTGAGCAGACCATAGTCATGTCACCAAAGGTTACCTTACTAAAATACTGTTCATCCTTAACTGTTATACCTTGCTATCTTATGAGCTCTGAGGCCCTTAGCAAGAGGTATTTAGACATTCATGTAGCCCTTTACAGGTTATCGTTTGAAGGAAGTAAAACTTTGGTTTCCTTGCGAGGGTTGCACAGGGTACTTTGCCCACAACTTAACTATTATACCTCTTAGGATGTTCTCAGACTCCTTGATACCGATTATTGAATATGCCTCCCCTTAACTGGGTTGTAAAAATCCCTGGGTGCCCCTCCTTAATTGCAATACCACTTTCAGAGAGTCTCTCAAAGAGAGATTAGAAATCCTTTCATCGTCGGTGGTAGTTGTATATATACAACATTAGGTACTTCAGAGAAGTTTGTAATGTAATAGGCTTCAGGTACTTTTCCCTCCAAAATCAGTTCAGATAACCAGAGGTTATCAGATCTACTTGGTATCTACAGATGGCTGCTACAGGCACTTGTAAGATGGCTGCTGCAAGCACTCGTACAACTAACTCATAAAGCACCCCCCCATTTGGCACCCCCTTTAGATGATGGCTACCTCACAATCAAATCAAACCTGAAATCCAAACAAGAAAATGAAACTAGAGCCTCCCTCCCACACCCCAGCACTCTCAGTCATTCACCTTACACTTACACTTATTAGCACTCAATGTCGACACTACGTTGCTGCCTTCCTCGACCCCTTTAAATGATGGCTACCAGTATCCAGCCTCCAGCAGTCAGCCTTGAATTTTTCCCACCAGTCAGCCCCCTTCCATTGGCTCAAAGTCGCCAGCCTCAAGTAGTCAGCCGCTTATCCAGGTCCCAAATGCTAGGTGCATAGATAAACAGACACCTGCCCTTTCGATCCTTCTACGAACTACTTCTGATGCTCTTCGAACACCTTCAGAACTCCTTCTGATTCTCTTCCGAACCCTTCTGGAACCTATTCGGATGCCCCTTTGAACCTTCCCTTGCCTTTTCCCCTTCCCTTTCCCTTTTGATTGCCTACAATTATTAAAGATATTGTGCCTTTCCCTAGCCCCGACCCTTTCCTGTACGAGCACTTGCAGTGGCCATCTGTAGATACCAAGTAGATCTGATAACCTCTAGTTATCTAAACTGATTTTGGAGGGCAAAGTACCTGAATCCTGTTACATTACAACCTTCTCTGAAGGACCTAATGTTCTATATATACAACAACCACTAATGATGAAAGGATTTCTAATCTCTTTTTTAGAGACTCCCTGAAAGTGGTATTGCAATCAGGGAGGGGCACCTAGGGATTTTTACAACCCAGTTAAGGGGAGGCATATGCAGTAATCGGTATCAGAGAATCTAAGAGCATCCTGAGAGGTATAATAGTTAAGTTGTGGGAAAAGTATCCTATGCAACCCTCGCAAGGAAATCGAAGTTTTACTTCCTTCAAAGGATAACCTCGCAAGCAAGGAAACCGAAGTTTTACTTCCTTCAAAGGATAACATGTAAAGGGCTACAGATATGTCTAAATACTTCTTGCTGAGGGCCTCAGAGCTCATAAGATAGCAAGGTATAACAATTAAGTTGTGGGATGACTACCCTATGCATTTACCATTACAACCTCGCAAGGAAACACCTAGGGCATTTAACAACCAGTTAAGGGATGCACACATATCCTGTCTAAATACCCCTAGCATGAGAGAGCATCATCGATCATCATAGCATCTATAGAGCCAATGATGAATTACAATGGTGAATTGCATCATATCAAAGATAACTAAGATGGCATCTAAGAGAGGATTTCAAATGGCCATCTATGAGAGGTGAGTAGATGCTTCAGAAATGTTCGGAGAACATTCTGACAGGCATCAGAAGAGGTTCAAAAGGTGTTCGAAACATGTTTGGAAGCGTACCATCAGACTCTGGTTTGCTCAGTTGTACTGAGTTGGTTCATGAAAGGTTGTCCGGGCCAGGAGAAACCAGTTAGGATGTGGGTCTAACCAGAGTGAGTGCTCAAAGTACTAAGTGGCTTCTTGGAGCCGTCTTATGACAGTAAGTGGAGGTGCAAGTTGGCTCATCAAAGGGTGTCCTGGAAAGGAAGAAACCAGTTAGGAAGGCTCCAACCAAGTGAGTGCTTGCTACCGGCCACTCGAATAGTTTAGCATGAATGGAGGCTGGTAGCCATCATCTAAAGGGGTCGAGGAAGGCAACAACGTAGTGTCGACGTTGAGTGCTGAGAATTGTAAGTGTAAGGTGAATGACTGAGAGTGCTGAGGCGTGGGAGGGAGGCTCTGGTTTCACTTTCTTGTTTGGCTTTTAGGTTTGATTTGACTATGAGGTAGGCATCATCTAAAGGGGGCTCCAAATGCGGGGGTGCTATTTTCAGTAGTACCGAGTTGGCTCATCAAAGGTTGTCCGAGGTGAGTACATCCATTAGGAAGCACGTTAGGATTGCTCCAACCTTTGTATGAGTGCTCAAAGTACTGAGAGGCTCTGGTGACTATGGTCTGCTGAGTAGTACTAAGTTGGCTCATCAAAGGCTGTCTGTGGCTAAATCATGTTAGGATGTGGGTCCAACTAGAGTGAGTGCTCAGAGTACTGTGTGGCTTCTTGGAGCCGTCTTATGATAGTAAGTGGTGGTGCAAGTTGGCTCATCAAAGGGTGTCCTGGTGAGGATCATACCAGTTAGGATGGCTCCAACTAAGTGAGTGCTTGCTGCCAGCCACTCTGGTGACTAAAGGTTGGCAGCCATCATCTAAAGGGGTCTACATATCGGGGGGTGCTTTTTTTTTCCCACCTAATACCAATAGTTGGAATTTACTCCCTCCTGTGCTAGATGCACATAATACATATATAGTAAAGGTTCAACCATACCCCCACCCAATATACAAAAATGATAGGGAAACAAACCCGTGCAAAATCCTGCCCTCTGGCAAATGCTTAAACGTTTTGTTTATAGGGAAGTCCGCTCCACAAAGAATGATGTCACCTGAAAGTATGTTCCCAAAATCTTGGTTCTAACATTTTGTAGTGTTCCTACTTTTGATGTTAAGCTTTTGCCTACTTTTTGAGAAGCTAATTTATGGCATCTGCTATTGCTCCCACTCCTAGTGTTCCAACATATTTTGGTGTCTCTATCGGTGTAGTTCCGGGATTAGCACATGTTTTTACTTTATGTGTTCCTACATTCCCTGATGTTCCAAGAATATTTGTTCTTACATTAGTATGTACTTATATAAGTTTAGTGAAGGAATTTCTTTCATTTTCTGGCATATGCTAGTGCTCCTTGATTTTCGGACGTTCCAACATGAAGGTGCGGTGTTCTAGTGAACGTCTTCCACTGCTAAATGTTCTGAGATTTTATGGTATAAATATGTTATTTCATTGCTCTATGTGTCTTCCTTATGATGTGCATAAACTCCCATAAAATATGCCGGGCCATGCATTTTCAGCACCCTGAAACAAACGAACACCAGTCTACAACAACTCAAAAGAGGAGATACAAATTTTGAGCATGAGAACTAACCATTTGTAGCATTAAGTTTGTAGCCTCACTAATTGGGTTTCAAAAGTGGATTTTGAGAACCTTATTCTCAACAACATGTTTTTGATGTCAAAACACATAATTATTTCCAACCATCGATCTCAAAAAAAGCAAGATGAGATTAGATCCCTATAGTAAACTGAGGCCCAAATAAAATCTTGGACATAGGTAGTTCACAGGGGCCGTTGGGGAGGTGACAAACACCCCCATTTACCACGGTTAGGGAGGTTGTTCAAGCCAAACTCAATGAATATTGAATAAAGATAACTAGATAATTGAACTTGAAAATGAGGGGTCTTCGCTCTCAACCCCACATTCAGAACCCTTTTAGGCTAGTACTTCTTTTCTTTAGGAGATTTTAGACTTCCCTCCCTGACATTATCCCAGAGAGAGCTTGGTTTGGGTAAAAATAGACCCTTTTTCCATGATTTAGATCTTCAGGGGATTTTTTGTGTGCCCTCTGAGCAAATAAGTAACTTTTTTCCCTTCCTCATAAGATATTCTTGAATGATGATCTCATATGATATCAAGTTGTGGAGCTTAAGTGGTTGAGGGAAATAAGTGGTAGCATGATGGGTAGTGAAATGGGTGGGCATCTGCTATCTTAGAGCTGTGATTTGGCATTCACCACCTCTAGGGTGGACACACCATGGATTTTCAAAATGATGGTCCATGAGGGGGGGAGAAAGGGTTATTGGGGATCACAGTTGGTTGTTGCAATTCCAATGGGGCTTTCTAATCTTTCCCTAGCACAATCTTTGATGCTCTGAGACCTTTGGATATTCTCTTCTTGATCAAGACCCGCGTGAACCCAGTAAAGACTATCCCAAAATATCTGAGGCATCATTGCTTTTCAACCTACCGATAGGAGACCTGGAACTCTGGGGTTTGGGGGTTTTGGGAGGCATTGCTTGTATTTACTGAGAATCCCTCTAGGGTAAAGTCACAGTGGCACTATAGGATGAGTTTGCTAGATTTTTGTGGATCTAGGTGGTCAGGGTTTCCCCTATCCGTTTTGGATCTTTTTTTTGTGGTATGTTACTTTCTGGCTACCTTAGATTTCTTCCTTAGGAATTCTTTGTTGACATTATTTAGTGCTTTGCATGGGAGGGCATCCTTCTAAGGGTTTGAAATGCTCGTACCAGGACTAGGAAAATCCCCTTCATGATAGAGCAGAGGATGCATTATGCTTACAGGAGATCGAACTATACTCGATTTACAAAGGTTGTTGGATGATGCCAAGGGACCTCTCTTAGCCTATGGAAAACATCTCTTACATCTCAATGAATTCCATGACTTGTTGATCTTGAATGGTATCTCTTTTTTCCTTTATTACAACAGTGTCACATGCTTCCCTCATGTCGAGGGGGCTAGTCTAATGGACTACATCCTAGCCAACGAGGATATGCTTCAGTATATCCACTAGTTCTTTTCCCTTGCTCTAGTCTACTGTTCTGGTTTTTCTCCCTTTCGTAGCATGACTAGAAGGCACTGGTTTTACTCTTTGTAGATACCAGCAAACACGGCCTTGCTTCACTGCCAAAGACTTCTATCTAGAAGCCCATGGTGAAGGTTTCCTACACTTCTATATTTCGAACAATAGCTAGGGATTGAAGCTTCTATTTCAATCTTTTATTTGCACTAAAGACAATCCTCAGTAGTAATAAAAAAACAACCCTTGCCCTCAAAAGAACAAGCCCTACAGACCTTAGACAAAGTTTCTCTTTTTTGAAGCATAGATGGTAATAAGACAACAAAGGGGGAAGCAAGAGTCATGGTGCCAACTTCAAACCAATGGGATGAGAAAAACACATGAGCGGAGTGGATGAGGTGAACATGGCCAAATATGGTACCCAAAGAAGGGGGAATAGTCAAGTAATTGCCTCAATACATGCAACAACCATAAATCCGAGGTACATATTGTTTTCCTAAATGAAAAACCCTTTCATCACATGTTAGGCTATGGAAGTACTACCAGTCATAGTATTCTTTAAGCAACCACAAGCAATACATCTCAGCAGTAGTAAAAGAGCAATATCATCAGTCATCAATGGGAAGTCCATCGAGCGGCAAAAAAGTGCCCCCCAATCTGTAGACCCCTTTAGATGATGGCTACCACCCTTGAGTCACCAGAGTTGTTAGAGCCATCGTAACTAGTCTAATAGTTAATTAAAACGTGGCCTCTTATAGTTTCGAAAAGGTTCAGAAGGTCTTCAGAAGGTCTTCATAAGGTCTTCTCATCAAATTCAAAGGTTGTCCGGGTACCCAACTAGTTAGGATTGCTCCAACGTTTGTACTGAGAAGCATCGACCTCTGGTGACATGACTTATGGAGGATGAACATTCTTCTAGCAAGGAAAGCTCTGGTGACATGACTATGGTATGCTCAGTAGTACTGAGTTGGCTCATCAAAGGCTGTCCGAGACGAGTACATCCATTAATAAATAATGGTTGGTTATGTACGTGATTCCCTAAATCATATATTAATATATTTATAATAAGCACCCAACCATTATTTGTGAGGAAATAAAAGCCCCGCACAGATAGGGACGGGGTAAGCACCTATCAAATAGGGAAAGACAATATAATGTCTAGAGGTGGAATCAGGGAGGGATGTTGAATCATCTATAAGTGAGAGAGAGAGTATTCCCCAAGTTTTTCCAAGGCGGGCATTGGAAAAAAAAGTTGCTACACTCTTTCCCGACAAAGGAGGGGAAGGAATTCTCCTGGTCCAGGCTAGGCCTGTGCGGGTAGTTCTATCATGTATGTACAAATAATGGGTTTCGCTAATGCTATCATTTTGGACTGGCTGGACCTAGCTAGTCCACTGCTCCAATTTTTAATCCCTTCAACCAGAGATGAATCACCAGTCATGCTCTCAAGCAGGGAAGACTTAAGACTATACTTTCAAGGCAAATGCTAAACCACTACTCACTAAGCGCTAACTGGCGCCATGCTTGCTATAGTTCGATCTGAGCCACCTGGGCAACAGGAATTCTTCTGGTGACATAATGGAATGGGCTTTTAATCCAATCTATTTTCTTCTTAATCCGATCTATCCCCCCTTTCTCGAAACTAGGCCTCCTCCCTTCCTTATGGAGAGAATGTAGAAAGCCATAGATATTAGTAGATTACCTCTGTCTACTTCTGGATAAGCACCCAGTGGATAGAAGCTTTTAGCTTTACTCTATGACTAAGGGGGCAAGGTAGATAAAATGTAGAGAAGGGAGTCTTTACCTCTATGGTTACAACTTTTTCCCCTATTAATATTATTGTTGTCGGTTACCTATTACTAGATGTTCCCATTAAGGCCGGGAAGGTTTTAATGTGTAAATAATGGTTGTTGTTTTAAAGTATACAATATCAAAGGTTGGTTCAAGTCCTTAAGCAGGGGCATATGATGCCAAGGAAAACTCTTTATCAACCCGCTCTGGCATAGTTTGTAGTTTCTTCGAAGGATCAGGAAGTATCTAGGATCACCCAATGATCAGACTGAAACAAAGGACCCGTAGGTCCGGAGGGCTTCTCCTTTTGAGGGCAAGGGGTTATGCTATTATTATATTTATTTGCTTTTAACAAACTATTAAACTAGAGATAAGTTTTGGAAGGGGTAAACCGCTTATGATGTATCTATAATAGATTAAACTATATCATCGAGTTGCAAGGATCTGTAAGTACAATGATGATAGTACGAATGAGATGGGGTAATGGTGGTATGAATGTGGTGAGTTAGAAAGATGGAATGAGGTGCACTAAGAGGGTCAAGATGGTGAGATAAATTCTCCCATCTGTGGGCACTCGGATATGGCAATAAGTATGTAATATAGGGCTTATCTGGGACCACCATACATAGCAGCCATTGCATTTGACCTGGAACTATCGGCACCAATTTAATAAGCAACGGATAAGGTAGCAGAGAAAGCACCAGTCCTAAAGCCTTTAATCGCATGAAAGGAGCATCTCTTTGTTCGGTTCTGGGTCCACCAGCATAAAAGCAAGCGATAGATCCATCAGCTAAGGTAAAGGTCGTGAAAATCGATCCACTAGTAGCATATCCATCATTTACATGGCCCGTTGCAAAATCCGTATAAGAGCCTGTTCAAGTAGGTGACCTCATTGACTCGGGATCACCGGTAGCAAAAAATGTAGGAGCATTTATTTACCACTTATTATAATGGATAGGTAAGTGCGTAGTACGTACGTGTGGAGCATATAGTTTCTATTATAGAAGGAGCAAGCAAAGGTATTAGGTAGCTACTGACTATTTAACTGCGACTGGTAGATCTATCCTGCCGCCTTGCCTATATTTCCTTAATAACATTAGCCTTTGTTGGAACACTACTATAAACATTTGTAGATTCCTTAATAGCACATGTAAAAGCAAGGGATGTAGGGGCACAGGCTTATTCATAAGTAGGAACGCTCAGAGCAGAAGTTGGTACATAGCCTGCTTATTTGAACACTCACAAATCTTGGGACCAATCTCCTAGGAACTAAAAGGAATGATGGAACATAACAACTAATGTATGCACACCTGAGAATGGACCGACCAAAAGCACCACCATGGATAGAGGCGAATGCAGTTCTCTATCTAGGTCAGGATTGAAACCCAGATGTGCATACCAGATCTTTTTATATGGATCAAATTACTTAATCTAATCATATTATTAGGGATTGGTATCCTTAATCATATTATTAGGGATTGAGGGCTAGTAAATAGCAATTCTTAAAACTGATTTAGTGTCCATCACCCCGCACCCACGTCCGCCTGCATCCCCGCATTCCCAATTTGACCCATTCGCTTTGACTATAGTACCTCAAGGGACACAGAAAGATAGCCTACTGGGGGACAAATAAAAGAAGAAGGGACAAGCAAACTCAATACTATTGAGTAGACCATAGTCATGTCACCAGAGGTTACCTTTCTAAAAGATTGTTCATCTTCCATAAGTCATGTCACCAGAGGTTGATGCCTCTCAGTACAAAGGTTGGAGCAATCCTAACGAGATGGGTACCTAGACAGCCTTTGAATTTGATGAGCAGACCTTCCGAAGACTTTCTGAACACCTTCCGAACCTTTCCGAAACTATAAGAGGCTACGTTTTAATTAACTATGTCGGGCCATGCATTTTGAAAATGTGTGGCCTGACATAGTTAATTAAAACATAGCATCTTATAGTTTCAAAAAGGTTCGAAAGGTGTTTGAAAGGTCTTTGGAAGGCCTGGTCATCAAAGTCAAAGGCTGTCCGAGTACCCAACTCATTAGGATTGCACCAACCTTTGTACTGAGAGACATCAACCTCTGGTGACATGACTTATGGAGGATGAACAGTCTTTTAGCAAGGTAACCTTTGGTGACATGACTATGGTCTGCTTAGTAGTACTGAGTTAGCTCATCAAAGGTTGTCCGAGGTGAGTACATCCATTAGGAAGCACGTTAGGATTTCTCCAACCTTTGTATGAGTGCTCAGAGTACTGATAGGCTCTAGTGACTATGGTCTGCTCAGTAGTACTGAGTTGGCTCATCAGAGGCTGTCTGTGGCTAAATCATGTTATGATGTGGGTCCAACTAGAGTGAGTGCTCAAAGTACTGAGTGGCTTCTTGGAGCCGTCTTATGACAGTAAGTGGTGGTGCAATTTGGCTCATCAAAGGGTGTCCTGGTGAGGATCAAACCAGTTAGGATGGCTCCAACCAAGTGAGTGCTTGCTGCCGGCCACTCTAGTGACTAAAGGTTGGCAGCCATCATCTAAAGGGGTCTACAGATCGGGGGGTGTTTTTTTTTTCCCACATAATACTAATAGTTGGAATTTACTCCCTTTTGTGCTAGATGCACATAATACATATATAGTAAAGGTTCAACCATACCCCCACCAAATATACAAAAATGACAGGGAAACAAACCCGCGCAAACTCCTGCCCTCTGGAAAATGCTTAAACGTTTTGTTTATAGGGAAGTCCGCTCCACAAAGAATGATGTTACCTGAAAGTATGTTTCCGGTAGCTTATTTCTGACATTTTTTTAGTGTTCCTACTTCTGATGTTAAGTTTCTTCCTGCTTTTTGAGAAGCTAATTTATGGCATCCGCTATTGCTCCCACTCCTAGTGTTCCAACATATTTCGGTGTCTCTATCTGTGTAGTTCCGGGATTAGCACATGTTTTTACTTTATGTGTTCCTACATTCCCTGATGTTCCAAGAATATTTTTTCTTACATTAGTATGTACTTATATAAGTTTAGTGAAGGCATTTCCTTCATTTTATGGCGTATGCTAGTGCTCCTTGATTTCCAGACCTTCCAACATGAAGGTGTGGTGTTCCAGTGAATGTCATCCACTGCTAAATGTTCCAATATTTTATGGTATAAATATGTTATTTCATTGCTCTATGTTTCTTCCTTATGATGTGCATAAACTCCCATAAACTATCCTGGTCCAGGAGCAGCAGCGAAGGTCTTGGAGGTTAAAGCAAAAGCATTAGTAGGAAATCCCATTTGAAAGTGAGTTGATGACCCACCTATTTAAGAACGAGTACCTCGCTAAGCATCCCCTCCTGTTTGAGAGGCATTGCAGCCCATTTCATATCCAATTCTAGTGTTGATCGTGTGGTCGAGGTAGTAGTGGAGAAGGAAGCTGGGACGAGAAAAAATGCTGCCCGATTAAGGTCATTCAACAAAGGCAACCTTGGATTTATGCAAGACAATATAAATAAAAATCCAGTTAATCACGGTAAGTTTTACAGTTTATGGTTGGGTCCCTACATCATTAATAGCATGGCTGGCACAAATTCCTTCTACCTAAGCCACCTAGACAGAGACAAGCTACCGCTACCCATGAACGGGAAAATTCTGGTGCCCCTTTTAGATGATGGCCACCTCAAAATCAAATCAAACCTGAAATCCAAACAAGAAAATGAAACCAGAGCCTCCCTTCCACATCCCATCACTCTCAGTCATTCACCTTACACTTACACTTATCAGCAATCAACGTAGACCCTACGTTGCCACCTTCCTCGACCACTTTAGATGATGGCTACCAGCCTCCATTCATGCTAAACTATTTGAGTGGCCAGCAGTAAGCACTCACTTGATTGGATCCATCCTAACTAGTTTCATCCTTGCCAGGACACCCTTTGATGAGCCAGCTTGCACCTCCACTTACTGTCATAAGACGACTCCAAGAAGCCACTTAGTACTCTAAGCACTCACTCTGGTTGGACCCACATCCTAACTGGTTTCTCCTGGCCCAGAAAACCTTTGATGAGCCAACTCAGTACTACTGAGCAGACCAAAGTCTGATGGTACCCTTCCGAACATGTTTCGAACACCTTCTGAACCTTATCTGATGCCTCTCAGAACATTCTCCGAACATTTCTGAAGCATCTACTCAGCTCTGATAGATGGCCATTTGAAAGCCTATCTTAGATTCCATCTTAGTTATCTTTGATCTAATGCAATTCACCATTGGCTCTATAGATGCTCTGATGATCTCTGATGCTCTCTCATGCCAGGGGTATTTAGACAGGATATGTGTGCATCCCTTAACTAGTTGTTAAACACCCTAGGTGTTTCCTTGCGAGGTTGTAATGTTAAATGCACAAGGTCTTGTGGGAGATCTAACCTCACTAGAGGTGAGGAGTACAAGAATGACAAGCCAGCGCAAAGGATTTCCTCGGCCAGGAGAATTCGACCCATCTTCCAAACCCCACGCCTAACAGTGTTACCCGAAGAGGAAGGAGGTGGTGGATGAGTTTGAGCAGGGGAAATATGCAAACTGCCCTACCAGTGTGTGCCCATGTAGAAAGCCACATTTGAACATGGTGGAAACACACACTTTGGACAAAAAAAGGGCATTATGCTGACTCATCAGGTCGGCTAAAAGGTCCAAAACCCAGTATATGATCACTCACCTAAGAGCAAATGGAAAGGAATCATACTCAGAATCTACAATAGCAGCTGAGCATGTCAGGCTGTCTCTCGGGATGAGTGCACCCACTAGCTTCAACATGTTTATTCATATTTTTAAATCATGGAAATAGTTCCACTCTCTAGACTGTTAATGTTTTATTGTGACTAGAAACAATTTTTAGGTTTGTTTCGGAGAGTAATCTCAACACTGAAATAGTATAAATACACCCTCGATAGAGGGAGATAGGGGTTGGTTGGTTGGGAAACTTTCAAGGGATGAGACTCTCTGCTGTAAATAGTATCTAATCTCCGTGTTATGAATAAATTTGTAGAGGAAGGATTGTCTTTCAAGGAAGAGATTCCTGTGTCATTGCTTCTTTCAATATGTATTCTCTTTATGTGAAATGTTCTTCATGTTTTCATTCTAGTTTGTTAATTTATTTCATGTCTGAAATGAGTGTATAACAGTTTGGAATTCATACATGCTATGCTCTGTCTTTTGTTTCATACATTCATTCAATTTTCTTCTAAAGTTACGTAGAATTCATCTTGTTGGTGCTCTGTGTGATGGATTATTGCCTCTCATCTACTAATCACCTGCTAAGAATCTCCTAATTGCAAAATCGATGGCCATCTTGCCTCTGTTTGTAAATTCAAGCCATTATTTACCTTCTACAAAATGTTCCTTACCCAGACCTTCGACTCCATTGCCAATGGTCCCTTACTCTGATAGTCCCACCTACATCTTAAATTAATGCACCCCCTCCCATTTGGGAGTCTGGCCTCCTGACCATTCTTGATCGAATATCCTACGTGAAGTAAGCCTAAAAACAAGTAAGAGATCCCTCTCTGATTGTGTAGGGCCATAGGCACAGTCTAAAGTAGTTCTATTGTTTCCTGAGAGAGAGCCCTTTTTTCCACCCAACATATGGGCACGATCTTGACACTAACAAATTGGCACCGTTACTAGGGACGAGATTGATGATCATCCCTAGGAAGAACGACATAGTTTTATATCTGGTTGTTGATGGTGAACAATGATCAGACACCAAGAAGGTTGAGAACTTTTCACCTAGCCACTCCACTCTTGAAGGATTCAGACTTGAGCGACTTTGCTCGTGGTATGACCCAGAAATCAAATGGTCAGAAAAAACTAGCAAGCTCCATCTAGAAAAATGGGCCCCTTGTAAGGCCTGAAAATGCATGGTGAAAGGTTAAGATACTTGAGTTTACATTTCTTCCAAGATGCCTTGTCTTGTCTTGTAATTTTGTTCTTATCCTTTCCTAGATTTATCAAAATATCCTTCTATGGTTCAATTTGCTCAGAACAGAACTATGAATATATTTCTCTTTATCCTTCTTTACGAACCAAAAGCATTGCATCGTCTTGTACATGTGATTATGACCTTGATTTTTCTCCTGAAACTCATGACATTGAAGGTCACCCCTGTGAACCTCATGAAACCTCGGTCAATAGCATATCTATTGCACCTAACTTGGTCTCTCCCAGTCTTCCAAGCCGGTATAAACTACTACAATTTCCTCCTATCCTCCATGATTTTCCTGCAAAACATTACAAGTACCTCCCTAAATTTGATGGAGAATCCAAAGACTTCACTACTAAGAAACATTTACAAGCCTTTGAACATTTCTTTGACCTTTTTGAGATAGAGCATGACGATATTTATATTAGGACTTTTGCCTAGTCTTTGCAAGGAGATGCTAAAGAATGGTTCAAACACTTACAACATCAGTCCATCAATACTTGGGAAGAGTTTTCTGGCACCTTTTTAAATTTCTGGGGTAGGAGAAGGCCACTAGATCAAATACTTTCAGAATTTTATTCCCTGAAGAGGCATGACGGTGAAGCCATATCTAGTTTTAACAAAATATTTGCAAGCTTTTATTATAACATGCCTAAGGAAGTCCAACCTCTTGAGAACGATGCTAAGATCTATTATGCAACCATCTTTCCTCCTGAGCTTTCCTTGCTTCTTCTAGAAATAAAATCAACCACTCTGCAGCATATGTTTACTGATTGTTTGGAGGTTGAGGAAAACATCAAGATGTCTAAAAATTTGTTAGGTTAGGATAGCGGTGGTGAAATAAAAGATACATTAAAATTGATTGGGCCCTACAAGAAGAAAGGGAGAGTACCTGTTCAGCTAAATCTTTCCCTTGGTAGACAGAAAGATGATCAGCCTGATATAGGAACATATGGTTCCACAGGTCTGTTTTCTGAAGATTGCAATCTGCTCAGCACCGGGTCCATAAAGGATGATTTTAAAAAGGATTTCGGTGTTCTTGTGTACGATGAGTATGAGGAGGAGTACCTGAGGGCTATACCCAAAGAGCCAGTTATAGAACTAAGGTCTTCTAATGGAGAAAATCGAGCTGTAATGTAAAGTTAGAAGGTTGAGACATGAAAGGATGATAAATGTGTTGAAGGTGATAGAATACCCCTTGTGTTATTCCTCTTTTGAATTAATACAACACATGATTAAAAACTCTAAGCAGAAATAGAACTTAGAGGAGATGGTGCCTTCTAAAAACTTATATGGAAAAGAAGAGGATAAAGAGGAACGGTCGTGCAACCCCTCTCCAGTTATTGATACGTTAGGATTTTGTGATGAGATGTTGAGTTACAAAGAAGGAGACAACAGTCCTCAAATAAATACATTTTTTAATTTTATACCTTCAAGCATATCACCCCATGAATGAGGAAATTGCTTACTTGGTCCTGTTGAAGAAAAAGAGGACATCCATCCTGAGGCACATGAACAAGGTGAAGCTCTAGTTGTAGAAATTTTGAGGGAAAGGATGGATGTTTCATTGGAGAACAATTTTGTGGGCCCTTTTATAGGATCTTCCAAGTATCAGCCTGATAGATCACCAGAGGAAGGGAGTTCCGGACAGCTTTCCCATGAACAGATGACAAAATATGTTGGAGGTTGCCGTGTTTTCTATGAACCCATAGGAGAGTACATGGAAAGGTTGGGTAATGGAAATGACTGGTCACATTTCTACTGTAAAGATCAGTTTATTTGTCATATCCTTCTTCCATTATTTATTTCATTCATGTTCATCAAACACGAAAAGAGAACAAAACAATTAGGCAATTTGCTTGATTGGCTTCATTGGAAGTCTGATTTCACTTAATCGAACTTATCCACTTAATTAGGTAGAGTAGGTAGGAACAAATAAGCTCGGAAATCATCGGGCATTTCCTTCATTGCTATTTTAGTTTGTTTCATTTTTAGTTGTAAGCATAGGTTTGCAGTCAAGAGCATGGTTTGCAAGAGTGACATAACTTCGCTAAAGCAGTAGCTCAGAGCAGAATGGAGGCTTCAAAGGAACACTAGTACAAAATGATGAACTAGCTACTAGGTGACTAAAAATTCTAGTCACCATAGGTTTTTCAGGTGATTTACTACTAAATATGAGCAATTTTGATTGACCCAACTATAAATGACTAAAATTAATGACTAATTTAGTCACCAGTTAACACATATGACTAGATAACAAGTGACAGAGTTAAAAATGACTAACATAAATGACTAATTTAGTCACGACATAAAAAATGACTAGCCAGAAGAATACGAATTGGTCATTTATGTTAGTCATTTTTAATTGTGTCATGGAAAATTGCAATTGTGACAATGAAGTGTTACAATTTAGTAAATTTTGTAATTTGTCTACATTCTATTAGTAATATTGGTGCCATGCACCTCGATCTTCAGAGATCCAAAAAAACAATTGCACAAATTTGCTATTGACCATCTTTATCCCTGCTGCACTATTGAAGCAAACCATTAAGCACGTGCCAAAGGAAAATTAGGTTCCTATAATTATGAATTAGGTACTAGAACAAGTACCATATCGATACCTATAAGCATCATAGATAGTTGTTGATCCTTTATTGTAAGAGTCCCAATTAGTCCCATATTGAGGTGATTTTATAACTTCAATATAAATGTCATGATCTATGACTGTCGAACTAGCTGCACCAGTCAACGTAGCTTTACTATGATCATTTCATTTAAACGTCGTAGCAGTTGATCCAATAATAATTGAACCGGTGGAAGCGCCAAGAACAATATTTTAACCAATCAAAGACTCAATTATAATTAAACTGGCCTGCTGACCTAGAACCAGTCTCAGATCCATATGCACTAAAGGTAGAGGCCTGACCCCATCTCAGAGTTTTAGGTAAATATTTTGATTCCTCAACCTCTTATAGGCCTGACCTCACAGAATTTGATACATATAATGCATTGATGACCTCTTCTTATCACTATCAATTTAAACCTCCTTTATGCATTAGTGGCCAGGTAAATTTTTCATCTAACATCACCACCCACATGATTCACGATGTGCACGACTCTTCTCGTCCAATGTCCTCGATCCAAGTTTATTATATATACTACTATAGAAAAAAATACCATTAAAACAAATATTATATAATAATAATAAAAAATATTATATTTATATAAAACACAAATTAATTAAATTTTATATTAATCCTAATTTATAAAACCAAAGCCATTGATTCTCTATAGGTTTGGATAAAGGAGGATAAAAATGAAACCCTTCATCATTATTGAGTCATGTCGAAGATTCATCCATAACATGGAGTTCTTGTTCTCAACTCAAAAGGTAATCCTTTCAAGATTCGTAAGTGCTTGGAGGACATGCAATGTTGAGTTTGACACACTAAATTTTTTTTCAATGCAAATATAAATGTTCTTCTATTGATACTAATAGATGCATAATGTCTATAAAATGAAATCCATGCATTATAATAGAGGGGGAAATTCTATTTGAGGAAATGCCATTTATGCTTCCTGAAGAAAAAATGGTTGTCTTGTTGGAATGAAATTGTCCTTGTTATTTTCCTATTCATTTGCCTTTTTATGTTGACTACAAGTTTCATCTTTTTCATTAAATGATGTGTTATGGTGCATCATGAATTGTCCATGCAAGTTTGGTAGGTGCATTGAATACATATATTAGTATAAGACTTCATTGTTTATGTTAGTTACGTGAGATGTTAATTGTTAATTGTTTATGCTAGTTGCTTAGTATATATGTGCATAAAATACATAGATTGTCACTATGGTCACATTATGAGATTTAGCGGTTAGGGGATTTAGGGGTTAGGGGGTTTATCTAGGGTTAGAAATAGACAAATGGGTTTATTAATCAATGCAATATATAAGCCTATTTCCAATATCGGTTCATTTTCAATAATTTTGTTTGATCCAGAGGAAATTGAACTAATGTCAATTGCGTGATCAACCGATGGGTAAAATTTGTTGGAATCTGAACATGCTAGGAATTGAACACAAGGCCTGCCCCTGGCTAGTGGGTTGCATTACTACTGAGATCTTTGTCCTTTCCATGAAGGGCACCCTTACTGTTTTGCGTTTCCATAGAACCGTGCATTGCCATATGCGACATGTTTTTTTGCTACAAAAGAAACTAACCTTATGCTGTTGTGATCCACAAGTGAACTTTGTTTATGAGATTTGGCTGAAGTGTTTGCACTTGTAGGACTATTACAATGGAAAGGTTTTTGTCTTTATTTCTTGGGGAATCTGTAATTCATAACACCGAGAAAACAAAGTGTAAACTATACTGCGAGGTGATCGTGAATCTAGTTCCCTCCCCATTGTGGGCAACTTTAGTCAAGCATGACAAATTTATCTCATTTTATTTCTTGGAAGATCTGTAATTCATGATACTTAGTAAAACTATACAGGGCAGTCCTTAGTAGTCTCACTCCCAAGGGTAAGTGCCCAATCCTGTGTGACATCAGGTACATGTTCTTACAATTGGAAAAACATGAAATAAATATATATAACTTAAAAAACCCTAACACAATGTACTAACACTAAGGCAGGTCTTTTAGTGACAATTTTTTTAAAGTATTTGTTCTCACAACTACCCTTAACATGGAAACCAGTTTCCTTTATTTAGTACAAACTTCAAAGACTTAAAACTTTTGTCGAGGAGGACTCAAACAACAATCACAAAAACTAACAAGATTACTACTCTCTGTATACCTCATGTGGGTCCACTTCCATTTACCAAATCATCTGGGTAACAAGCTGCAATCCAACATGACATGTAGGTGACTTAGTTGTTGTTAAAAAATTAAGTACATCATAAACCAATTTGCACTCAAAAACTGAAACCCTAACAACTAGGAAACTGAAAGGCTCAGGAACCAGATTTGTTGCTGCAGGCTCATATCACTGGCTGACTAGTCGACATTTGTAGGGGAGGAGATCCCCTTCACCATGTTGGATTTGACATGCCACCCATGCTTAACCTCCATGGTGTTGGCAATAGGACAAAGAGAGACACCCTTCCCCTTATGGCCTCTTGTTTGATAAATATACAGTTTTCCATGGGGACGCATCCCCTAGGGTCACGAACACGCCCCCTCGCTTCCCCATGCATCTAGGATAGGGAAACTCTTAACATGTTTCCCCTCTATGGGGGGATTCTAGGCATCCCCCCACGTCCCCCATGTCTACCTTCGTGGGGGAACGCCTAGAAACCCCTAATTTTTAGATTTTTTATTTTTCAATAAAAATAATTACATAAAAATTAAAATTAAATTAAATTGAATTTGATTAAATTTATAAAATTAAATTAAAAAGTTAAAAAAAACTCAATTAAATCATAACTAAAGTAAATCCTAACTCATAAAACAAAATTAATATTATTAAATCCTAACCTAACTTCCTAAAACACCCTCAGGATTTCACTTCACCATTTCATTGCAAATCATTTCATAAAATTGGCAGTCGTTACCGTGGAAAGACCTGAATTGAGCCGTGAAGAGTTTTGAGTCTTGAGCTCGTGGAGAACCATGGAGTGCCATCGCCTTGAACAAGTGAAAGGCTGAAATTTTCTACCCTCCTTGGACTAGAAAAAGTGCAGCGAGTAACTACTACTTCTTTCATTTCTTCGAATCAACCGAATTTGTCTTCTTCTCTATGCCATTCTTCTTCAATGGGTGATAAATTTCCCTGTCTCGCCTATGTTTGTATATCCTCCGAAAATCTTATAATGCATTCATTCAATGCATCAATGGGTTCATTCTAATAAGATTTTGGAGATAGATGGATCCCCTCAGCCAGCTTGATAGAACAATTATGCGCCGCGGTCAGAGATAGAGGTAAGAATGCTGCAGTTCCTTTTTTGTGTATCCCTAAAGAAACATAAAACAAGAGGCATAGCTTAAATATAGAACTTTGGCGGGCATGAATATTTCTACAATCATTCAATTCATTCTTGGAGTTCTTGAACTTGTGGAGACCGTATAACTAGTGGAGAGCCAACTAGTGTAGAGTTGCAACCCGTGGACAGTTGGAACCAACCGAGGAACCAACTCGTGAATAGTCTCAGCCCGTGGATAACTACTATCTTGGACAACCATTGCATTTTTTTGGAGAGTAGTTGGTTATTGGAATTTGGAGGAGCCACCAATTTTGAAGGAGGAACCTAATTTTATTTGGAGGAGAGCCATTGCTTATTGAAGGAGAGCCGCTGCTAGAGTAGAGTTGAGAGCCAGTTCAACTTCATCCACTAGCTCGAATCTTGGAGTACCATATCTGCTAGTTGGAGGTAGGGTCATGACTCATGCCTCATTAAAATTTGTTAATTTAAAAATCAATACATTCAACATTATCATATTCCAATATCCATGTTATAAAATAATCAATTTTATGCCCTGCATTGTTTTATGAAGATTGAAGAAAAACGGTGCCAAATTGAAATTGTGCCCAAAACAATGAACACACACCAGTGTTTCACTTTATTTACTATTCAGTGTTGTTCTAATGTGCCCAAACTTGAATATGAGGTTCTTTCACGTATGCCTTTATGCCCAGATTTTTTGGTTCACATGATACTGTTGTTTATAAATTTCTGTGTTGTTTATTTATTTATTTTAAAGCTCTTGCCTCTCATTTCCAGCCATTAAATTCAATGTTTCATTGTTTAGACATGTTATTTTATGAAATTTTAAAAACAATTACAAATTAAAATGAAATCCTTCCTACAGGCTTCCAAAACTTTACAAATCACTGATCAGAACAATCAGAACATAAGACTCAAAAATTGAGAAATTAGCAGCATGAGTAACTCTAGCAGTGGCAACGATTCAGATTATGATGAATAAGGGACAGGGACAGGGATAGGTACAAGGATAGGGGCAGCCACTACAAGTGGGTCTAGGACTTCAGAAACTCCCACATCAACAAGATCAAGCCAATATGAAATCCCAGAATGTTCCAATATCTACCCACCGAGGGCATTGCATGAATATGCAAAGGGGACATTTAATCCCCAAAAACACCTTTTTCTTTATCCGAGCAAAGTACCTGGAATTGCTCCCCCAACCAACATAAAAAAAAAGGGTGGATCACATCACTGGGGATGTAGTATTTGTGGCCATCCCTACGTAGGGAGTTACAGTCAGGTTAAATAGCAGTAGGAAATTTGATGAATTCCATAATGATTACAGTGCTTGGTAGGCGAATCCTGTAGTTGTTTATGGATGTGTAAAGATGTGTTCACTTCAGCGGTAAATACTTCTTGTATGATACCATATCTTGCAAGAAAGTGTCATGGTTCTCAATATAAGGTTCTCTCCAAATATCTCTCACCACATGTGGTTTCAAAAAATTAATGTTGATGTCCATCATTTTCCAGGCATGCAACTTATTATTTCAAATAAATTGCAGATATGAAGTGTTGTTAAGATTGGTTATTGGATTTTGTTATTGCTATTAATTACCTATTTGTACCACATAAAATGCTATACATTCTTGCTTGCTAAAACCACACAATAAACCAATAAAAATGGTACAATAGTATTCTAAAATTTGGCAGGCAGTTACAACAATCACACACAAAGTGTTTGTCAAAAACTCCCTATCAAATGCATTCGTAAAGTTGGTCACAACCAAACTAGAAGTGAGGGTAATTAATATCATTGTAAAAATACTTATCAACCCAGTTCAACTATGTCATTTTCAAAGCATAGCAGTGAGCTTGAATTCCCATAAAGAGTCTTCATTGTTGTTACAATAATTACCTTTCAAAGTGTTGATGAAGTTATAAATATTTGGCGGCAGTTGGGTGGAAATTTTTGGTAAAGTTAATATAGGGACATTATAGTTAGCTACAACAGTCTACATATTAAGTGTTTGAAAAAATTCTCCACATAGGTGTAGTTGGTTCCTATTGTTACCTACAGTAGTCAGAGAAAGGTTTGCAAAATGTTTGTCAAAATTAGTGAATTAAAATTAGTACATTAGATAGACAAAAACCATTTAGTTGGGTCAAGTTCTTTACCCTGGTATGTTTGGTGTTAAGAATATGACTTACAACTGTCTAACATGATGATACTGGAACATTTGACAAGGTAATAAGCCCAATCTATTCAAAAATAAGTCAAAAACTTTAGTACAATTTTACTTGGGAACATTACACGTGTGACATATCTACATTCCTATATAGATCTAGACAACAATAATCAGAATTTTTGTGAGAATATGAACATAAGACATAAGGAATATAGTTATTTATATGTCAGAGTATTGTCATAGATTAGTTGGGTGGTTTGGACAATATATTTTGAATTTAAATCATCAAATCCTTAGTTGTATGTAGTATACTTGTATTTTAGCAAGGCTAATTGGCAATTGCATTTTAACAGTTGCGTTAGAGAAAGAACTGATTAGTTAGATATCCGGTTTATTGTCTTTTTTTGGAATTAAATCCCAAGATTTAGTGTGTCTTTGATTGCTTTTTATTTGTTTGGAAATAAGTGCACAGTTCGAAAATTTTACTTTTCAAATAGATGACCAAGGTCTAATGTCTCAAGTGTTAAAAGTTTTAAAGTTGAGCCACATTGGACCAAGAGAAGCTAGTTGGTACAGGAAGCCGAAAGTACAATAAGTAAACTCAACAACCTGTAGGTCTTCTTCCAAGAGATAAACACAACACAATTGGAAACACACGCAAACATAGTATCCATTACAAATTTCATATTTCAAAAGCAATTTCAGATAAACCTGTTCCTAGATCTGTTATCTCAAATATGTGATCTTCTTTCTAGAGCCACCAATGCTCCCATGATATGGAGCTATCAAAGCTCGCGAGATAAAATTCTGAGCTATCCTTGAGCTACTCCAAGCTCTTGACTATTGAGTTACTCCAAGTTGTGTTTTAATAGATATTTTTGTTCTTTAGATAGGCTCAAAACCTCCATAGAATCTACTCATCATAGTTCACCATGTTAACTAGGTCCACTCTTTTGGCAATTACCAATTGCCACATGCAATCAAAACAATGAACTCCTGAAACTCTAGGGGATTATAGAGCCTAATATAAAGGCATGTCTTAATTTTTGATAGATATACAAATGTCGAGGAGAAGAACCATTCCTATGCAGATTAACATCGGTTGTAGAGATTTTGGCATCAAGAATTGCATAATAGAATAAGAATAATTACCTTGGGAACAATAGAAAATTTCCACTAATCTTGGAAAGACTGTTGGTTTTGGAAGTAAAGAGATAGACTGGACATTAAAATTCCTCCCTTTGTTCATTTACACTGACACAACCAATAATTATGCAATCTTTCTATAGTATGTACCCACCTTATTGACAAATTCATCTGTTGACAACTCCTACAAAGACACCAATGTTTCCATACTTGGCATCTCTTTTAAGTTTTAAATTAGAACCTTAGCACCCATTTTCTATAGGTCCCTTTGGCACTACTTTAAACCAGTTTGTAAGGAAATACTCATGCCAAATTGGATGCAGTAAACAATATCTTTGTGGATTATTAATAACCCACCACAAATTGTGCGATGATTTATGAAATAAAGACCAACTTTCCCAAACTGAACGACATCATCAACAACTACAGCCTACAGGTGATTTTCAAGAGTTTACTATTGAATTGATTTAGGAGATTATCGAAAGAGTGTGCCAATCAAAAATCCAGGAGGGATGCCACTCATACATTACATCCATGGCAAAGAAGACTGAGACCCCTACACATATCAAGTGCTTGCATAGAGAGCAATCCTACATTCTAGGCTTGAGCCTGGTTGTACCTCAAGGCTCAGATCATATGCATCGCCATCAATGTATAAATTGCCATGTATTGTTGTTCCTTGGGAATGGTTTGTACAAAATACTGCCACAGATTGACAACATGTCCCATGCAACTAAAAAATATTATATGGAAGATTCTAGTCACTATAACTACTAAATTTGAGGAAATTTTCTAGCTCACTATAACATACTTCAAGTCTACCCCATACACAGTCCGATGTCAGCTCCAAACTCAGACCTCAGTCTGCTCACAAATTTGCCATTGTCTTTCTTAAATGTCTTCTTCAATGATGCTCCTAACCTATTATTGCATCGGAATTTGACAATGATTTATGATTAATGTTGATCCTTTGTTTTTTTTCTCTATGAATTCATTTTGATGCAGATCAATTAAAGACAATATGAATTAAAGACAAGATAGACTCTAGGATATATAACAACCTATCTTAGCTATATGAATTGGTCTATTGCACCACTTCAAACACGTCAGTTATATGAACATTTTTCTTGCATCTTTAATTGCCACATATAGCCTCCTTTGTGCATAACAAGGAATAACTGGAATTATAGTTGTTATAACAACCTCTCTAAGATGGAATGCCCTCAAGAAATGTGCTAAAAGAGTGCAACACTCCTTATATGGACTTACATTTTGAGCATGCCATGATTACAACCAAATATTTATTGATGTTTTAGGTGTTTTTGTTCATGAATGTGCAAGAGGTGGTTTATAACAAAAGAGGCTTTAAAGTGGCCTTTGTTGTCACATATAATTTCCTTTTAGCCTGGGCATCCCATCTATAAGGAATTTTACTGACATGTGGTGACATCCTGGGTTTAACACTCTTCAAGTCTGGTCTTATGCATGTTGTCTAAACAAATCACAAAGAGTGCTGCAACCTAGAGAATATATTATGTTGCTTGTATTAGTGTAGTAGGAAACATTTAGGGCCCAATTTAACTTATGGTTATATCTCTTCAAATCTTCATTTGACTAGCATTTAGTCTATTGGTTGTCATGTTGGAATAGAGGGAATATTGACTACTGAAAATGCCCTCCATTTCCTACTTTAGAACAACAATAGTTAAGCCCATAAAATGCCTCCTCTAGTGGTTTTTTAAAATGCCAAGACATGCCTAAAAAATGGCTGCCACAAATCCATTATGCTACATGTTGCACCTAGAATATGACTAATGAATATAGCCTTTCACAATCTTGTGAAATGTAGAAATGACCAAAACCTCATCTAAGGATTGACCATTAGGTCTGACTCCTGAGATCATCCTTGGAAGTGGTATGTGATTCTAATATCGGGTTTCTTTCTTTGTGGCTTTTGGAACTTTTTTTCATTGCTTCCACAAATACCTTCGTGCAACCTAATTTTTTGTTGAATTTGTACCAGCAACACTAGTACTTGATCCAATGTTCAACTGCCACATTTTACTGCAATCAATTCTTCCTTTATTAGCATTTGACACACTTGGAATTCTAGTGATCTGAATAAGTAAGTGAAGTATGTAACTCCAGAAAAATGAGTGACAATGAAAATCCTTACTTGACTCACCCTCATTCAGTCAAAACCTTGATTCTTTTTTTATGTAATGAATTTTGAAGGAATCCTTGATCCTTCTTCTATCTCCACTAAGTTACACAATTCATAGTTGGTAATGATTTCTTTCGAATAGATACTGAGATAAACACAATGCATAAGTAAGATTGGGGACTTTCCTGGGAGAAGTTCACCGACTTTGGATGAGGCGTGGCATTCATTCCCACCTATAGTGTTCTTTGCTTAGGTTACCCATTGTATTTATTTGAGATCTCACATGTGAATGATGATATGGACGTTGCACTTTGTACATGCCAACTCAATCTTTCCAGTCTAGTATACTGTTCCATTTCTCTATTGTATCATCCATTACAAGAAATTACATAAGAAGGGATTCCAATTTCTATGTACCAGCCATTCCATTAAACAATTACACATAATATGTGCCAAGAAGGTTCCCTTTTTTTGTCTAATTATGTAGTCCTAGGTGCACCTTCCTTTGAAATTTCAAAAAATTATGTAGTCCTAGGTGCACCCTAGATTGTGCACTCATTGCACCATGGTTCATCTTCATATTAATTCCGAGTTCCAACATAAACACTGCAGATCCTTTTCCCTTCTTGGTCGAGTCTAGGCACATCACCAGAGTGATTTTCTTACATAACTCATACATTGGGTTTATTGTCAGCATCCAAGAATGATAATTTCACTCTAGGTTTGAATTTGGTTTCAGTTTGGTCTCAAAGTCCAAGGTGCATAATGAATCCAACACACTCCAATATTTATTGATGTTTTAGGTGTTTTTGTTCATGAATGTGCAAGAAGTGGTTTATAACAAAAGAGGCTATAAAGTATCCTTTGTTGTCACATATACTTTCCTTTTAGCTTGGGTATCCCATCTATTAGGAATTTTATTGACATGTTGTGACATCCTGTGTTTAACACTCTTCAAGTCTTGTCTTATGCATGTTGTATAAACAGATCACAAATAGTGCTGCAACCTAGAGAATATATTATGTTGCTTGTATCAGTGTAGTAGGAAACATTTAGGGTCCATTTTAACTAATGGTTATATATCTTCAAATATTCATTTGACGAGCATTCAGTCTATTGGTTGTCATGTTGGAACAGAGGGAATATTGACTACTGAAAATTCTCTCCATTTCCTACTCTAGAACAACAATAGTTAATCCCAGAAAATGCCTCCTCTAATGGTTGTTTTAGGTGCCAAGACATGCCTAAAAAATGGCTGCAACAAATCCATTATGCTATATGTTGCACCTAGAATATGACTAATGAATGTAGCCTTTCACAATCCTATGAAATGTAGAAACACCCAAATCCTCATCTAAGGATTAACCATTAGGTATGAGATCATCTTTGGAAGTGGTATATGATTCTAATATTGGTTTGTTTCTTCGTGGGTTTTGGAACTTTTTTTTTCATTGCATCCACAATACCTTCGTGCAACCTAATGTTTTGTTGAATTTGTACCAGCAACACTAGTACTTGATCCAATGTTGAACTGCCACATTTTACTGCAATCAATTCCTCCTTTGTCAGCATTTGACACACTTGGAATTCTAGTGATATGAATAAGTAAGTGAAGTAGGTAACTCCAGAAAAATGAGTGAGAATAAAAATCTTTACTTGACTCACCCTCATTCAGTCAAAACCTTGATTCTTTTTTTATGTAATGAATTTGGAAGGATTCATTTATCCTTCTTCTATCTCCACTAAGTTACACAATTTATAGTTGGTAATGATTTCTTTCAAATAGATACTGAGATAAACACAATGCCTAAGTCAGATTGGGGACTTTCCTGGGAGAATTTCACCGAATTTGGATGAGGCATGGCATTCATTCACACATATAGTGTTCATTGCTTAGGTTACGCATTGTCTTTCTTCCAGATCTCACATGTGAATGATGATATGGACCTTGCACTTTGTACATGCCAACTCAATATTTCCATTCTGGTATTTCGTTCCATTTCTCTATTCAATCATCCAATATAAGAAATGACATAAGAAGGGATTCCAATTTCTATCTACCAGCCATTCCATTAAACAATTACACACAATATGTGCCAAGAAGGTTCCCTTTTTTTGTCTAATTATGTAGTCCTAGGTGCACCTTCCTTTGGAATTTCAAAAAATTATGTAGTCCTAGGTGCACCCTAGATTGTGCACTCATTGCACCATGGTTCATCTTCACATTTATTCCAAGTTCCAATATAAACATTGCATATCTTTTTCCCTTCTTGTTCGAGTATAGGCACATCACCAGAGTGCTTTCCTTACATAACTCATACATTGGGTTTATTGTCAGCATCCAAGAATGATAATTTCACTCTAGGTTTGAATTTGGTTTCAGTTTGGTCTCAAAGTCTAGGGTGCATAATGAATCCAACTCACTCCAATATTTATTGATGTTTTAGGTGTTTTTGTTCATCAATGTGCAAGAGGTGGTTTATAACAAAAGAGGCTTTAAAGTAGACTTTGTTGTCACATATACTTTCCTTTTAGCCTGGGTATCCCATCTATAAGGAATTTTACTAACATGTGGCGACATCATGGGTTTCACACTCTTCAAGTCTGATCTTATGCATGTTGTCTAAATAGATCACAAACAATGCTGCAACCTAGAGAATATATTATGTTGCTTGTATCAGTGTAGTAGGAAACATTGAGGGTCCAATTTAACTAATGGTTATATCTCTTCAAATATTCATTTGACTAGGATTCAGTCTATTAGTTGTCATGTTGGAACAAAGGGAATATTGACTACTGAAAATTCCCTCCATTTCCTACTCTAGAACAACAATAGTTAACCCCAGAAAATGCCTCCTCTAGTGGTTGTTTAAAGTGCCAAGACATGCCTGAAAAAATAGATGCCACAAATCCATTATGCCACAGGTTGCACCTAAAATATGACTAATGAATGTAGCCTTTCACAATGCTGTGAAATGTAGAAACACCCAAAACCTCATCTAAGGATTGACCATTAGGTCTAAGATCGTCTTTGGAAGTGGTATATGATTCTATATTGGTTTGTTTCTTCGTGGATTTTGGAAAAAAAAATTTCATTACTTCCACAATACCTTTGTGCAACCTATTTTTTTGTTGACTTTGTACCAACAACACTAGTATTTGATCCAATGTTCAATTGCCACATTTTACTGCAATCAATTCCTCCTTTATCAACATTTGACACAATTGGAATTCTAGTGATTTGAATAAGTAAGTGAAGTAGGTAACTCCAGAAAAATGAGTGAGAATGAAAATCCGTACTTGACTCACCCTCATTTACTGAAAACCTTGATTCTTTTTTTATGTAATGAATTTGGAAGGATTCGTTTATTGTTCTTATATCTCCACTAAGTTACACAATTTATAGTTGGTAATGATTTCTTTCAAATAGATATCAAGATAAACACAATGCATAAGTAAGATTGGGGACTTGCCCGGGAGAAGTTCACCGAATTTGGATGAGGCGTGGCATTCATTCCCACCTATAGTGTTCATTGCTTAGGTTACCCCTTGTCTTTCTTGCAAACCTCACATGTGAATGATGATATGGACCTTGCACTTTGTACATGCCAAATCAATCTTTCCATTCTGGTATGCTATTCCATTTCTATATTGTATCATCCAATACAAGAAATGACATAAGAAGGGATTCCAATTTCTATGTACCAGCCATTCCATTAAAGAATTACTCACAATATGTGCCAAGAAGGTTCCCTTTTTTTGTCTAGTTATGTAGTCCTAGGTGCACCTTCCTTTGGAATTTCAAAAAATTAGGTATCCCTAGTTGCACCCTAGATTGTGCATTCATTGCACCATGGTTCATCTTCACATTAATTCCAAGTTCCAACATGAACACTGCAGAGCCTTTTCCCTTCTTAGTTGAGTCTAGGAACATCACCAGAGTGCTTTCCTTACATAACTCATACGTTGGGTTTATTGTCAGCATCCAAGAATGATAATTTCACTATAGGTTTGAATTTGGTTTCAGTTTGGTCTCAAAGTCCAAGGTGCATAATGAATCCAACAAACTCCAATATTTATTGATGTTTTAGGTGTTTTTGTTCATGAATATGCAAGAGGTGGTTTATAATAAAAGAGGCTTTAAAGTATCCTTTGTTGTCACATATACTTTCCTTTTAGCCTGGGCATCCCATCTATAAGGAATTTTAGTGACATGTGTTGACATCCTGGGTTTAACACTCTTCAAGTCTAGTCTTATGCATGTTGTCTAAACAAATCACAAATAATGCTGCAACCTAGAGAATATATTATTTTTCTTGTATCAGTGTAGTAGGAAACATTGAGGGTCCAATTTAACTAATGGTTATATCTCTTCAAATATTTGTTTGACTAGCATTCAGTCTATTGGTTGTCATGTTGGAACAAAGGGAATATTGACTACTGAAAATTCCCTCCATTTCCTACTCTGGAACAACAACAGTTATGCCTAGAAAATGCCTCCTTTAGTGGTTGTTTAAAGTGCCAAGACATGCCTGAAAAATGGCTTCCACAAATCCATTATTCTACAGGTTCCACCTAGAATATGACTAATGAATGTAGCCTTTCACAATCCTGTGAAATGTAGAAACACCCAAAACGTCATCTAAGTATTGACCATTAGGTCTGAGATCGTCTTTGGAAGTGGTATATGATTCTAATATTGGTTTGTTTCTTCATGGATTTTGGAAATTTTTTTTTCATTGCTTCCACAATACCTTCATGCAACCTAATTTTTTGTTGAATTTGTACCAACAACACTAGTACTTGATCCAATGTTCAACTTCCACATTTTACGACAATCAATTCCTCCTTTATCAATGTTTGACAAACTTGGAATTCTAGTGATCTGAATAAGTAAGTGAATTAGGTAACTCGAGAAAAATGAGTGAGAATGAAAATCCTTACTTTACTCACCCTCATTCAGCCAAAATCTTGATTTTTTTTTTTATGTAATGAATTTGGAAGGATTCATTTATCCTTCTTCTATCTCCACTAAGTTACACAATTTATAGTTGGTAATGGTTTCTTTCAAATAGATACTGAGATAAACACAATGCATAAGTAATATTGGGGACTTTCTTGGGAGAAGTTCACTGAATTTGGATGAGGCATGGCATTCATTCCCACCTATAGTGTTCATTTCTTAGGTTACCCATTGTCTTTCTTCCAGATCTCACATGTGAATGATGATATGGACCTTGCGCTTTGTACATGCCAAATCAATCTTTCCATTCTGGTATGCTATTCCATTTCTCTATTGTATCATCCAATACAAGAATTCAGATAAGAAGGGATTCCAATTTCTATGTACCAGCCATTCCATTAAACAATTAGACACAATATGTGCCAAGAAGGTTCCCTTTTTTTGTCTAATTATGTATTCCTAGGTGCACCTTCCTTTGGAATTTCAAAAAATTATGTAGTGCTAGGTGCACCCTAGGTTGTGCATTCATTGCACCATGGTTCATCTTCACATTAATTCCAAGTTCCAACATAAACACTACAAATCCTTTTCCCTTCTTGGTCGAGTCTAGGCACATGACCAGAGTGTTTTCCTTACATAACTCATACATTGGGTTTATTGTCAGCATCCAAGAATGATAATTTCACTCTAGGTTTGAATTTGGTTTCAGTTTGGTCTCAATGTCCAAGGTGCATAATGAATCCAACTTAATCCAATATTTATTGATGTTTTAGTTGTTTTTGTTCATGAATGTGCAAGAGGTTGTTTATAACAAAAGAGGCTTTCAATTAGCCTTTGTTGTCAGATATACTTTCCTTTTATCTTGGGTATCCCATCTATAAGGAATTTTACTGACATGTTGTGACATCCTGGGCTTAACACTCTTCAAGTCTGGTCTTATGCATATTGTCTAAACAGATCACAAAGAGTGCTCCAACCTAGAGAATATATTATGTTGCTTGTATTAGTGTAGTAGGGAACATTTAGGGTCAAATTTAACTAATGGTTATATCTCTTCAAATATTCATTTGACTAGCATTCAGTCTATTGGTTGTCATGTTGGAACAGAGGGAATATTGACTAAAAATTCCCTCCATTTCCTACTCTAGAACAAAAACAGTTAAGCCCAAAAAATGCCTCCTCTAGTGGTTGTTTAATTGGCAAGACATGCCTGAAAAATGGTTGCCACAAAACCATTATGCTACAAGTTGCACCTAGAATATGACTAATGAATGTAGCCTTTTACAATCTTTTGAAATGTAGAAACACCCAAAACCTCATCTAAGGATTGACCATTAGGTCTGAGATCATCTTTGGAAGTGGTATATGATTCTAATATTGGTTTGTTTCTTCGTGGCTTTCAGAACTTTTTTTTTCATTGCTTCCACAATACCTTCGTGCAACATAATTTTTTGTTGAATTTGTACCCGCAACACTAGTACTTGATCCAATGTTGAACTGCCACATTTTACTGCAATCAATTCTTCCTTTATTAGCATTTGACACACTTTGAATTCTAGTGATCTGAATAAGTAAGTGAAGTAGGTAACTCCAGAAAAATGAGTGAGAATGAAAATCCTTACTTGACTCACCCTCATTCAGTCAAAACCTTGATTATTTTTTAATGTAATGAATTTGGAAGGATTCGTTTATCCTTCTTCTATCTCCACTAAGTTACACAATTTATAGTTGGTAATGATTTCTTTCAAATAGATACTGAGATAAAACACAATGCATAAGTAAGATTTTGGAATTTCCGGGGAAAAGTTCACTGAATTTGGATGAGGTGTGGTATTCATTCCCACCTATACTATTCATTGCTTAGGTTACCCATTGTCTTTGTTCCAAATCTCACATGTGAATGATGATATGGACCTTGCACTTTGTACATGCCAACTCAATGTTTCCATTCTGGTCTATTGTTCCATTTGTCTATTGTATCATCCAATACAAGAAATGACATAAGAAGGGATTCTAATTTCTATGTACCAGCCATTCCATTAAAAAATTACACACAATATGTGCCAAGGTTCCCTTCTTTTGTCTAATGATGTAGTCCTAGATGCACCTTCCTTTGGAATTTCAAAAAATTATGTAGTCCTAGGTGCACCCTAGATTGTGCATTCATTGCACCATGGTTCATATTCACATTAATTCCAAGTTCCAACATAAACACTGCATAGCCTTTTCCCTTCTTGGTTGAGTCTAGGCACATCACCAGAGTGCTTTCCTTACATAAATCATGCATTGGGTGTATTGTCAGCATCCAAGAATGATAATTTCACTCTTAGGTTTGGATTTGGCTTCAGGTTGGTCTCAAAGTCTAGGGTGCATAATGAATTGAACTCACTCCAATATTTATTGATGTTTTAGGTGTTTTTGTTCATGAATGTGCAAGAGGTGGTTTATAACAAAAGAGGCTTTAAAGTAGCCTTTGTTGTCACATATAAAAATTTTTTAGCCTAGGAATCCCATCTATAAGGAATTTTATTGTCATGTGGTGACATCCTGGGTTTTGCACTCTTCAAGTCTAGTCTTATGCATGTTGTCTAAATAGATCACAAACAGTACTGAAACCTAGAGAATATATTATGTTGCTTGTATCAGTGTAGTAGGAAACATTTAGGGTCCAATTTAACTAATGGTTATATCTCTTCAAATCTTCATTTGACTAGCATTCAGTGTATTGGTTGTCATGTTGAAGCAGAGGGAATATTGAATACTGAAAATGAAAAATATATTCATGCCACATGGTGCCAATCCATTGCTACGCAAATATTTGGCATGGAACTTGCAAGCATTGCATTACTTAATGTGCCAATCATAACATCAGAATACTTGGTATTAATAAAGAATGTCCATAAGAACAAATTCAATACTACAACTATTTTCCCATGTACTGTACATTGCTATTCAGAACCTGAATACTTGCATATAAAAATTCAATACTACAACAATTCTCCCATGTACTGTACATTGCTATTTAGAACCTGAATACCTACATATAAAATTTAATAAAAAAACACCTGGAAAAAACACAAACCAGTGGCAAAAAAATATCACAACTTCCAAAATTTGATCATTTAATTTAAAAATGAGTTTACCTATAATTTGATATAAGCTTAGCAAGGACTAATCAATGAAGCCCTCTTCAATTTACAACTCTCAATTGACACATTGACGATTCTCCCAAAAACTTAGGTACATGTTTCTGAAATGCCTACAGATTCCATACAGTCACATGAGGAGATAAAAGAAAGTCCTCAATCAATCACCTAAAATGATTAATTTTTTGATATGAAATGGCATCCTGTCAAATAATCAGGCAAGGTACCATATGACCAGCACTGTCTTCACCTGAAAAGTTGCATCACTCTAAGGAGTAGAGGGACAAAATGAAGCCTAACATATAAAAAACACACTTTCTGATGTCAACTTATTTCAGATAAGGTTACATCTACCTCAGCTTTAATAAGGTATTGTTGGCAAACCATCTGTGTCATCTTTAGCTGCTCAACCTGCTTACAGGTAAAACATTCAATGAAGAAATGCGCTCAAGTGAAGAGCTATGGTAATTTTAAAAGTGGAACAAAACAATAAAATTGTGCTTCAGATGGTCTAGTTCTGGATTTCACTGACAGAGTGTCCCAATTTTTCTTATATGCTATTCAAATCATTGGCAAGGGGCTTTACCCCAATCTCTCATATCATTCTAGATAAGATTCATGAAAGAGATCACAGAAACAATAGAAAAAGTAAAGTGGAAATTTTGGAAAGCATTATGTTATAGCTGATTTCACCACTCCAAGTGAATCACACTTTGTATGGCCTACCCCTGTCCCACTGCAGACTCCTTAGACCCCATGGACCATTTTTTGTCCTTTGATGTTTCCTTTACCATCCCCAAAAACATGTGAAAAAAGATACACGCAACTTTTAAACCTATAAGCGCATATATACACGGGTTTGACCACTAAAACCACGTACATCGGGATGTGTACAAAATCCAAATCCTTTTGGAGTTTTCCTTGACATGGATCCGACTCACTTGACTCCTGGCCTTCCCTATGCCTTGAGATCGCTCGGATTCGACCTTTCATTACCCCTTTGAAAATATAGATAAGGAACTCTATGGTACATTGAAGGCATAAGAGAGAATTGAGAGCAAAGAAACTATAGTCCATTGTTGGCGGAACTTATGCTTGAGTCTGCATCCATTTGTCCCTTGGAGCACTAGTTTGTTCTTCCCAAGCTTGCCTTTTTCTTGTGAGCTTGCTATTGAGAGATGGAGGATTGAGGTGGTGGAGGCCCACATGGGGGATTCAGTTTCTCCGGTTCGCAGACGTGCCGTCAGAGGTTGTATCTTGTAATCTCTGATTTATATTAATAGAAATATCTTTTCCTGTCCAATAATGTGTGTTTGAATGAATATTTCATCCATGGGATTATGTCAAATTCTTATACATTATTGATTATATATGCTAGAATAGATCTAACACCATGATATATAGAATGCTTGTATTTTTTACTTGTTGTTGAGGAAGTAATCTATCAATTCAAGCTGAAGTTGGAAAGCTCAACGGGGATCTACTTCAACCTTCTGGAATAAGGTACGAGTTCTGATCCTTTAGTCTTAGACATTTAATTTCTATTGCATATTGGAAAGGATTTATTTCTAGATTCAAGATGTCTATTGTGGTACCCCAAGGCATAGGAATTTCTCTCCGTAACAGAATTGGCCACTTTGCTGGGGATATTCCTTGTTTTTCTTTGGGGTTGGGGGCACAATGGGCTTGATATTATTGACTTTCTCTTGGTTTCTCCCTATTTCTGTGTTGCATTTTATGTATGTTTGTCCATTGACACTCCGTTTTATTGGTTTGGCCTTGGCCTGCTTTTTACCACTGCCTTCTTTGTATACACGGGTTTTTGGCTAAAAGTCACGTACATACACGGATTTTTGGCCAAAAGTCGCGTACATACACAGATGTTATTTAAACAGTCACGTACATCCTCCCTTTTGGTGAGTTTGATGTTGTGGGAAGTTGTTGCGTGGGTTGTGAGTGTGGTTGGGTCTTCCTTGGGTCTGATGTTGTCTGTTGGATGCTTCTTCTGTGACCAGAGACCGCTTTTTCATTGATTTTTCTTTGAAAGTAGTTTTAGTCATTTATCCTTTTTGTTTTTCCATTAGTGCATTACTCTTTTTGTCTCGATGTCTTGTTGGGCTTGTGTTTTATACTTGCTGCAGAGACTGAGAGTTTTAGATGACTTTTATTGCATTTTTCATTCTGAAAAATACAAAGTAGTTGCATCTTAGATATGGATTTAAGGAGGTACTTGCATTTGAATGATTGGATGAGAGTTGTGTTTAGGATTTCATATAGGAAGGATTGCATTGGCATTCAAAAAGGAATATATGTTTATACATCTCATGTAGTGGCATACCCTATTTTTCATTTGACAAAGATTGCACTTAGCATTGTTTGTTATGGTGTGCATATTTATTTCACTGCTGAGTCATAATGTCATTAGTTGCATGGCCATTTCTCTTTGAGTAATCATAGCCAAATAAAACCAACGCATAATAAAATCAATTACACTCTTTTCTTTTATAGGGTGCACCAACAAGATTAGGTTTTAGGGTCTTGGAATAGTTCATTGTGAGTAAATCCTCCAAGACCACTAAACAACAACATGCATGTGTCTGTCCAGGTGAGAGTGTGAAATTCATTGGTATAATTGGTGTTTCTCAGGATCCTCATCTCAAAAGAGAGTTAAGCATGAGGCAGTGTGAGTGGTTATTGATTGGGATGACCCCTAGTCATAACTGAGTAGCACCAGAGATATTTCCAGGATTGTATTTGTATCTGGGGGATATTTCGATATTTTTGGGCTTTGCTACCCTACCCATATGGTCAATCCTACCTGTGACTATCCACCTGAGCATTGATTATATTGAGGTGACCTTAGTTTCCTTACCTAGGTTATCGAGGGGGTACTTTGGAGGGGTTATTCTGCAGGTGTCCCGGCCAGGTAGAGGTCGGACATCACAGTCGCTTTATGCATTGAAGCCGAGGGCCACTATAATTGGTTATGTACCTCCGCTTGTAGTGTATGGGAGTTTCGAGCCTCTCCTACGCGAGACATACCTACTGCATTTGGGAGCTCACATATCCTCCCCTTGGTTTGCTTGTGCTCTTTATGCGTTAGTTGGCCTTTGGGATTGTGGTTACTTGAGTATATTTATGCTCTCTTGAGTTTTGGTCCTTTTATTTTTGGCATGCCTGGTATCCTATCACCCATCCTTGGTCCTAGTATGGACCCTGGTGTCAGACTTGGGTGCATCACAGCCCCTTACCATGCTCATAGATTTGGTAATGGTCATATTCCATCCTCTACTCCATTGTGGAGGATTTTTTCCCTTCGCTCGGTCTTTACACCAGTGGTCACCCTCACGAAGGTGGGAGTGGATGCGTGAACGTTGGGTCTACACCTTACTTTTCTTTTTATGTCCCGTCGTTCACTGCATTGTTTCCTTTGGGTGCTGTTGTCATGATCATTCCTCCCTATATCCTATAGTTTGGATTCTTTATTGACTATTTTGGGTGGTTTTGGACTAATATGGTTGTCATGTAGGGTCCAAGTTTCTATACACTCTCTTCGAGGTTTTGACCCATTTGTGCCTATCACAGGTATTATGTATGAACTGGCATATAGGTTAGGATGTCACATCCACTTGCACTTATGCATTTCCTTATGACCGTTCCATCTTAACCTTAGGTACGAACCCATTCCATGGTATCACGGAACCTTCATGCTGTTGTTAGAAGTAGTACTATGTGAATGGTAGAGCTTTCCTATACATGGGTGTCCTAGTTAGCTCCCTTTTTCATTTGGTACCCATGCTGTGAGTCCTCTCTTAGGTTAGAGAGTCCCTTTTAGTCCTGTCATATCCTTGAGCAAGAGCTTCATACTCCTCTTGAACTTTATGCTGGTCGTTTCCCTGGGACTCCCTTGTATATGTCAAGTTGTAATTACATTATCATGAGCTTTGCCTGCCTTATTGAGATTTATGCTAGCTTCCCTGACATTGTGTTTTAGCCATATAGCCCGAGCTTGTCTCACGTCTAGCCATGCAGAGCCATTTTTTTCCTTCGCAGCTTGTTTCCCTTTTTACCAGGAGGGGATTTTCCCCTGAGCGTAGATATCCTACACATGTATCCTTGCATTGAGCATAGGTATGTTCCATTGCTTGGAACTAGTTTGTTTTCCCTTATGACACTCGTCTCCTCCTAGTCTATAACTATAAAGCTATTTTATTCTTTTTTCAAGCTTTTTAAATAACTGAAAAAGTCCAAAAAAAATAAAAAAACCAAAAAGCTGGACAAGGAAAGATGTTATCGGTGGAAGCTATCAATTCATGTCGTCTTCAAATAGAGCACTGTATATCACATCCATTGGTTGGGTTATAGTTTGACTTTAGGAGCTGTACTCATTTATCTGAGTTTATCTCCACCGACTGGCTAAGCTTCAAGTCCCCATGGAGCCTTTGTCGATGCCTCCTGTGTCGCAAAGATGTCCCAGTTTGTATATCAAGTCTATGCTGCCTTCATTCAGTCACCATACACCATTATCCTCTTGTTCAAAGGAAGTTGAATCTTGAGTCGGCCATTCCTCAGTTATCTTGACTTTGCATGTCGGCCATTCCCGGTACAGTTACTGGTTCATGCACCTTATGATAGAGTCCTTCCACATTATACAAGTTTGCTAAGTACCTCCTATTGGATGATGGGGGATGCCTTAATGCCCTCCTTCCAGCATATTTCATCCCATCGACTTCAGATCATTTATTCTGGGATTGGAATCTAGAGTCATTTTGAGTTCCTTGAGACTTGCAGTCATCAGTGGCAGGTTCTCTCGCCCTCGACAGTTTTTGGGAATACATCAATGTCCCCTGATCGATGGATCCTCTTAAGTGTTCGACCTCAACACATTTATTCACACTTGTTAGTTTGCACTCTAGTACCTTGATTCCCATTTTCGTCATCAGTGGGTGATCTCGCGTCTGTTAACGGTATACATTAATGACCGGTAATCAGACGATGGAATACTATGTTCGACCTCGACACCTCTATTCACATAGTAGGACATGTACTCATAGCGGTGTGTGTAGAAGACTTTTTAGATTGGTGGCATCTCTTATTTGCTACCTCCTTGATCGTGCCAATGTTCATGAGATTTCAGCTTTCGTGACTTGATTCCAGTACACGTCAGATATTTCCAGCCACTATGTAGATCTTGATATATTATATATCTTCAGCCATTATGGATATCATGTTCCTTTGTATATCTTCATCATGGAGATTCTGATCTATGTATATTGTACATGGCGATGACCACTTATGTGATATCTTGTATCATGCCTATTTCATGGCCATTGTACTCTTCTGTATCTGGGACTGCTATATGTATTTGCAGTTATGTGCAGAGTTATATTATTGTACTATGCTAATTGGATGGCTGGTATTCCATTTGGGATCCTTCATCACTCCACTTCTGGGATGGACTTATAATGTATTTCGGCCATCATATGACTCCTCTGACCTCAAACATTAGGGGGCATCTGTTATAGCTGATTTCACCACTCTAGGTGAATCACACTTTGTATGGCCTATGCCTGTCCCGCTGCAGACTCCTTAGACCCCATGGACCATTTTTTGTCCTTTGATGTTTCCTTGACCATCCCTAAAAACATGTGAAAATTATACACGCAACTTTTAAACTTATAAGCGCGTATCTACGCGGGTTTGACCACTAAAACCGCGTACATCGGGATGTGTACAAAATCCAAATCCTTTTGGAGTTTTCCTTGACATGGATCTGACTCACTTGACTCCTGGCCTTCCCTATGCCTTGAGATCACTCGGATTCGACCTTTCATTACCCCTTTGAAAAGCTATATAAGGAACTCTATGGTACATTGAAGGCATAAGAGAGAATTGAGAGCAAAGAAACTATAGTCCATTGTTTCCGGAACTTATGCTTGAGTCTACATCCCTTTGTCCCTTGGAGCACTAGTGTGTTCTTCTCAAGCTTTCCTTTTGCTTGTGAGATTGCTATCAAGAGATGGAGGATTGAGGTGGTGGAGGCCCAAGTGGGGGATTCAGTTTCTCCGGTTCGCAGATGTGCCATCAGAGGTTGTATCTTGTAATCTTTGATTTATATTAATAAAAATATCTTTTACTGTCCAATAATGTGTGTTTGAATGAATATTTTATCCATGGGATTATGTCAAATGCTTATACATTATTGATTATATATGCTAGAATAGATCTAACACCATGATATATAGAATGCTTGTATTGTTTACTTGTCGTTGAGGAAGTAATCTATCAATTCAAGCCGAAGTTGGAAATCTCAACGGGGATCTACTTCCACCGTCCGGAATAAGGTACGAGGTCTGATCCTTTAGTGTTAGACATTTAATTTCTATTTCATATTGGAAAGGATTGATTTCTGGAGTCAAGCTGTCTGTTGTGGTAACCCAAGCCATAGGAATTTCTCTCCCTAACAAATTCTAGATAAACAAGTGCAAGTAGAGTTTGGAAAATCAATAATGTAGCTCAAATTTTCTAGTAGTGGCACCTTTCTGGTCTAGCAACCTCCCAAAATATTCTACTGGATGACTACTTATTGAGTTTCTTATTGACCTCAAAAAACTTCCCTCTTGCCATAATGACTATGGGACTATTAAAGAATTGCAAATTTTGCAAGGCTCCCAACAAACAAGGTGTAAATAATTTTCTCAACTGTATTCCTCTGGATTAGTGAAGTCTGTTTTGATGCATTTTGGCTAACTGCTTATTATCCTCACACTATTATTTATCGGGTTAGGTATTAGATGTCAGTTTGATTCTTGTTTTAAATCCAATTGTTAATATTGAACAAATTCCTTGCACCTGGATGTGCTTTTTTTAAGTATGAGACAAGGGATCAAGTTGTTGCTGCTCTTGAGTCTATCAATGGAAAACAGAAAATGGAGGTTTGTTTTTCTCTTTCTTGGTTTATGCTCGGATTGATTTTATTTGAAACGTACAGATTCAAGGTCTGGATTGAATTTCATCATTTCCTTGTACATTAGAGTGGAATTTGCATATGTAAAGTAATGTAATTTATATACCTTTTTGCAGGGTTCAAGTCTACCATTGGTTATTAAAGGGGAAGATACTGAAAAAGAAAGACATGCACGAAGGGCTCAAAAATCTATGTCCTAGCATCCTAACACACCTAACATAGATTTCGCACAGCAACCTTCTTTGACTGGAATCATGCCTATGGGTTATATGCCACCACCTTCATTCAATGGCTATGGATACCAGGTTGTAGTGCTTAATCGACTTTCATTAGCTTGCTCAGGGATGGTCATAGGAAAATCTTGTGTGCATTGTAGGCGTGGAAAATTCGATGATTCTATTTTTATGTCTGGTCTTGATACAAAGGTGAGTAAATACCAAGTAAGGAAGGGGAATTTTTTTGAAGCATATATACCCATTGGTCTAAACAAACCCTTCTTCTATAGACCTTGGAGATTTAGGGTGCCCCAATTTGTTTACTTGATCCGCATCAAGTATTAAGGAGTTCATAATTTTTCTTTTCTTCTATTCCCTTGATGTTTGTGGTTGTAGATCTACTCTAGTTAATCCTTTAAACTCAGCATGTTCTTCTTCAGGTGTATTTTCATGACAATGTTCAATTTTAATGTTAATGTTCAATCTCTAAAACTTTTTCTCGACTGGAACTTGTTCCACACTTTTTTTCTTAGTAAGCTACTAATATGTTCCACATCATGATCATCATCAAGTGAGAGGTCTGCCTAGAATCTAAGCAGGACCCTTCTGCTTATTCTCCTTTTTTTTCAACCCAGACCTTGGTTTTGAAACTCATCCGGCAGGCATTTTGCAAGAAGGGGAAAGTCAAATTTACAATGTAATCAAAGTCTTGAGAAGGTGATATATTTTCTTGCGGGAATGGGTCTTCCTGAATCATCTCCCTTTTTTTCAACCCAAACCTTGGTTTTGAAACTCCTTCGGAAGGAATTTTGCAAGAAGAGGAAAGTCAAATTTACACTGTAAATTGAAGTCTTGAGAAGGTGATTTATTTTCTTGTAGGAATCCTGAATCTTTTGAAGATTTTTTACTTTGCTAATTGGCCTCTATTTTCAAAGACTATGTGGCATGTAGGTGACTATTACTATCTAATATTGTTGTTAGTCCTAGCCCTGTTCTTGTTACTCATAGCAGGAAGTGGGACCAATCCACCAATAACACCTTTTTCCATGATTCTGCAAACAACTGCCCTTTTTTTATTAGTGGAAGATTCTAGGGGTTCTGATCTCTATTTGGACATGTTGTAAATATCCTTTCTCTCTATATGAATAGTTTGTAAAATTTCAAATTAGATTTCAAATAAAAATTATAAGACACATATTTTAACATAAAAATGCCAAAGTCCTTAAGTCCTATCATGAAGAATCCTCAGAACTCTTCTGTGAAGCGTGTTTTGGCTAGGGTAGTACTATGGTTGGTAACCTCCTTTGAAGTCCTAGTGTCGTACTCTCCACCCTTTTTTGCATGCCTTTGAGATGAGAGAAATGCAGGGCTGGGATGATCATGATTGACTAATACACTGGGTTGATCCTCTTGGTTGTTGTGGCACTTTCTTGGGTAGGAAATTGCTACTAGCTTTAGTGACCAATACACTGGGTTGATCTTCTTGGATGTTGTGGCACTTTATTGGGTAGGAAATCACTTCTAGCTCTAGATGTGGGATTCTTCCACATGGTGCTGAAGAATTAAGATTTGTGTTTCCATGCTTGTTTTACTTTAGTTAAGTATTTATATAATTTTAGCTATTATTTAATATTCTTATTGTCTTCAGCTTCTTATGTAGACCTAGATACTTGTATGGCTATTTGTTAATGAACATGATGAGTTCTCTGCACAACTTGTTTGTCTTCACTGATGGTTGGGGACCTATTTTGTACAAGATATTATCTAGTAGATATTGTTTGTGATGAAGTTTAAATGTTTTTTTTGAAGAATTGTGGTGGATGTGAGATGTTTTTTGCTATTATTTATTTGTCTTGGTTGATGCTTATCAGTTCTGCTATATTGCTAACATTGTTTTCTGTGGACAACATAATATATTGTACATATACTTAAAGTGATTAGGAGTGATATAAATAGTAAATAGCATAATGTCCAAATATTAAATTCCTAAAATATTAATATATAATCCAATCTAAGCATTTTCTTCAATGTAGTTGTTATCATTTTACTAGTTTGGATTCGTTTGGCTTCAAGGATTTAGTTTTTTTTCCAAAGTCATCTATATTTTGTAGTGATATCAGGGTTGTTGAACTTGTAATCTGAGGAACTTTAACTCTTCATAGGGATAGAGAGGATAGTAATTGTTACCAATTTTTCCTATGGACAGCATAAGATATATTAAATAAACTAAAAATGAATAGTGGTAATATAAGTAGCCAATAGCATAAAGTCCAAAGATTAAATTCCTAAAATATATAAACTAGTGAAATTGTTTTCTTTAATGTAATTGCTACCATTTTACTACTCTAGCTGCAATGACTTATCTTTTTACTTTCAAAGTCATCTAGGTATAATTTTACAGTGATATCAGGGTTGCTAAACTTGTAATCTCATGAACTTTTTCTGATAGGGATCCTTAATCAATACACTATGCTGGGGTTTTCAACACGGTATCCATTCTGTGGTTATTTATTCCTATGTATAGAATTGTTGAGATCTAGAGACCATTTGAGGATTGATCTTAACCAAAACATTAGATCTTGAGTATATTTCTGAGTGTTCAACTCCATGATTCATTATTACATATATTGCAGTTAATGAATTGTCTTCAACATGCACACTTGAGTACACATAATGAGTAATAACATGGAATCTATGATACTGAACCTTGGGCAATTTGAAATTATAAGAAAAAATGATGTGAATGGATTCACCATGATAATGAATATACATAAGTCAGCTTTATGTGAATGCTAGATATTTCTTGTAAATTGGTGTGGATGGATTTCTCATTATAACAATCATCTTAGCTATTGTTAATGAATGTTGTAGTCTTTTGTTTGTTTTAGATGTTGCAGAAATTTATTTCTTTATATCATGTGCAGGTTAGTGCTGTAAATAGCATTTTGCAAAATCTGGTGAGTTTAATTCAAGGCCCTCCTGTGACAAGAAAGGATCTCACCTCAGCAGCTATTGTATACCATTTATCCAAGCAGGGTCAAGGCCAGGTAACAAGTGAGATCTTTGATGGATTGTTAACCAATGCTAACTGAATTATCATTATGTTTTCATATTTAAGTGTTGTACTTCATTACGGAGGCCTTACCCATCTTTGGTCTAATTCTTCTTCCATTAGTAAATATACTAGGTGCCTTCTCTTTTATGGAAAGATATAAACTAGGCCATTCTAGATTGCTATTATTACTTGCCATGATCTTGAGCTCTTACCTCTGACCTATTTTTGTCATCAGTTTACATTAATACAATTTCACTTAATTTATGTGATTCAGGTCTTGATATGTGCTCCAAGTAATGTTGCCGTTGATAAACTTGTAGAGAAAATTAGTGCCATGGGTTTGAAGGTGTCCTTGCTATCTTGTATCTAATTATATAAGTGACTTCTTAAAAATGTTTTAAAATACATGTTTTGAATCTCTCGTGCAAGGCTTTCTACTTTTTAAAGTTTGATCATAGGAGACTTGCATAAGAGATTTTTTGGCTATATTCTAAATGCTAGATTAATATAACATGAAAGTTTCATTGATTTGACATTACAGGTTGTCAGACTATGTGCAAAATCAAGGGAGGAAGTGAGTTCTTCAGTTGAACATTTAACACTGCATTATAAGGTTATTTTTTTAGTCTTACCATCATATATTTGGCTATTTGTCCATGTTCTGGTTTTTACCTAATCCCAAGGCATTTACATGCTATGTTTCTTTGTAAAACAATTACAGGTTAGGCACCTTGACACTTCAGAAAAAAGTGAATTGTACAAACTTCAGCAGTTGAAAGATGAACAATGTATGGAAAGTCCAATCCATTCATAAGTTATGTATTATTTGTAGATTAGGAATATAATATTGACCCTCTAAATATTTGCTAGCCAATTGTTGATATTATTTAAGCAAGTGGATGTGTATATGATGCTTTTGTCAAATTGGAACCAATTTCTTGTTTGGTGTCGAAAGCACTCCTAGGGTTGGTTGTTGTATATGCTTTGAATAAATTTAGGTGGATGTATTTTCTTGTTAGGCATGTCATTTATTTTAAAGTATGCTGACGAAGAGGCAGATAATAGAGGAACCTTTTGTAATATCTGATTTGGCCAAGAAAATTACTCTACTTGAGCAAGCTTGAGCTAAATGAAATGTTCTATGTATTTTTTTGGTAATGAATTATATTAATTACTACAAATGATACATTTTTAACATCGCATATAGGTGAGCTTTCAAGTGCGGATGAAAAGAAATACAAATCTCTCAAGAGGGTGACAAAAAAAGAAATAACTCAGAGTGATGATGTCATTTGTTGTACTTGTGTTGGTGCAGGTGATCCCAGGCTATCTAATTTTAGGTTTTGTCAGGTAGTACTAATGTTTAGAGTTGAAAGTGATATTACTACAAATTAGTATGATTTTTTTTAGCTATTTGATCACCTAATTGTTGGGTTATTGTTCAGGTCCTTATTGATGAATCAACTCAGGCTACCGAACTAGAGTGCCTGATTCCTTTAGTTCTTAGAGAAAAGCAGGTAATAACCTAATCTAGCCTCGTAGATTTGTTTTCGAAGATATTATGTAATGAGAAAATGATTTCCATTGTATCTTATTTTGCAGAACTTATTATTTTACAATAACAAATATAATATAGGATTGACATGCAAGTTGGTCTTTTTCTTGTTAAAATTTAGGTGGTTCTAGTTGGGGATCATTACCAATTAGGTCTTGTGATTATGTACAAGAAAGCAGCTCGTACTGGTGTTGCACAATATTTGTCTAAGCGACTTGTATTGTTGAGTATCAAGCCTTTTAGGTTACATGTGAGATTTTTATTTGTTTGAAATAATCACACATTCTTTCCTTTTATGCAAATTTAAGAAGCAATTAAGTGTACTTGAAATTTGCTAGATTGTGTTTGTTAATAAGCATTTTGAAGAAAATAGTTGTCTAACCTTAAAGAGATGTGGTAAATCTATTGATGTGATGTATGTTCTCAAATATTACCTTCGTTGTGGTGATTTGTTTTCTTGTCTTTATTACTTTTCTTGCGGTGCACTTTTGGAGTGCCCTTGGTTCTAATAATTATTTTTATCAGTCTAGTTGTGGCTATATCTAAGGCAGGTTGGTCAGAGATAAACTTACAAACATGATTGAATGTTTCACTTATAAACTTACAACTCTCTAGTAATGAATGTAATGCTCCATTTCATTTGGTGGGTGATGTTGATTATTTTTTAGAGTTTGTTGATGGAAAATGATGACAATGCTATAAGTTATAGCTTCTAGATGATTGATTTTATATGTGTACTAAATGGTTGATTTAATGATCATCATTAATCCAATAGTTAGATCTATGTTTTCATGTTTTCTACAATTAGTTTGGCATTCTGCATGTTTTTTAAAATATATATGCATCAAAATATATTCAAATATGTGTTATATAAAAAACGCTCTGAAACAGAAGCTTTTGAAAATTTCAATTTTTACTCCCACTCACTGCCCCCAACAGCCTTATCTATGTCACATGTAATGATGAAAGTTATTTTTTCATTGTTATGTTTAAGATTTCAATGATTTATGTCTCATTTTTCATATATTTTATTTTTATTTTATAGTATTTCAGGTGGTGTCTCGCATGTCAATTACCTCAATGTCCCCTATGAGGTTCCCCAAATGCCCATGGTTATAAAATGGTAGAATTTCAAGAATTGTTGAAATAATAGTTCTATCCAAATGGCTATGAAGACTAACATTTGAGGAAATGGAAATATGTTCAACAAGAACAAGGACAAAGTGTTCAAGAATACATGTGAATTATGAAAGAAATCCATCATGTTGGGTATCTCTTTGAATGAACCTCGGTAGTAGTGAAATACTTTGGAGGGCTAGTTAGCAATATAGAAAGGAAATTATAGGTATTGAATCTAAAATGTATAGATGAGGCAAGGAAGAAAGTTTTTGACATCAAGTTGGACTTCAAGAAGGGGTAATAGCAAAAGGGCCAAGAAGAAATAAGAAAAAAGATTACATCCACAAGTGAGTGAGGGAAATATCCAATAGGAATTGCAAATACTGTGATGGGCACATAGATGATAAGTTTTGGAAGCTTCATCCGGAAATAAATAAAAAATGGTACAAATCCTAGAAAGGAGAAAGGAAAACTACTAAAATGGAAGAAGCAATGGCAGACAATGTCTCTAATGTGGATGAAACCATAGTCTGGACTCTGCACTACGTTGCAACAACCAAGGGTAAGTGGAGAAAGAACTGACTATACAAATCAAAGTTCAAATGAATAACCGAAAGGTAAATGGTCTATTTGATAGTGATTCTCAATGCAATTTGATTTCTGAAACCTTTGTTGATGAGCTCAATCTATAAACTTATAATCTAGAAAAATGATGTTGTTGAGATGTTTACAAGAAAAATAGAATGTGATGTATCACCTCTTGATACACATAAAGGGATGTTCAGCAGTTCCTATTTATGGGATAGGGATGAAACTTTCTAGAGAAAAGAATCCATTATCATGTGGGAAAAGGTGGTAAGGCCTGCTTCATCAAAGCACAAACGGCCAAAAAAGGGAGAAGCATAGTATCTATAATAGTAATGAAACAAGGGTATACATGAAGACTGATTAAGACATGTCACAAGCATGCCACGTTCATATCTAATGGAGTTGTGGACTTGGAGAAACAAGTGGAGGTTATGTGCTTCCATCTTCTCCATTAATAAGCTTTTGGGGACCAAAATCCTCCCACTAAAGAAGTGTGATATGAAATGGATAGAACTAAAGAGCCACAACAAGCAAAGGTTTTGGGCATGCGGTGTATTGGAAGTGAAATTATGGACCACATGGAGAGGAGATTACCCATGCACTCCACACTCTGCAAAAGTTGAATCAAGAGCATGTAAAGTGAAGGAACTACCTAACCTCCACCTCAAGACCCCTGCATTATGATGAAGCTCTGTGTCTCCATATGTTATGGAGAGAAATTCCTATGGCTTGGGGTACCACAACAAACAGCTTTGACTCCAGAAATCAATCTTTCCCAATATGCAATAGAAATAAAATGTCTAACACTAAAGGATCAGACCCCATACCTTATTCCAGACGGTTGAAGTAGATCCCCGTTGAGATTTCCAATCTTCAGCTTGAATTGATATAATACTTCCTCAACAACAAGTAAACAATACAATCATACTATATATCATGGTGTTAGATCTATTCTAGCATATATAATCAATAATGTAAAATCATTTGACATATTCCAATGGATACAATATTTAATCAAATACACATCATTGGACAGGAAAATATAGTTCTTATTAATATAAATAAGAGATTACAAGATAGATACAACCTCTAACGGCACGTCTGCGAATCGGAGAAACTGAATCCCCCACTTGGGCCTCTACCACCTCAATCCTCCATCTCACGATAGCAAGCTCACTAGCAAAAGGCAAGCTTGGGAAGAACACAAAAGTGCTTCCAAAGGGACCCTAGATTCACATAGTTCGACCATTGATGTTGATAACATTGATGCAACGGTCAATGATGCATATGGTTTTCGTGCTTCACCATTAGCTGTAAGAACTTTACTTTTTAAATTGTCATCGTTATTTACATATTTATAGTAGATATTGCAACATTCAATACATCCTAATATGGATACAATATGTTTTATGCAGGGTGGGAAATATGAGTTTGTGGAATCCCAGCCAAGTCCCTCACATGTAGAGGAAGATTCCTAGACACAAGTACTATTTTAATTATGTTTTTAATTATTCTTTTAATAATAAAACATTAACGATTTTAATTATTAGAATTTTTCTAATTGTATGTCTATGTTTTTCTACTTAGCATGATATCTATGCCTACGAAATGACCTTTGTGATTAGGGACCCACCTCCCCCCCCCCCTTCCGATGTACATGTATGTTTCGCTTTCTTTGAAAAAGTCATTTTTAGTCCATCTTGTATATGTCTCGTTTTCTTGGTTTTATCGGACATTGACATATGCTAGTTTATGCAGGAATCTATTGAGGAAATGGTGCTTCAAGAGCACCAAATCCAGGTTTTGGGTGACCCATCTCTCTCCCCCCCAAGGTACATGTATGTTTCTCTTTCTTTGAAAACATCATTTTTCATCCATGTAGTATATGTCTCATTTTATTTGTATTTGCTGGCATTAACATATGTTACTTTATGCAGGAATCTAGTGAGCTAGTGGTGCTTGAAGAGCACCAAATCCAATTTCTTGGTGACCCACCTCTCCCCACTAGATACAGGTATGTTTTGTTTTCTTTGAAAACATCATTTTCTGTCCATGTAGTATATATGTCTCGTTTTCTTTTTATTACCTGACATTGACATATGCTAATTTATGTAGGCTTCTATTAAGGTAGAGGTGCTTGAAGAGCACCAAATCTAAATTCAGGTTGACCCACCTCTGACCCACCAGCATGTACGTTTATGTCTCACTTTATTTTAATTGTGTTTTTAATGATTCAACATGTTCTTTTATAATTATTTGAAAATTTCTAATTGTATCTTTATCCTTTTGTACGTAGGAACATGATTTTGATTATGATTTCAAGCAAGAGACCTTCTTCACTAATGCATGTAGGAATCCTTTTATCCTGTTGATAGTTTTTCGACCCACTGGTTACACGCCTCTTCATGTCCCAGAGGTATATTTATATATTGCTTTTATTACATGCAAGTATCTTTTTCCTTGTTGCCCCCATTGATATGCTGACATTGACC
>LPNX010407104.1:199241-408693 GCA_001517045.1 Pseudotsuga menziesii | reverse complement strand
GTGTTTCTACTTCTAAGTCATGCATGCATGTGAACTTCCACTTGTGATCCATGTTCAACCCTATTCATTTTGTTTCATGTATGTGCATAGCCTACTTATATGTCCTTTTGGTTTCTACTTAAATGATACTAACCAATATAATGATCTAAACCTAAATATACTAACATCATACCATACTAACATACCATACCATACTAATATACCATACCATACCCTACAATACTAACATCTCATAACTTCTCAACCCTATTTATAGCATGCAATTGTAGTTCATGGAACCCTAGTTTGTTTTCAATTTGTACATGTGCATCTGTTTCTACTTCCATCTCATAACTTGTAAAGATATCACAAAACCCTAGTTCCATCTCATAACTTCTCAACCCTATTTATAGCTTGCAATTTGTAGTTCATGAAACCCTAGTTGGTTTTCAATTTCTACATATACATGTGTTTCTAGTTCCATGTCATAACTTGTAAAGAGGTCACAAAACCCTACTTCCATCTCATAACTTCTCAACCCTAGTTCTAGCATGCAATTTGTAGTTCATGAAACCCTGGTTGGTTTTCAATTTGTACATGTACACATGTTTCTAGTTCCATCTCATAACTTGTAAAGAGGTCACAAAACCCTACTTCCATCTCATAACTTCTCAACCCTAGTTCTAGCATGCAATTGTAGTTCATGAAACCCTACTTGGTTTTCAATTTGTACATGTACATGTGTTTCTAGTTCCATCCCATAACTTGTAAAGAGGTCACAAAACCCTAGTTCCATCTCATAACTTCTTAACCCTAGTTCTAGCATGCAATTGTAGTTCATCAAACCCTAGTTGGTTTTCAATTTGTACATGTACATGTGTTTCTAGTTCCATCTCATAACCTATAGAGAGGTCACAAAACACTAGTTCCATCTCATAACTTCTCAACCCTAGTTCTAGCATGCAATTGTAGTTTGTGAAACCCTAGTTGGTTTTCAATTTGTACATGTACATGTGTTTCTGGGTCCATCTCATAACTTGTAAAGAGATAAAAAAACCCTAGTTCCATCTCATAACTCCTCAACCCTATTTATAACATGCAATTTGCATTTCATGAAACCTTAGTTGGTTTTCAATTTGTACATGTACATGTGTTTCTAGTTCCATCTCATAACTTGTAAAGAGGTCACAAAACCCTAGTTCCATCTCATAACTTGTAAAGAGGTCACAAAACCCTAGTTCCATCTCATAACTTCTCAACCCTAGTTCTAGCATGCAATTGTAGTTTGTGAAACCCTAGTTGGTTTTTCAATTTGTACATGTACATGTGTTTCTAGTTCCATAAAGTTGTAAAGAGGTCAAAAAACCCTACTTCCATCTGATAACTTCTCAACCCTAGTTATAGAGTTGCATTGAAGGAAACTGAGCAAAACCCTAGTTTACAAAATCAAATCACAATGAAGTTATTGGGCCTTGAAAACATGAGGGAGAGGGCCACCTAGAGGTAATCGCATGCCAAGAGACCAACAGATTTGATGGTTCTTTGATCTGACCTCCGGTTTTTGAGCTATGTCCAATTGAAAGTTGCATGAAAATGTCATTCAGGGACAATTGGTGACTTTCGGTCCGGTCGCAAAAAAAAAAGGAGCAGCAAAACTGCATGTTGTTGGCTCCTGCAAGTCTGTATGGGAAAGGTCTATATGGGAACCCTTGGCAACATAGCCATGGTCGAGGGTTTTCATGTGTTGACCCACCAATTATAGAGTTGCAAGAGTTGACCCAACAATGTAATTAAATGTACATTAATATAAAAAACATCATAAAAAGTAAATTTCAACAACTCAAGAGCATGTTATTTTCCAATTTTTATTTGTTTTTGTCTAAAGACACCGGGTTGTTCTTGGCACCTACAATGTGCCATATATGGTGTTTGTATCCTAATCACATGAAAGGCTTTAAACATTAGTACTCTCATAAGAAAATAAAGAGAATCCAATGAAAATGTGCAAACATGATTTATAGATAACTCACCTGAGGTTGTACGATCATGTTTATAGTGTCTAGTATCCTCTGAATAATATTATGTCTGTGAATGGTATCCGGCAATCACATGTTTATTACATTGGGAATAAACTAAGGCTAAATAATTGAAATTGTTCTTCAGCATGCACTTTAAAGGTTAAATAATGCACCTGGAAATCTATCCACACTTTACAATCCAGTAACACCTGACAATGAAGTCACTCGAGTAGGCCATCTGGATCATCTCTACTACCAATGGTGTCCATCAATATTTCATGCACTATATGAGGTAGAAAATATCGTACATGTGACCTATTTTTGTTCGAAAGTGTGCACAGCTTGATGTTTATACCAACTACTAGGTTGGTGAAGTGGTATACAATAGCTCTTCGTCTATAATATTGATATACATACCCACCCTTCCTTTTCTGTTGTGCTCCTAGTGTCAAGTACTCCCCTTTTATAACCATCGAGCCAGTTGGGAATTCAATATATTCATCATCTATAATAGGTTTGAGAATGGTTTGTTTCCCCTCTAAGTAACATTCCAACCAATAGTCAGAACCCCATTCATTATTTTTTGGGGAAACCACTGCACATATCTGACATGTTAAAGGAAATAGGTTGAGTTAGCAATACATAAATTAAATTTATAATTTAGGTACTACTAATTTATTTTTTTGTACCTTCTTGTATGAGATCTGATATGTGATCACACTCTGTAGAATTGTGTTTCTGGTCATCTTCCAAATGGTCTATTTCATTAACCCCTTGAAATCGGTGCCAAGTGTCACTCGATCCCATGTATCAACTATATCTGTATACTCACAATCATCCCATTCATCGATTCTACAGGAACTACAAAAGCAAGCCTTCAATCTTGTAAAAATTTGTAGGGTCAAATTATCTGAGCTTCTAATTGAATGAAATTGTTAAGTTCCATGCACTTTTTTCACCCGATGTGTTTGGGATCGGTCCACATTGCTCACCTCCCAGAATATTCTCCGCGCTAGGTGTTTCCTTGTCGCTTGTTCTCCCATGACAAATGGACACCATTTCACTATATATGCAACGTCTCAAAGGAGAGCACCTGTAAACTTCATCTCTTACCTTCGAAGGGTAGTTTTTATGGTATCGTGCTCTCCTTTTCCGTGACCAGTTTCAAAGTAGTTCCATATATGTGGCACCTTGTATTTTATGTGCAACAAACACAACCATTGAAATACGCGTGCATTCTTGAACTATCCAACACAACCATCTGACCAAATGAAATGACGATCAAATGGTATATCCATAGCTATCACATGATCATAGAATAATTTAACTAAATGTTGCATGTAATGGATGTCATGGGTCCGGTCTTTACTTATGAAGAAGTGACTTTATTTCAGTATCACACATTTCTCTTCATTTCTATCTGGCCCATGTCGATACGTGATATGGACCATTATGCTCACCTTCTCTAAGTGATAGTATTGACTTTCTATTTCATTTTGTGGTTGTAGGGTGTAATTTTCCGCAAAGTAAACCACTGATAGTATTGTTCCAAGAGGGAAGGTGTCATGACATATTCTGAATTTCTCATCTTGCCACTGTGCCATATCGACATGTTGAATGTACTATTGGACCTTTCCATGAAATTTTGAAATAAAATCACATATTTGCACCAACTGTAAAAAAATAAACAGTGTTAAAAAACAACATAAAAATATGTACATGTAGTCACCAACTTAATGTACATGAAGTCACCTGTGAAGTCACCAATTTAATATTCATGCTTTCTTTACCATCATGTAGTTGATATGTCTCGTATTGATAGTCCTGCTTCTCAACAATTGCATTCCCAAATGCTTGATCTTCACTCTCATGGATGCAATTAGACCATAATGATAACCCTCCACAAATGTTGCAAGAACCCTCTACACATTGTTTTAAGTAATTTGTCTGCTTATATTGCCTCGGACACATCATGCTATGGATGAAATCTCTGGATGACATTGGTAGTATTGTACTTAAGCATTCCTGCACATGGTTAGGATGCAAAAAATGACGTATATGTGCAAATGTGTGATAATATCTATCAAAATCTATGTGGTATCTACAACAACAAGTGTTCCGGATGGTATTGATTCTAAGATGTACCAAGTCTTGCATTTTTCAAAAGATCTTTTCCCCAACCTTAGCTCTTCATGGGAAACTTTAAACATATCAAACAATTGATTTTGTGTCATGTCAAGATAATGTTTAACATGAGGTTCATTGTTCATAGAACCCCTACAGTGTTTTAATACATCCTTTGTGTTAGAAGAAGGCCTAGTATTATCGTGCCAAAACGTCTGTACTAGTCTCGTCACTGCTTCGACTAACTTCATGTCTTTGCGGGGAAACCTATCGCTAAATTCCCATAATGTTTCCATTTGTCCCTCTACATCAAGGCTATCTCTTCTTACTGAATATTTGTTAAGTTTCCTTGGATTTAAAGCAACAATTTGTGATGTGCATTTAAGTAAACAATGTTGTCTTGTGGATCTACATACAATTGATTCAGCCAATATGCTACGAGCCACATTACAATCCTGTGAACAAGCATTTTTACCAATTGATGTGAATGAAGAAGCAAGAGATTTAACAATGTGATTACTTGATTCGATATTCTTCAATGTTTTCATGCCTAAATTTCTTCTAATAGTTTCCATATTTCTAGATTTAAGAAAAGCTAAAAACAATTGCCATTTACCGGCTTTGGATTTGTTATTAAAATATTGTTTCATTATTTGAGAACAATGACTAAGGATAGTGCGTTTAGTCACCTTACCTTTCATGGAAGTCAATTATCTCTAATCCACTTGTATGCGTTTAGGATTTATCTTTCGTTTTGATGCAATATTTCTTGCCATTTGAATGTTGGAGTGACGTTTACATCCACTACATGATGAAAAATTTGATTAGGAGATTGAACCACCTGGAATGGTTGTTGTTGAGTCACATTTGCATCGGGAGTAACATAATTATTGAACTCTTCACAAGATTGTCTATTTAATAATGGATCAATAATATCATCTCCCCTATAAACAACTTCCTTTCATGTTTCATTATCTTCCTCAGCCTCTATGTCAGGTATCTATTCAGCGGGAATGGAAACTATTTCCTCATCCAATGAATGCCAACGATTTCTTGAATCTTCCCTCTTTTTCTCTTTTTTATTTTCAGCTTCTTCCAATGTAAGCACCTTCCTTGCCAACTTTTGACCTCTATTACATACATTCCCCATTGAAATCCACCCAAACTTGTACAAAACCTATGGATTTGTGTAAGTAATGATTAAATTGCAGGTTGAATAGTTCTCTATGCGCAGGTTCAAAAAAATTATGTATTTTCCTATAGTAAACCTGACCCATAGCACGCAACCCAAAAAAATTAATATAACACATATCACATATGCAATATAACGCATGTTCTTTTTATCACATATGGGCTATATCTCATATGCGATATGGATACACTACTTTTTACTTAACGAGAAGTTTTTATTACGTGATCGCCAAATTGCATATGCGATTTAGTGCATATAAAATATTAAACTTGATTTATCCATCCTTGGATACTAGTTACCCATTCATGGGCTACCACTTATGAACATATATAGAAGGTATTTTTACAAACACTTCATGTGCCAAGTCTATAAACTATGCAAAACAATCCAATCGAATAATTAGTTTTTGAATAAAATGTAGAAGCGCCAAAGAGAAGTTTCGTCGTAATCCATTCTGAGGCTATTGTACCATACAAATACAAATTATATAATGAAAAGGGGAAGAAATACCAATTGTGTATAAGAGGTTCCAAACAATCATTTCCTCAAACAATTTGTGCACAAAATCCCGAAATCTAGCTTCCAATTCTTTCACCAAATTTACTTGCATAAATAAATCAAATTCCATGAGAAGTTTCTTCCACAAATAGCTCATACATTTCATGTGCATCCATAAATAAATAATATCAGAGCCAAATAAATTAAATAAACATGAGGTAAAGAACTTATATTTTCCAAATACACTACCGAAATCACCTGTGACACATACCACCTAGCCGTAGACAAAATGCATGACAAAACTCAATTTGTAATGTTCACCCGCAATAACGAACCATGATGCCACAAGAAAGAGTGCACTCAATAACAAATTCTCTCAAGAAACCAGTCCAACCGCAACTCAATGGTAAGTATGACTTCTACTTCCACTCTAAGGAAATTCCAATGGCTCGAGTAAAACAATCAAACCACAACCCAATATAAAGTAGCACTTCTAATCCAGGAAAAATCCAGTGGTTCCGGGACAAATACAAGTGGCTCCATAGTGACTCCACTTCGCCATAATATCAATAAGGTCTCATACCAAGAGAAAAAAATCAAACCACAAGTTCCAACCACAAGCACAAGAGCAAAAGCATGAACCAAGGGACAAGAGTGAATATTCCCCCCATAACCAAAATCAAATTCCTTCATGATCAATTTGAATTGAGAGAGAGAGGGACATAAGCATGAGATTTATATCACAAAAATTAAAAATAGAAGTTACACATCAAGTGGATACACCAAGAGGCACACTAATCCAACTCATGACGGAGCACTAGGTGAGAGAGGGACTCCATCCTCAAATAAAAATTAATCTTAAGATAAAAATAAACAAGGAGTAACATAAAACATGAGGGCACCAAACCAAGAGGGTCCATAAAGTACATAAGAAGTGTGTACAACATCAACATAGGCTCGACACACATAGAGAAACACTTTTCCACAACCCCTTTCTCATAACATCATGGCTCCTCATACTCTCTTTTGTGGTATCGGTCGTTCAGTTGTTTTTATTGTATTTCTTATTTTATTAGTTCAACACAATAAAAATAATAATAATGTGCAAACCATACTCCAAGCATCTTGTACCACTATGTCCAACATAATAACAATAGGGGATAAACCAAAGGGTATTACACAAATGAAGTTGCATGTAATGTTTTGATGTTTTTTATTCCCATTAAAGTTTGAAATGGTTAAGTTCAAGACCTACCTACAAGACCTACAATTTTGTTGCTAGGATGGTTCATGACTTGGTCATGCTTTATTGGAAACAAACCAATCATGAAATAGGAAAGTCATTATGAAGAAACGTTGATTGGTAAAAGAAAATTTTGAATACCAAAGTGTACTAGTATAAGGGATATAAAGAACGAATGAATTTTAAGTGAGGAATAAGTGTGTACATTGAAAGTCAAACGCACATGAAAAGATATAGAGATTTATTGTGTTTGTGTACCCAAGTGCTCGATGTGTGCCACATTAACACCTCATCGCATGTGAGTTTCTAACTTAGCTTGCCATTATTATCACCTTTGATATTTTTAAAAATCTATTATTTAGACAATCTCATCTTTTTATAATATTCATAACATTGAATTTTATATTTTACAAAATGAAATTTAAATTCTCAAAATGTATAAATAGAAACATTTAAAGTATTTAATAAAACTTTAAAGTATTACAGAAATTTGAATTTATGTGAATTATCGTTAATAATTTTTAGTAAGAAAAAAATTAGTAATACTTACTAGGTGAGTTATTAAGGGTACACTATTATATTTTTTATAATATTTCTTTGAAAAGTAGGTACAAATTTAGGTCCATCTACTAGAAACTATATAAATGCATATGAAACATTTATTATATGTGCATCTTGGGTTGGAGATTGCCAATTGGTTATGTTATTGGTTCACGTGGTTTAAGTAAAGGTACTTTGTGTGTTTATTTTTGTAGTTTGTAAAACTGATTTTATCATCACAATGTATAAAATTTATATAAACTTAATAGAAAATAAGTTTGTTGTTAGTTAGTGAAATTATAAATTATTATTATATATTATTTATAATCATGCTTTATAGGGTATTTGAATTTGTCTCTTTGGTTAAGGATTATCTATATATGTCTCTTACCTTTTTTTTAGCTTTGGCATGATGTTAAAAATGTATCCATGAGCATAATTCTTCACTTTCCTAGCCTCACCTGTCTCTTTTCTATTTTAGGGCATTTCCATATATAATTTGTGTAAGATATGAATGCTATGCCATTTTTTTTCTTTCCTTTATGGGATTGTGATTCCTTCCTACCCTTCAAGGATGTACAATCCTTTTCTCCTTGTCTCCTCAAAGGGGAAATTGTTGTTTGGAATGGTATTTTTGTTATTCCCAAAATTATAGCATTTTTTCTTTTCTGGAGAGAGTCACAATTACTACGAGAACTTATAACTTTTTACTTCATTAAAAAAAGTAGAATTCTCTCTTTATTACATATTTTGTTTGGCATCTATGATCTTTCTTGTTTTGATCTATCCTCTTTGAAAAAAAATACCTTAACTAGTAAAATTCTCGAACTCAACCCTTAAGTCGATAATGCCAAAGAAGATTATTTCAAATCTTAATGGATGGTTGTCTAACTAATTTAACTTTTACCTGTATATAATTTTGAATATTTTCTTTACAACTCTCAAAATCCCATCCTTTCAAGTGTTTCTATCCACCCTCATCCTAAAGGATGTTTCATTGTATATTTTTTTAATATTTAACTATAGATGGGTATTGTGTAATGGCCCTTGAATTTTTTGCACCACTAACTTATTCATGTATCCTTTGAACAAAACCTTTGATCCTTTGACAAATTCCATTGTTTCCATGCAATTTTATATGAGGATTTCAAACCCCACTCTTCATTTTCTAAACAAGGATTCCCTCTAGGAAATTTGGAAATACCTTTCGAGGACTTGTTTCAATCCCCACAATGAGTATTTTAAAACAAATTTATGTGTTCAGAAGAATTTCTATTAAGGTTTATTTGGGCCCAACATTTTCAGAGAATGATTTTGGATACGGATTATGTTTTATTTTTGCAATTTAGTCTTGTATTATGTTCATGTACATAAAATATTATATTGTTGAGGAATAAGGCCCTACTAAACCCATGCTTCCATTGTCTTGGAAGTTTTATAGCTTCTTCGTCATAGAATGATTATAGTTGTGAGGCATGGGATTAACATCAATGTGTCAATGCTTGTAGGGATAACCAAGTTTCAAAGCTATCCTGACGAGTTCAAAAAATTCCCACATATAGCCATGAGTCGAAGTAATGGAGCATGGACCCATAGCTACGTCTTCCCACTACATCATGGATTAAAGGCCTCTCGTCATGTAACAGTCACTTCCCTAACACCCCATCTAGGTGTGGATGTTGATGATGTTATATGAAAGAAACAAATTTATTACAAACAAACTGATTTTCACACTAATCAGCTAACCATCATGTTGTCCCAAGCATGTTTCTAAGGTTTGTTTTTTAAAGTTATTGACAAGGAGACTAGAAAGAATCACATTGCTACATCCTAGAATGATTTCAACATTGTCAACATGCTATTGGTTCAAAATATTCTAATAGAGATTGGTATGGCACAAGGTATCTTCTCCCAACTCAAAACAATGTAAAGCAAGTTGAGGTAATGTATTGTCTTAAAAAGATGAGATTATGATTAAAAAATAATCAACTAAAAAAGAAAAACATTACTGAAAATATATGACCTTCTATCTAATATTATTTTCAAGGAAAATGAAGCTAGTTCTTAATTTTCAATAATTATTTAAAAAAAACACATTCTTAATTTATTTTTAAATTATATTTGGTTTTAAATAATTCAATAAAAAATATAAATAATTATTTATAAGAGATATTGGAAAATATATATTTTTTAATTTAAAATATAAACATTTTTTAACCTTGGTGTTATATATATACTTTTAGGTCATTACCTCCAGGGTTTTCAAGGTGAGGAGCTTTGAATGTTCGTTGATAGCAGTCTTAGAATACATGTTGTATTGGTCAATCGGTTTGAATTTGATAAAAATTCAAAATATATTATATTCACATGTAGAATAATGAAATTCAAAATTTACGACCACAATGAGTGGCTCAATTGGCTAAATGTGGAAAAGAAAAGGGATATTACCCCCACAGGTCAAGGTGTCCATTCCTGTTAATGGGTCAAATCTGCGATGCAGAGGCTATTTTTCAGATGAAAAAAAAGAATAATAAAATTCAAAAGATAAATGCTATGACATGTCGGTCTATAATGTGTGCAACCTCGTTAACCGTGAAAGCTGTTGCGGTCGAATTGAAGTACTGATACGCCCAACGCTGCTGCCCTATAGTTAACTCGATAGTGATACGCGTCAGTCTTATAATAGCCAGATGGCATCGGTTCAATTTGGGGCCATAAAAAACAGGCATGTGAGTGAATTTTGGCATGTAAAAGAAGTTTCATACAACTAATTATTGCTACAGGTGGTCGCTTTTTTACACTCTATATTTGATGGTGAAATTCGATCAATTATATTATCTCATAAACACAATCGTTCTCTTACCCCCGCCCCACCCATAAACACAATCGTTCTCTTACCCAGCCCCACCCCCTTCTTTCTCATTTTAGGGGCATGGTTTGTTATTGGCAAAAGCTCTTAATGTTATGACATATGTACTTATTATCTTATGACATTTGTATTTATTATCTTGGTGGACTCATGACTCCTTTTTCCCTCATAGGTGGATCATTTTCTCCTCCTTTTTTCAAAGGGAAAAATTGTTGTTTGGAATGGTTTTAATCCTTTAGTTCGCTAAAAGAAAAAAACCCTCCATTTATTATATATGTGGCTGGAAATTTATAATCCTTCTATATATGAGCTATCTTCTTTGAAAAAAAACTTTCACTAGTACAATTGCCAAACTCAACTTTTAAGTGGATAATGTGAAAGAAGTTTATTTCAATTCTCTAGTTATTTGTCTCATTGATTTGACTTTTTCCTTATGTAGACAATTTTAAATATTTGGTTTACAATCCTCAAAATCCCATTCTCTCATGTGATTCTATTCACCTTAATCCGAAAGGATGTTTAATTGTATATTTTTCTATATTTAATCATAAATGGGTATTATGTAATGCGTCTTGATTTTGGTGTTACACTAACTTTCATGTATCCTTCGAACAAAACATTTGATCCTTTGACAAATGCCAATTTTCTATTCTATTTTGTGTGAGGATTTCAAAACCCATTTTTTATTTCAAAATAGGGACTCCCTCTATGAAATTTGGGAGTATCTTTGGAAGACTTGTTTCAATCCCCACGATGACAATTTTCAAACAAATTTATGTGTTCACAAGGATTTCTATTAAGATTTATTTGGGCCCAATATTTTTAGAGAATGATTTTGGATGTGGATTATGTTTTATTTTTGTAATTTCGTCTTGCATTATATTCATGTATATAAACTATTATATTATTGAGGAATTGTACATCCTCTTGGGGAGGAAGGTTTGAGGTTTACTTTGTGAGATAAAAAAATAGATTAATTTTGGCTGGAAGATTTAAGGGTATTCCATCTACATGTCCTTTGTCCCTTTCCTTGATTCTCTTTTTCTCCTTAGACAACTCTAGTATTAAACTCCTAATGCACTCTAATTAGCACAATGCTCTTTGTTTTCATTTACTCTAGCTTTCTCAAAATATTTACATCAATTTAAGATTATGTTTCTTACATTACTTGAGAAATTAGTGATTTGACCAACCAATAAATGTTTTCCATCCTGAAAACCTTGTTATCTTAGCTTCTAGAAATCCATTGTTGGGCACCCATTATAAGGTTTCCTTTTGATTTGTTTCAAGGATGTTATTCCTCTTGTGGCAATTTTGTTCTTCTATAATGTGTTGATCTCTAGTAGTACCTATTAGTTACATCGTCATCCTCTATAATGTCCATATATCCTTTCATATCTATTATGAGAGAGTACAAAGTTCCTACCATCATGTCCTCAAACTCCCATTACCTATCATAAAATGAGACCTTCCAACCAGAGCTCCAAACTATCCTCTTATTCTATGTAAACATTATGGAAATGGACTTGGTGCTTCTCGACTGGAGGAAGTATGAAATTGAAGAGGCCAAAATTAAGTTATTTGGGGGCATAAGAGCCTAGAAGATATAATTTCCACCTCTCAAACTAGGATATGGATGATCCACCTCTAGAACCGCACATTATCTTACCTAGAGAATAAAATAACCTTCCCCACAAACACATAGGATATTTAAAGAAGAAAAAAATATATAGTTGAGTTGAAGAAAGGAGGAAATGTCTATTGTATGAGATTATTTTGACCTTCTTCTTAATTCATTAGGACCTACTAAACCCATGCTTTCCCTATCTTGAACGTTCTATAGGATCTTGGTCATATAATGATTATAGTCACGAGGCATGAGCTTAATATCAATGTGCCAATGTTGCAAGCATGTCCAAGTTGGGATTTATCATGATCAATCCAAACCATTCCCACATATTGTCATGAGTCGAAGTAATGGAGAATGATCCCATATCTACCTCCCACCACATCAGGGATTCAAGGCCCCCTATAATGTCAACTATCACTTCCCTAACACCCCATCAAGAATTAGATGTTGATGATGTTATATGAAAGTTAAAAATGAATTGCAAACAAGCTTAGTTCACAATAATCGTCTAACCATCATGTTTTCCCAAGCATATGTATGATATTTGTATTTCAAAGTCATTAACTAATAGACTAGAGAGAATCACATTGCTACATCATATAATGCAAGCAACAAAATTCAAAACAAGTTATTGGTTCAAAATATTCAAATAGAGATTGTGATGGCACAAGATACCTTCTCTCAATTCAAATTAATGCAAATCAAATTGAGGTTATATGTTCTCTTAAAGAGATGATGATTAGAAATTTATCAACTAGAAAGAGAAAACCGTCATTGGAGATATATATCCATTTATATAAAATTATTCTCTAGAAAATTAAAGTGTATCTCAAGAAAAATGAAGTTATTTATTGATTTTCAATGATTATTTTAAAAAGAACATTTTTATTTTTTATTTTTTTACTTTTGAAATTGTGTTTAGTTTTAAATAATTGATTAATAAGTCTAGATAAGGAGGCATAAACAAAAAAAACAAAAGACCATATTTGAAATGTAAGTATTGTGGGAGGAATGGACATGAAGCAAATCAATATTGAGCCCCTTGGGACTCCTTCAAAGAAAAACATGACAAGAAGAAAGAAGACAAGAGTAAGAGAGTAGAGGATTGTAAAGGTATTGAATATTCTCATTGTATTGTTGCACATTCCAATCTTGGAATAAATGAAATCACATATTTTTCATCTTATAAATATTGTTGGTTGTTTGATACTGGTGCAACATATCACATGACATTTAGAAAAGATTGTTTTGAAGAACTGAATGACAACGCAGTTGGGTGTAGTGTATTTTGTAGACAAATCCAACCTCAAATTAAAGGGAATTGGTTCCATCAGGCTCAAATTAACTGGATTCACCGAGTTTTTGTTGCAAAATGTTCTCTATCTTCCAGAGTTAGAAAGAAGCTTGAGGTCCTTGGTGAAGATTTGATAGCAATGTCATTCCATCCACAAGTTCGATGGAGTCATAGAGATAAGAAAGTCCTCTAACAACCAAGGCATTATGATCTGATATGAATATGGACAGTTATTGAAGTTGAAAGGCTCATCTACAAGATTTCACAATTTTTTCTACTTCTCTCAGCATAGAGAAGGTAATATATCATATACTTTGCTGTGACATGCTATATATGGTCATAACATTTTAACAATATTCATTTGTTGAGAAATAGTGGTACCATTTGGTTTTTCCACCATTCCTAAGAAGATGAACAAATGTGATGCATGCATACTAGGAAAACATAGTAATAAGGCATTTCAAGTGTTAAAATTTAGAGCATGTAGAAAGTTAGAACCGATTCACTTTGACTTATGTGGCCACATGCATTTTTCCATATTCCAATGGTAATAGATATCTCCTGACCTTTGTTGATGGCTACATTAGAATGTGTTGGGTATACTTGTTAAAGACAAAATCTAAAGTATTTCAAACATTCAAAAAATTTCATGGATGAATAGAAAATCAAGCACAACCTTGTATTGGAAAACTTCATGCTAATAATGGAAAAGAATGCACTTCTAATGATTTTTAAGACTATATTTACCAACATAGTATTGCACATCAAACTACAATTCCTTACAAGTCTTAAGAAAATGGTGTGTCAAAAATAATGAATATGGTACACTCAATAATGTTTTTCAAGAATGTAAAACTAATGTTTTGAGGTGATACAATGTTGTGTGCAACCTATTTAAGAAATAGAATTCCAACTCATTTTCATGAAAAAAAGACTCGACATGAAATGTGGTATGGAAACTTTCCATATATGAAGCATCTGAAGGTTTTGGGTTCCACTTGCTATTCCTTGATACCAAAGGAGTAAAGAGACAAGATTGGTGCTGGAAGTCAAAGATGCATTTTCTCGGGGTATTTATACACAAAAAACGCACATATTCTTTAATATGAGGTAAAAAATAAATTTTTTTATTTTCATATATGTCCCTTTTTCTTGAAACTAATAAAATTGACAAGTCTAATGATAGGCAGTTTCATCATCTGGAGAAATTTTACAATCTAGAGACATATTCTGAAGTAGATACTAAAATTCTACATATTCAAGAGGGGATCCATAACTTGGATCAATCTCTAGTATTTCCTTTTGAAACACCAATGCCACTTAATCGAGAAATTCATGAAGAGGAAGTTCTTGGAACTTTATCTAAATAGGAGGATCAACTAGATGATGCGATTGAGAGGATTAGAAGACTAAATGTTGAAGAAGATGAAGCACCACCAATTATTCAATGTGGACCAGCATAGAAATTTCCTAAATAAGGCCCAAATACACTTGAAATTGTCCATCCGAATGAAGTCAGAAATATGTGAACAAAATCTCAACCAAACAAGAACATGGAGGATATACAGATAACTTAGTCGATGACATGGATGTTTCATTTGACTGTGAACTGAAATTATTTGTTAACATTAAAACAATTCCTTTGAAGAGGATTCTACTCGTGATGAGTGGAAGGAATCCATGTAGAATGAGTAAGATGCACTAATGAAGAATGGAACCTAGAAGTTGATTTACTCTCTAATTTGAACCAAACAGATTGGATGCAAGTGGGCATGAGAAAATACAGATAAGACGGATCACTTTAAAAGCACAAAGAGAGGCTTGTGGTGAAAGGAAATACACAAAAGGAAGGAATTGGATATGAATAAACATTCTTCCCCAAAGAAAAACGTGATACCATCCACACCTTATTGTATTTAATTACAAACAATGGGTGGAAAGTCCATTAGATAGATCTAAAAATAGATTCCTTGAATGGAGACTAGAAAGAGAATGTATTCATGTCTCAGCCAGAACGATTTCTTGTGAAAGGGAAAGAACACAAGGTGTGTAAGATCGTCAATTCATTATGTGGCGTGGAATAAAAACCTTGCACATGGATGAAAAGATAACCAAGCATATTTTGAAGTTAAATTTCAAACACAATCTTGATTACACAACATTATTTGTAAATAAAGCAAGAATATGTGTTACAGTGTTTCTTGTGGTATATGTAGATGACCTTTTCATGATAGGTAACAATGAATGCTATATTGCATCCATAAAGAAAGATTTTAAGGAGGGATTTGGTATGAAAATTCTGGGACACCTTCACTACTACTTTGGGATTTAAGTGACTCAACATATTAAGTACATATTCATCTCCTAGAAGAAGCATGTTGGATAATTGTTAAATATATTTGGCATGACATAATTAAACCTTCTTTTAACTCCAATGGAACAATAGTTGAAGCTCATATTGACTAAAGGAAAAGAATTTGAGGATGTCACCAAGTACCAATAGCTTATAGAAAGCATTATCTACCTTACCACCACCATACCAAATATTTATATGTTCTTTCCATCCTTTCAAGTTTCATGCATAAACCTTTTGAAGGACACTATTCTACTTCTAAAAGAGTTTTAAAATACTTGAAGGGGAATCAAGTACTATAAGGTGGATAACTTCAACCTTATTTAGTACTCTTATTAAGAATTTGTTGGTTAAAAAGATACAAGATTATCTAATTTTAGATACAAAATGAGTCTTGGATAAACAATCGTCTCCTAGAGATCATGCAAACAATTAGTTCTAGTATATTCGACAATAGAGAGAAAATATGTGGTTTTTGTAGAAGCAACGAAAGAGATTGTGTGTCTTAGCAAGATACTTGAAGATTTGCATGAGAAATAAGAGAACTCCACTACCTTATTGATTGACAACACTTATGCAATGAAGTTGGACATGAATCCATAATTCCATGATCAGACACAAGGGGGTAACCAGGAATCCAAGCAACAAGGGGATTCAAAAGGTTTCAACTATAGAAATAATAATCTACACCATGGACATCATAATATAGTTACACATTGATAAATAATTAAGTAAATATGAACAAGTATGAAATTATGAATAGGGAAAACCATACACTCTCTTCACACACATTTATTAGACAAAAAACCAAATGTGATAAATATACATAGTGTTAAATTTGTGAACAATATATCTATAGGATATGATGAGATCTATTAAGAAGGAATTATGAATTGGAATAATCAAAGATAATGTACAGTAAACATGAAATTCATGACACAAATTTCAGATAAATTAGAAAAAAAATTGATCAATTAATCACAATATTAATATTCATTCATTAATCAATAATACAATGATTAGACAATAAATAGAATTTGAATATTGTGGATAGGATTCAAACCTACCAGCTCAAGTTGTATGAATAGATAACTCACTGTGTCTAAATCATTGTTGGAGCTCACTAGTCTAACTCCGAATGTCTAAATTAGTATACAATTAGTTAACTAATGAGGTAGGTGGGAATAAGGAGCCACTTTCCATGCATGCATGCAGAACTAGCAGTACGGTCACTAAAATTGATTTAATTGATTCTAATTGGATATTAAATAAGCATAACTGCTTACCTACCAAAACTAAGTGATGGAGGCTACTGGTAGCACTCAAAGTGGGCTCCTATAATGTAGGAATTGCTCCTGGAGGCACATAAACTCATGCATGAACATGTACTAAGTGGGTGATAACCTATAGGTGTGTGCTCCATACTATAGTACAACAATAATAACTCCCTAAGTTAGGGAAAATGACCAAATAGACTATATTGGACAGAGGATGATTAATTAATCCTAACACCCCCCCTTAATACTAACTTCGGATAACTTGGGCCGTGACAACTAGGCCAAAAGTCACCCATAGAATCTAAATGAAATAAAATGTTGTTTAATAAACTAAGGAAAATGGGTAAAACCTCATATGAAAACCCCCCTAAAAAACAGGTAGGAATCATGAAACAAGCTATATTTAAGAGAATTTTTTTCTCTTCGAGTAAAAACTTGTGAAAACATTGCTGGAATCTACAACATTATGGAGTAGTAATACATGATCTTGGTTCTTTTATGCATCAAAATACTTGGACTATGGATGTGAACCTCTAAATTTTCTTTCAATATGATGAATGTTTCTTTTGTTTCTTCAACAAAATGGAAGGAAACTAGCATAACTTGCCTGCAAATTTCATTGTTTCAGCGAAAAGTGGATTGCCTTGATCCAAAATAGACAACAAAGTGAACAAAAATGATTATGATAAAGGTCATGATAGAGGACTATATAATATTTTTCATGGGCCTCTTTCTTTCCTTCTGACGATATGGATATTTAGATAGTGCTTACACAAAGAAAGACAATGAAAGAAGAGAATGAGAAGAAGGATTATGTTACTTCTACACAAACTATGGTGTTTTAGGGAAATATTCAATATCTAATGGCCTTTTTTCCTTTCCAACCCCCTTTGTTGTTGATATGAACACCATTGGTCAACCACTTTTGAAAATAAGAAACATCTCATTATAGTATACTATAAGAAAAACATGAGACCCAAAAATTAGATAACGATCTCTTTTATCGTCCTCTAATGACCATGAATGTTTTTCATTTTGTTAAATTTAGCTATAGAAGTACAATTATTTATTTAACCCTTCATAATTGAAGGGTTAGATGAATATATTCACTTCAATTAGAAATTAATACTATCCCTTTAAATTTGTTCAATGGTCACCCACCATGTCATAAGTCAATAACTTGACGTTCACACCATATGCCTTAATAGTCATTCCATCCCACAAGTGGATTAATTTTGGGTTATTCGTAGAGGTCCTTTCCACCTTACTCCATTTATTGAAAATACATATGGTTGATTTAGGTTTGTCTAGGATCCATCCACCATTCACGGGAATGGAATTTTATCCACTTCATATTTTTCATAACCTTGCATGTTATGAGAGTTATCATAACATCAAGGAGGATCCCCATCTTCCCATTGGTGGAATTCTTCTTTGTCTATTGGGATCAGAATTATGATATCATTTTATTCTATTGATCGAATGTGAGTGAGAATGGCCTTCCATTTCTCACCTTTCCAACTTTGTTTTCTTCCTTATCTGGGAAAAAAATTGAAATTGGATGATGGAATCCAGCACCATGCCTTCATAATAGCACAAACCTACTAGTGGAACGTTTTTTGACAACAGAGCCATGCTTCTAAAGACTGGAAATATGCAATTTCATGTATTGTGTAATTGTGAGGGAGAGAAATAAGGATGCATATTTATATTTATTTTTGCAATAGTTTTGGTCCACTTCAGGGTATTAACTTTTTTCTATTCCCTATCCTTATAGAAAACTACATATTTCATGGAGGAATTTGTCAATTGTTAATTGTGTTAGATGAATTTTGCAGTTGAAAATCGATAGAAAGTTCCTCTTCAAAAAATACATCTATGAAATGTTCTCACTATAATTCACTCCAACCCCTAAAAAACCTTGAATGGTCCTCATGCATGGACTTAAAAAACTTATCTCAGTTATACCTTTGAGGTATCACAAACAGAGTCACATGAGCACACAAAAATGACCTTTATTCATAACTTTTTTTCTCTTGTATGGTTGATATGTGGATGAATTATATGTGTCACATATATCCCCCATCATTATCATCAACCTCCTAAAATTTATCTTCGATTGTAAAAACAGAGAGAGAGAGAACTATCCATTGAAAGTTTGCATGGAAATTTTGGCCAAAAACCATTAAAATTGTGTGTCACTATGGTTTTTTAGGTTCTTGCTGCTATATGTATTGCATATGGAATGTTAATAAACATCATATAAATCGATGAATATATATCACAAAGGGATTTCCAATAACTAGTTGTACAATACCATTTGATGTCTTCTTTATACATTTCATATTGCAAAAATGAAAACTTGGCATCCTTGCATGAAAACTTTATTATTATTTTTTATACTTCCAAGAGTTGAAATTGAATTATAACAACTCCATGATGATATTAGACCTTGATAAACATATATAGTTCAACTTATTCCCTCATATGGATCATTACTCATATGTGTAGTTTGACCTATAGCGGGTCCCACCTTGTTTTCATACTTTTATAACTTAAAATTTGATTCTATCATCTCCAAAATGATTAATGACCTCAAAAAACACGCCTAATCCGTTCACTGCACCTAAATTACTCTTTCATCTCAAGAATTATATCAATTTCATGATGATCAATTACACAAATACACATGTTTAGTTATCTTCTCGCATTCAAATATATCATTTGATGACTTGCAAAATTTGGCCCAAGGTGGACCCCACAGGAAAAATAGATTTTTAAACATGATCCCTTTTAGGTAATAACATCGACTCTTTATGTGGGATGGATCCTCCCATGAGGTGCCAAGAATTAAAAAATATACATCTAGGATGACTAGGCCAATGTTTTACCCATTGGGATATGGATTCAATCCCTCTCTCCTGCTTGTCATACTATCGCTACAAAATAAAATTAGAGTCCACAAAAAATAAAAGGAAATGATGGAAACTAACTAAGGAAAAATAAAAATACTTACCCACCTACCCTAACTAGAAAAGAACAAAATTAAGTAAAATGATAATGCTAGTGTAGCCATGCAGGTAACTTGAGAAGGTTGTGATACTTGGAAACATACATGGGGATTGAAAAATGTATGTGATCAGGGTTTCATAGATAGAAAAATATAGTAACACATTCCAAATTCTTACAAAATTTACCCAAGAGGAAAAAACACTACTTGGAGCACAACCAAACTCAGAAAAGGAATTAGTAGTATTAGAAATGTAATGAAGAGGGATGAAAAAGGTTGTAATTAAATGAATTACGCATCTATGAGACTTTATTTTATGCTTTTGGATTTGGAAACCCTCATACATCCACACAAAAATTGGATCAAGAACATGGAATCACCGTTATCAACTCTACAATCAAATTCAACATTTGGACATTATGGTATTCATAGAACTTGTGCTTCAAATTTCCAACTTCACTTTAAGGAATGTGTCAGGAATGCATCCTTCTTCCTTAATTTAGACACATTCTTCTTCCTCATTCTTATTTCTGCTTTGGACATCCTTGAAATCGAGTATAGAAAAATAAATATTTTCTTCTTTAATGGAAAATCTACACTTTTAGAGGTTTCTCAAGTAGAAAATTAGTGTTTCTCTTCTTATTTCTATCATTGTCATCAATGTTGCGATTAAAAAATTTATGCTTAAGATAGATGCATTTCTCCTTTCCATGATTAAGAATATCCGCAAGGATTCCTTCTCATTTTATGGAGGGAAATAATCTCTCTTTTCATTATGTTCAGAATTTTTGTACTGATAATTGTTTCCTTCTTAGTTTATAGTTTATATATCACCATGAGAAACTAATGGGCATCCTTTAAAAGGGTAATAAATTAATTTAAATGAATCATGATTTTTATAACCCAAGCACTAGAAATTATCATCCTTGTTATTCCCATGTTTTAAATAAACACTATGGTTTCTGAAATGTTTACTTACAATAATGTCTTTTGAGAGAGAGAGAGGTTCCTTAAATGAATCATTCATGTCACAACCCACAAGATGCCAATCACCATTTTCTTTTCTTTATTACTTTGGATACCAACTATTTCCAAAAATGGAGGAAGGTGACCAATCATCATTGTTTTTATAGTTTCTTAACCAACTTGACATGTTGACCCAAAAATATTTCCACGCTAAACATGAATTTCATGGTTTAATAAAACCCCCACTTCAGCAAGATCTAATGGCCTATCATTTTGAGATTTTTACTTTGTTAAGGGAAACTGGAATCTTCCTTATCACCTTTGTTGAATGTAGGATGAACCTTATAAGCGAGATATATATTATTGCACACATTCATCTTATCTGAAATATTAGGAGGAGGTCATGATTTAATAAGTGATCGTGTTTCCTTCAAGTTCTAAACTGTCATTAAACATAGAATCTAGATCTAGGGAATGCCTCTACCCAAAGTAGTGAAAATATATGAAAATCATGTGCAGTGGAAAAAATATCATGGTAGTAACCTCTAAAGCATTTATATTTTTAGTAATTTCAGGATAAGTTGTGAGAAATGTATCCCTAAATGCAAGGCACTTTCAACATTTCCCATCTTCAAAGAATAAAAATTCTTAAGAGCTCAATTTTGTTTTTCCTCTTTTCCCATTAGTGGAACAAGACATCATGTAGATATCATATTTGGGAGAAATAAGATGGGAGAAACCACAAGGCTATGGCATATAGTGAGATATGCACCTTCCCACACCACTTGAGGATTTTGAGCTAGTTATCAGGCTAGAGGGGGGATACCCTTATTGTTTTCTATGGAAATTGATGTCATTTTCCACCCAAAAACAACCTATTTATCTATGAAAATTTGAATGGATTTACAACAGAAACAATTAATGCATAGGGTTAGCCTCTAATGCTTATTAAAGAAAAGAAAAGAAATTTATTTTCTAGTTTCCTGGGGGTAACAAGGAAACCAAATAGTAGGGGGATTCAAGAGCTTTCAAAATTATAAATAATATTTTACACCAGGAATATCATATTAATTAGTTTTTCAATGGTAAATAAATGACAAAAAATGAACAAATATGAACATAAGAGAAGGGAAATTATATCAGACAACAAACCAAATAGGAAAGATGTACATATATAAAGTGTTTCATTCATCAAAATGTAAGAAAAAAAGTGGATGGAATCTAACAAAACTTGATTAAGAATTTCATTGGTTTTCCTAGTCATATATTTTCTTGATCCTAAATACACATTAAAATGAATAATAGTTTTCTAATTTAATTACAATGGACGTCACCAAGGTACTATAAAATCTATGTCATGGGCCTCTTTCTTTCTTTCCCATAAGATGAAGATTATATAGTGTTTACAGAGAGAAATAATATGAGAAGAAGGAGAATGTTGTTTGTTGCTGCAAAAATAGTAGTATTCTAGGAAAATATTCAATCTAGAATGGTCTCTTTCCTCTCTTATACCCCTTAGTTGTTATTATGAACTTCATTGATAAACTTGTGTAAATGCTAAAATATATGTTATATCCTACTTTGAGAGAAAAGTGACACCCAAAAAACATGTTAGAACCTCTTTTCTCCTCCTCCAATGATAATGTTCAATTTTTCCTTTGTAAAATTTAACTAAATTAGAGTCACTTGGGCCCCTTTCTAAATTTGAGGACAAATACGGTGGTAATTTGGAGCTACTCCAACTTTATCAATTTGCTAAATTTCACAACAAAATTGAAGCTAATTTAAATATCGTTTATCGTTATAGTATCCTTCTTTACAATGCATTGAAAGATATAATTAATTGAATACATAATATGATTACACATTTAACTCCCTCCATATTGAATACATCATGCCAATGTGAAAAATAATCGAAAATGTTGAAAAAGATTATAATCCTTAACCATTAAAACATTAAAATATAGTGAACAAGAATATAATCCTTGACTTAATTCTTGATCAAATCTGACCTGTCTTTACAGGAGTGATGCTAAAAGCCTAAATCACAACAAGCTTGTGACCATATTGCCCATGTTATGATGACGGGTCTCGCCATTGCCCATAGAGGATACCCCATTGCTCTGAATCCATTCTTGATGAATGCCTCTATGGCTGATTGTACATGATGATCTTTGATTCAATAGAATAACAAGATCTGGTATTTTTTCCTCTGAAAAAAAAGAATATAATCCTTGACCTCTACTTTCCTTTTGTAAAATGCCATTGTACTTTTAAATACCCAAAAAAAATCATAACCAAAAATCTTGTGTAAACATGTCCTTGCATTTAGTTGTTATTAATGAAGATTTGGAATCTCTCGCTTTCAACATCCATATCAGAGCTTAGAATTTCAAATAGTTATGTCGTCAAAGTCTCAAGTGGAGTCCAGGGGGATCAGTATGTGTAAGAAAACCCTTTCAAGATAAATTTAGGTGAACTGTGAAAGCATGGAGAATTTATAGATTGAATTCCAAGCCGTGCTTGAACGTGAACCTGCAACTAAATCTGACTGTTAAATACACAATATTTTTCGCCGCGGAAGATTTTAACCCATTAATTAGTGAATTATCTTAGGAATCCGAATCCATCTAAAAATGTATATTGTGTCAATCCAGTTAAGCCAATTGCTTTAACTAATAGTAATTAGATGAAAAATTATTCCCTTGGCTTAGATTAAAATGTAGATAGGAGAGACAAACTATTTCACTACGGTATATTAAGATAATAATAAATATTACATAATAACACCTTTTATAAAAAAATTAATAATTTATTAAAATGTTTTAAAATTTCTTTAAATTATTTGTAATATTTTATGTGTAATTATTTGGAATATTTTAATTGTAAAATTTTTATTATAATAGAGTTGTATCTTCACAATGGGAAAGTGAAAATTGGAAGCTGCAATGCACACATGATGACTTTGCCACCTTATTTTAGTCCTTCATTTAGTTGCTTCGTACAACCTTACAGTATGGTACGTTTTTTTGGCCATCATTTAGTCACCCCACATAACCTCTCACTATGGGAGGATGCACATTTTGAATGTCAAGTAATCTTGGTAAGCCATTTGGGACTATGGCTAATACCAGTATAGATCCATTTTAAACTCACATCTATCAAGCACTTAGACAGATCTTCAAACTTCTTGCCATGTAATTTTTTTTTATCTTATTCTTTTGTAAGTATGTTTTTGTTGTTATTATTATTACTATTATTATTGTAAGATAACTTTATGTGAAAAGATATCTCCTATACTCAATTGTAAATCACCTCACTACTCTCATACAACAAACACATGGTGAAACTAAGTTTGCATCATGGGCATTTGGTCAGGTCAATATCTTTAGGTATAGTAACCTACCCAACCACTTAGTGTAAATGCCATTACATCATTTTCTGGTTCAATATGCTGAAATTTAAGTCCACTTTATCTTGTAGATAAATAAATTCCTTTGTTAGTGAAATTTACAGAGAATCCCCCTTCAGTTGATGGGAATGAGGTCCATAGACATTAGTTAGAACCCTATTGTTTGTAGTTCCTATTACCTGGAACTTCGTAGATATGGATATGTGTAACTCCGCAAATCCAAAGGGTGAAATACTTATTGATCCCATAAGGTCCCAAGGCCCCCAACGATCCCTACAACATCTATCCCTATTCCTTGACATCGTTACCATGACCTACTTCCTATGTCTATAATATGTGCTTCAATGCACTTTATTTCTTGTAAGAACTTTAAAACTGGTCTTTCCTTCTAAATATTATTCTTTAAGATTCGATTTTTTTTAGGGATATTCAACCCCCTCACATTCCATGTTATAATATTCATTGAAAAACTTAAGAAAAATTGCAGACCTAAAGCAACCCTAAAGGTATGATACTTACCTAATTCAACCAATCTAAGTGTGACCTCTAAAATATGGATCTGGTTTGATTTCTTGCCCATTTTCTCTCTCGTTCCCATTAATTTCCTCTGATTTTCTTTTGGAGGGTAGATAAAATCCCAAAAGGTTTTAGTGCCCTAGCCTTTATAATTTATTCTAGTAGTAGGGAAAGTTGCTCCTAGGGGAAAAATCCATTCTCTTTGCCTTTACAATCCTTTGCAATGCCCTCTAGGTAGAGATCCCCTATTTCCATGTCCTCCCATTCTTCTTATGTATCTATCCCCTGCTGGGGTACGACCTGTTCTTGAAGGACCTCTTCCTCCCATATTTTTTTTCCAGAACTTATTTTTCATGGCCAGGTTTTCCCTCATTGTCCACCATTGATTCCATGGATTCCATGTTCTCTTCTTGTTCCCCAAGAATCACAAATTGATTACAGACCATAGGTCATTTATGCGTCTTTAAGGCCTCCTGTCTTCATCGTCCTTGTTTCTTAGACTAAACCCTTGAGAATCCTAGATATTCTGCCTCTTTGGTCTGCTTAAGTTGAGGAGGAGGGATATTATGAGGGAATTCTCTAAATTGGTGCACGTAGTCATGACAATGTCTACACCAAAAATGGATATGCTCATAATCTAGTCACTTCCTCCAATCCTCATATTCACATGTTAAGTTCATAGATCCATATAAATGCAAATCCTAGCATATTCCATATACCTCTTTGCCTTTTTTTTTATTTTGATATATTGATGAACATCCGTACGGTACTAACTATTTCCTCCAAAATTTCTAGATCTGAGTATTCCACTAGCAAGGAATAGAGTTAGATCCACACTGAAGCAATCCTTGTACAATATTTTTCTGGGTTAAACCTATCCTTTTAGGGTCCTAGAGAAAAACCTGTAAAGTAGAAAAAGTAAGATCCACCATCCATCACTTGTTCATGTACTCCAAATTGATGAAGTTTATAGTAAAAAAAAGCATTGGAGTGAAGTTGAAAATCCTAGTGCCCCTTTGGTTTTTAGATGGAATTTATCCACCAAACTAGCGTTTTCTTTGAAGGCATGATTCCCACAAATTATCCTATCAACACATGATCTTTCATGTATCAAATTTGATTCCTTAAACTCCTAGATCTTAAATGTGTTCTTGTCACCAAATCCGACCTTAGAAAGGAGTTCCCAAGGTGGCACCCCTCATGGTCTAGAAGCTTATTTTCCCCATGTTTACTTGATCTCACTCCTCCCATTTCATTCAATGGCATCTAAATTTTACCGATCTACATACATGTGGCAGGATCTTCGGGTGGGGGTTAATCCCCATCCCCTAATCTCTTCTCCATATATCATTGTCGGTCCTTTGTCATTTGAGTTTTGTCATAGTCCTCAGACTCACTCTTTCCCTTAATGTTCATTTCTTTATGTGATGTTTAACATTAACAATCATATTACCAATATTAACAATACATTAATATTAATACTTAAAAAACTAATATTAAGAATATATTAACATTATAATCCAATGTATTCTTAAAATGCGAATGAGACCTTAATCAATATTAAATATTAATATCAAATAAAAATTTAAAATTTAATTAATTATATTTTCAAATTAATTTTTTTGAAATGTAGTCAAATTAAAATAAGAATCATAAAATTAAAAAAAACTACTCATACTCCTGGAAATTTAATCTGATTGATACACAAACATTATAATCCAATGTAATCTTAAAATATTACTTTCTTGATAAACATTAAATAATAATATTAATATGAATCTTAAAAAATTAAATTTTATATTAAAATTAATTAAATAAATAATAATCTTTTTAAATTAAAATATAATATGTTATTTTAAAATCGAATTTGATTGCTCCACATAAACATAATTTAAGTCATGTTCTATCTTAATGTACTATTTATTTCAAATTTTTTTTCTAAATGTGTCCAGCAAGTCCCATCCTACAAGTTATGTTAAAGCCAAAGAGATACATGGTTTCGAGGAATATTGTAATGGCTATTTCAATAATATATTTTTAAGATTGTAATTATATTTTTAATTTTATTACATGGATAGATGTTTTTATTTGAGATTTGGGGTGGATTATGGTCTATGTTTTTTTATCTATGGATGAGGATGAGACAAGTGTACTGTCGAGATTGATTCTATGGCAGTCATTCAAAATTCGAAATAAACAATTATAAAAAAAGGGAATATATAAAAAAAAAACTGGTGGATACTTGATGAATGGATAACGGTAGCAATTTATGGATAACTCATACATGATGAATATATAACCAACACTTCATGGCAAATAGCTAGAAGAATGTGAGATAAAAAAACAAATATAAAAAATAACTAATAGTTGATAAATGGATCACAAGAAGAATCTCATTGATAAAATGTAGTTAGGCATGATAACTCATAGTTGAACCCATTCAACTAGAAGAATATGAGGAATACAAAAATATTTCCAAACTATCTTCCATTTCATAACTATCTCTCAACCATTTGATGCCTATCGACCTGTTCCACCCACAAGAAATACTGATAGGCCAGAAGTTGGTACTCTCCACTCCATTAAATATTGATATTTGACTATCGTAGCATCTGTCTTCTAGTGACCCATGGTCTGAAAACAGAACAAATATAGAACAAATGCGCATGATAACCTAGAAGTTAAGAAGATCATAATGTAATTATTTTCAATACTACCCATTCCAAGAAGTGACCACAATCACTTACAAACTTTTCAAAGATTGTAATGTGAGCGATCAACATGTCTGTAAATTTATAAAACTGCAATCTTTAAACTCATTATAGTGACAGATCCACTCAAAACAGAATTTTTTTTAGTCTTGCGTACACCATTCATGCTTTAATATATGAGATACAAGAATCATTTTTGCTCTGTGGTGGTCATGGTAACGGTATGTTGCTCCAGACCAAACACGACTTAAGTCGTTCGTTAAAATCATGCGTTCGGGACGGTCACGTAAATGGTGTGTTGAGATTCGCTTAGAAAGGTCGCATGTTTTGTCATGTTCTCACGTTGAATGTTGAATGTGTTTGATAAAAAAATATTTATTACAAAGTAGTCATCATCATCAATGGTTAAAATAGGTTTGTTGATATATTATTTCCAATAAATCAACAACCTTACGAATCAGTACATAGAAAGAATAAATATAGGTGACATTATTTAGGTTTCATAATAATTGTATAGTATGATATAATAAGATGCAAACTAAGAAAAGGCTTACAAGTTCATCTATTGGTTGAAAAGCTATAAAATCCATAGTCTAGATAGTTCAATAAGAGCACAAAATGAATAGTTAATAAATCTTGGAAGGGACCGTCATGGACTCGAGTGCAAGCCCAAGGTTCTTTCTAGCAAGGGGGTTTCACTTGTTTACCAATATCCTATCACGTTAGTTCATATTGTGGGTTTTAAAATTATAAAAAATAGAACCAATATATTGGAGGTATTGGGGAGATGAGGGGTTTAAGGTGGGGGTGGGTAGGGTGGTTTATAAGGATTGAGGAATAAAAAGGGGTGGGGAGGAGGTTTTAAGTACTGGGAGGGGTTTTCAACCAAAAGAGTTTGGGTCAATATCTCTCGAAATTAAGGGTATTCATTAATATCCCACGATCGCACGTGCTATCTGAGAGGTTCACTATGTGAATTCCCTGTGCTTTCTAGGAACCCTGTTCCCCTTCCTTCCTTCCTGTAATTAACTACCAACAATCACCACCAAATATAAATCTGGTATATGAGTATTCCCCTGGTTGGGTACTGTGTTCGTCCTATCGCTTCTTAGTTTCTGTCTTATGTCAGTGGTGCTTATGCTTTTGATGTTCGTCCAGTAGCATTTTATTCTTCTTGTGCAGGTAGTGGTGGTGACAATCAATGCGAGGTTAGTGAAATCTGGCAACGTGAGGCTAGCGAAATCCGGAAATCGATCAGTCAAGATCTATCCGAGCAAGAACCATCTTTCTTCAATGAGGCAAGGAGAACATTGAATTAGGACAAGCATTATTCTTAGTTTTAGGTAAGTGAGAACTCATACCCCTTCCAACCGGGCAAGCACTACCATTTTTCACCTCTAATGAAGTAAGGGATAATTAACACCTTCAAAATGAAGCAAGGCAATAGCTCTTCTCCTTCCAATGAGGTAGGACTTCTTTAGACCCTGACAATATGGGGCAATCACTATTATGATTTTATATCTCCCTTCCAATGAAGTAAGACCAACCCCAGACCCTTCGAATCAGATCACTATTACTTCTACCATAGACTTTTATATTTATGAGATTTTAGAAAATGGTATTTTGGTTGTGGTTGAGGGATCAAAGAATTCTAGGAAAATCCTAGTTTTAAAGATCACCTTACTTATTCTTGTCCCTATAGTAGATATGTTTTATACTTTAGAATAATGCAATTTTTTTCTCTCTAATAATGAAATTTAGTTTTTCTATGTAATGTTGTTTACAAAATTATAGCATAAATTATTTTGTGATAATTAATATTAATAGGCATTTGTTACATTATGGATTCCCAAATAATTACTAATTAATTCATGATGTTGTAGGCCTATATTAAGAAAGGATTTTATTTCCTAAAGGTTGAAAAAACCTTCTTTATGGCTATAAATATTGATTTGACCAAAGGCCATGAACCGAAAATTTGGATACACCTTAGGCTTATTCTACTTTACTTTGAATTTTAATTTGTGACTACTCATTTAGAGGTTAGAATGATGCATGTGGATGTTACATAGTGGTATTGTTGCTCTTTGTTGTAGCATTGAAAGTACATAGGCCAAAATCAATGTTTACATGGAAAAAAAAATTCCAGTTGTTATTAATAATTCCATTGGCTATATCTTCTTCTTATCAATAGGAATGGAAATTTTGGTTTCCGAGAAATTTGGGAAAACCTACAAAATTAAAAATATATATTTTATGCTAACTAATAGAATTTTAGTGCCAAAATATGGGTGTACATTTCTACTTTTATAGCTAAAGGATAATCGATGGAAAATATGATTGAACCATTTATGAGAAAAGTAAGTGTTGAGGTGTCAGGATGGGTGCCATCAACATGAATGAAGTATGTTATAATGGGAGGATTATATCAATAGATACTAACCATTTGTGCAAAGGAACATGATGGAAGCACAACACAAGGGGCCATGCTATGAACAATCAATATTTGATTGAGCATGTTTGATCTATAAATTTTGGTCATTCACACAAAACAAGGTGATCGTGACCACAATGAATGGATGAGATTAAATCATGAAATTCATATATTTAGATCTTGATCATTCACACAACATGACATGCTTGGGTGATAGTAAAGGGGGTGATATCATGAATGAACATGATTTTTTTGGATGGGTTAGATTGACGGATAAGATAATCTATGGGATTGTGTAAAGGTAAAGATAGAGAATGAAGTTTCTTGGTTTGATTGGATTATATAATTCCTAATATTGGATATAGATGGCTCATAATCGACTCCAGGATTATTATTGTATTGTTAAAATATTTTGGTGGGGAATCTCTAGTGGTGCAATGACCATTAGAGGAAATTTCAACTCAAAATGGGCCTTTTAACTTTTATTCAAATTCCATCTCATCATGTGTTAGCCAATGCAATTTCTTTCAATTTGAAATACCGTATAGGTCTTAAACACTTTTTTAATATAAATTTGGGGATAGGTATCATAAAAAAAACTACTTTTTTTGATTGTATTTTTGACATATCTCCCTGTGTTTTTACTCAAATTTAGATCGGGAGAGCTCGTTGGATGGGGAATTAAATTTTGCATCCAACGCGTACCCACTCGGCATACTTTTGACAGACCCCGCTACCCCAAAAACAAGAAATACCTGAAAAAATGAAATGATGATGTCATCATTCCATTTTTTCAGGTATTTCTTGTTTTTAGGGTAGCGGGGTCCGTCAAAATTATGCCAAGTGGGTACTCATTGGATGTGGAATTTAATTCTACATCCAACGAGCTCTCCCAATCAAAATTTGAGTAAAAACACAGGGAGATATGTCAAAAATACAAACAAAAAAGTAGTTTTTTTCTTTTCTTCCTCCAAAATTAATAAATATTATTTTATTATTTTAACTATTATTTTATTAGTTCATTTTAGGAGGCCCATTTTGAGTTGAAATTTCCTCTAATGATGGACAAAGGGGCCAAACAAAATATGACATAGAAACACCAAAGAATACCATGTATGGTATAGTTGATCATGGTGCGGAATCACCACATGACATCTGGTGTGTCCCATCAAGCAAGTGTCACTTCAGTAGCACACAAACTATTAAAAAAAGTAGTGATTTTCATTTTTTGTCATGTAATAAACATATTTGATCAAATTTGAAGGTTCATGAGTACCTAGTGCTGAGGGATACAACAATTCCATTTAAGCTAGATTCTTAATTCAACCCAAATATTTCAAAAATTGAGAATTAATGATTTTTGAAGATCTTGATAAAAAAAATACACCAAGTAGTCTCATTGATGATATAAATTAGATAGTCTAGTATGTGAAAAGGAATGAAGAAATCCTCGAGATATTTTTTCATAATTCTCAATCAATTACAATCGGGAAGAAAAAACAACCAAAATCCACCATTTCAGGACATTTTTGGGGAAGTTTGAAAATCTTGCATAAAGGAAAAATAACCCAAGAACCCAAAACTATTTTCTTTCTTGTATAATCATTCCACCTTCTCATCCATCTAAACATTTTTTTCAAGTGAATATTTCATAGAAATACTTAGTTTAGGAAATAGCATTTTTTGACAAATATTTCACGTTTATAAAAGATTAAAGACGAAAAGTAGTAAATCCTAGAAATCTATCAAAATTGACTGCACCAACATATTACATACATATTACATATGTGATAGTTTATGACTAATTTTTGCCATAACAATTAGCATTTAATAGTAGAAATGTATTTATGTTTATCCATACATTGTGTTCTATAGGTGGCTAATGTTGGTCTTTGAGACTAAATGAACTTTTAGGAAAAGTACATAAATTGGGAAAAAATGGTATTTCTAAAGGGACGCGAAATTTGACATGAAACTCGTAAATGAAAATGCTTATTTTTAATTGAAATATAATCCAAAGGTTTAAAAGTATGCATCGTCATGTATTTTACATGTATTCTTCAAATACTTCCAAAAACTAAAAAAAAATGAAAATGGTTATTTGAAATTGAAATATAATCCAAAGGTTAAAATGTAGGCATGATCATATTCTAAATACGTTCTTCAAATACTTTTAAAAAATGAACATGAAAAGAGATGGCATACTTGATTTGAAAAAAATGTCAATATGGGTAGTTTCCAAAGGCATAAAAAATAAAAATAAAAATTAAGGATATAATGCATCTAAAAAGTAATCACGTGAACTCTTTTCCACATGCATAACCATATCGAGGGTAGTGAAGGATAACATTCAAATAGTTGAGTTCATAAATCCTGAATCATGGTTGAGGCAAAGAAAACTATCACCATAAATGATGCATAATATCCTTAAGAATCTAAAAATAGATACCATGGGAGAAAATATACATGAACAAAATGCAAATATAGAATACAATGGGAATAGAAAATAAACAACTCCCCTAAATATTGCAGATACCATGAGAAGTATAGAACTGGAGTTACAAAGTTACAAGGAAGATAATGAAAGGGAACAAATATCAATTTTTATAAGAGGTTCCAAATAATCATTTCCTCAAAGAATTTGTGCACAAAATCCCAAAAACTAGTTTCCAATTTCTTCACCAAATTTATTTGCATAAATATATTGAATTGCATGACAAGTTTCATCCACAAATGGCTCATACGTTTCATCAAAATTTTCATGTGAATCGATAAATAAGTCATATCAGAGCCATATAAATTAAATAAACATGAGGTAAATAACTTACCTTTTCGAAATCCCCAAATGCGGGTGTGAGTCACGCCAACATGGACTTGGGGGAGGCTGATGAGGCTTCTCCCACCCAAGATCAACCTACCGCCAATGGTCAACCCACTGCCACTATTGGTCTTTAATGCTATGGGAGACATGGCTGCGCCTCGGTTAAACAACAGGACGAGGCAGTCCGATCACAGCTCGAGCACCATTACTACTCCTCCTGGAAGCCTCATTTTGCACAATGTCAACTGTTGGGTTCTTCATGATCTCCATTGCTTCTCTGCTCTGTTGGGTTTTACATGCTCTCTGGGTTTTTGAGGCTCTCTAATGCTCTGGGTGCCATTTTTTCTCTGCATTCTAGGGCCATCTTCCCTTGCTCCATGCTCCATTGATTTGTCCCTCTGCTTCTCTGTGCCCATGTATTGATCCCAATTGTGTGGGTTTGTCATCCGAGTGCCCACTTAGGTAAAGGTGCATCCATGGAGGTGGGTCGCAATTTTTTGCAAAGCGATTTTGGAAAGAAAAAAAAAATCCACACCCTCAATCTAGTTATTAATACCTTCATCGAGGGATTAATAAGCCCTTGATTGAGGTTTTGTCAAACCCTTGATCGATCATTTGTAAAACCCTTGATCGAGGTTTAAAAAAAAACTCGATCGAGGGTTTGACAAAACCTCAATCGAGATACAAACCTCAATCGATGTACTAACCTCAATAGAGCTCCAAACTTTGATTGAGGTCCCTACTAAATTTTTTTTATAAAAAGGCTGCGGGCATCCGCGGCCATTCACCATTTTCTAGACTGTACACCCTTGATCGAGCTAGAAACCTCGATCGATTTGTTGCTACCTTGAATGAGCTACTGTAATCTCGAGCAAGATTTTGTGCAAGGAACTCCCAAATTTTCCTTCCACCATGATGTTAGATCCCAGAGGTAACACCCAAAACTTCTAATTTGAAATTTAAATGAAACGTTATCTGTTTTTTTTCAAATGTTAGATTGATATTGATTTTTTTTTTTGTTGATGATTGTAGGTTTTTTTATTGTCTAATATGTTGACATGTGTGCTGGCAAGCAGAAATGCTGCTTAATTTTTAAAAAATCATAATTGAAATTTGTTATTTATTTTAAATTTAATATTTTTGTTTATGCATATTTTGTCAACCGATAGTCACCCATACAATCTAGATGAAATAAAATACTGCTTAATAAACTAAGGAAAATAGGGAAAACCTCATTGAACCCCCTCCATCCCCCCTTCCCCCTCAAAATAAGAAGGAATCAGGAAACAAGCTAAAATTAAGAGAAAACTTTCTCTTTGAGAAGTTGTGATTTTTTTTGCAATATGCAACATTCCGGAGCAGTAATGTAAAATCTTGGTTCTTCTGTGCATCAACATCTTGTTATTGTGCATGCGAAACTCTCAATATTATTATGACCTTATGGTTGTTTCTTTTGTTTGTTCTTTCTATAGGAGGAATGGAATGATCAATTTTGTTCTTCAGTGCGCCAAGTTGTGGATCATTCACTATCATGAAGTAGTATTTTTCTGGAATTTTGTTGCAACACTATGGAGGCACTAAATTTGTGTGGGAGAGTGCAACATCTCCATTTTGATAATGGACCATGTCTTTCTCTGTCATTTGGATTCCCAACACCATTCCCATCTGCTTCAATGAGCTTTTGGACCCATTTAGGCCTCTAATTTGGAAGAGGAATTGGATCTAGTTTATCTTGAGGAACAACCTCAATATTAAGATCATACTGATCTTGATCCTCATTATACAAATATGAATCTGAAACATGATTCAATATATCATCATCAAATGGAAATGGAAGAGTGTTTATACATTGTTTTTCTTTGGATTGCATTAGATCATGCAACTGATCTTCTTCAAATTTCATATTGTGCTCTATGAAAGACTTCCTTGCTGCAAGTTCCATCAATTTATATTTCATTAAATCTTCAACATATCCCAGTAATATGAATTCACTACTCTTGTATTGGAAGGAAATTATTTTTTTAATGGGAATTATGGCCCAAGATTTAGAACCAAAAAACCTCAAGTGTGAGACATCATGTATATGCCCCAATAGTGATTTGAAAGGAGGGGCCCCAATCACTGATTTCTGAGGCACTCTATTCTGAATCTATGGACCATAGGTCTATAGGATACGATGGAGCTATTGATAAGGAATTATGCAATGTAATAATCAAAGAGAATGTACATTGAAAAGTAAATTCATGACACAAATTGATGACAAATCGCATAAGAATTGCTCAGTTAATCACAACATTAATCATCATTCATTAATCAATAATACAATGATTATAGAATAAATATAATTCAAATATTGTGTATAGGATTTGAATCTACCAACTCAAGCTGACTGAATACATAACTCAGTGTGTCTAAATCATTGTTGAATCTCACTAGTCTAACTCTATATGTCCAAATCAATCTAAAATTAGTTAATTAATGAGGTAGGTGGGAATGAAGCTCCACTTTCTCTGCATGCATGCGAAACTAGCACTAGGATAACTCAAATTAATCTAACTAATTTTAACTGGAGGTTAACGCGACTTAACTACTTACCTACCAAACCAACTGATGGACGTTGGTGGTGGAACTCAAAGTTAGCTCCTATAATGTAGGGATTTCTCCCATATGCACATAAACTCATGCATGGCAGGCAATAAGTGGAATATAACCTCTAGGTGTGTCCCCCATAGTCTAGTACAACAATATTAACTCCCTAAGTTAGGGAAAATGGAAAAATAGGCTGTATTGGACAAAATATGATTAATTAATCCTAACACGCCCCCTTAATCCTAAATTTGGAGAACTTGGGACCTAAAAACTATAGAAAAAGTCGCCCATACAATCTAAATGAGCTAAAATACTGCTTAAGAAACTAAGGAAAATGGGGAAAACCAAATAGGAACCCCCTAACCCCCTAAAAAATAAGTAGGAATTAAGAAACAAGCTATACTTAAGAGAATTTTTTTCTCTTTAAGTAAGAACTTGTGAAAAAATTGTTGCAATATACAACACCATGGATCAATAATGCAGAATATTGGTTCTTCTATGTATCATCATCCCAAGGATGTATGTGAACTTGTCAATGTTCTTTTGATCTGATTAATGTTACTTTTGTTTCTTCTTTCTGTAGGATGAATGGAGTGATCCATTTTGTTCTTCAGTGGGCCAAGTTGTGGATCATTCGCTATCATTAAGTAGAATATTTTTGGAATTTTGTTGCACCAATATAGAGGTAGTGAAGCTGTGTGATAGATTGCAACATGTTCATTTTGATACCGGTATTCTGTCTTTCTTCTATCATCTGGATTCCCAACACCATTCCCATATGCTTCAATGCGGTTTTGTGCCCTTTTAAGACTCTTATTTGGAATAGGAGATAGATCTAGATTCTCTTGAAGAACAACATCGATATTGATATCTTGTTGATATTGATACTCATAATTTGAATTTGAATATGAAACATGAGTCAGTATATCATCATCAAATGGAAATGGAAGAGTGCTTATACATTCTTTTGCTTCGGATTGTGGTGGATCATGCAACTGATCTTCTTCAAATTGCACATTGCACTCTATGAAGCACCTCCTTATTGCAAGTTCCATGAATTTATATTCCTTTTCATCCTTAGCATATCCCATTAGTATGCATTATCTGCTCTAGGATTTTAAGGCATTTCTTTTGTCAATAGGAATTCTAGCCCAATCATTGGAATAAAAAACTCTCAAGTGTGAGACATCAGGCTTATTCCACAATAATGATCCAAAAGGAGTAGCCCCAATCATTGATTTTTGAGGCACTCTATTCTAAATGTATGAAGAACAATTTACATATTCATATCGAAGAGAAGAAGGAATATTCTTTCCTTGGAGAATACATGTTTCCATCTCCTTGAATGATCATTTTTTCCTCTCAACCACACCATTTTGATGTGGTGTGTATGGAACTGATTGTTCCATTTGAATACCCTTTGATTCACTTAACTACTTAAAATATATTTTAACACACTCACATCCATTATCAGATATAATGGACTCAATATTATTTTCAAATATGTTTTCTTCTAATACTTTAAAAACTTTCAAAGTTTTGAATACCTCATATTTATGATCCATAAAATATCCCCATCAAAAACTTGAATAATGATCAATAAAAGTTAGGAAATACCTGGATCCATTGATTTATGTTGTAGCCATTAGTCCCTATACATCATTGTGTATCATATCAAGTGTACATACAACTGTATTTGCCTTCCCAACTTCATATCTCTTCTATGGATGTTTACCTACCATGAAACCATGACATACTCCATTTGATGTTTTGATGAGTGGAAAGTGCTCAACAATTTTGTCATTGTGAATTTGTTGGAGTTATTTTAAACTGAGATGCCCAAATATCTCATGCCACAAATTCCTTGTGTTATTGGCATGATCCAATAAACTTTTCAGATGTGAAGTAGGAAAGAAATGGGTGAACTCATATGGTTTGGAGGCATGATTAGAAAACCATTTCCATATGAGATTTCCAATAGATGATTCCATTATTTATACTTTGTCAGAGTCAAATGTAACTCTCTTGGGAGAGCCTGTGTGAGTCATATGATAACCAAACAACATATTTGCTGCAAGAGAGGGAACATAGAGTACATTCTTGAACTCACCATGCTGGATTTCAATAGAACCTCTCCCACTAGATAGGATTTGTGAGTCGTCTCCCATATGAATGCTAGGTCCTCCTAAGAGATAAAGAATGGTGAAGTATTCCTTAGAGGAAACTATGTGGTTGGATGCTCTAGAACCTATCAAGTAATTTTTCGAATGGGTGAGGGATTCCTTCAAGGCATGGCACCTTTCATGATCTTCTATTGGGTTTCCAATGTTAGACCTCTTTTCTCCTTAGGGAAGGGGAATATTGTTATGTTCAACGAGATTTGACAGATGGTTGATGATCTTATTAATGCACCGACTCTCTGGATGAAATCCTCTCATACAGTATGGACACTTAGTATTCTCAATTTTTTTCTTTTGCTTGGAACCCAAGGTTCCATCGAAATATTTTCTACTTTAGCTTCGAATCAATGTTTTTGGTCTCTTTTACTTCATGATTCCCTCTTGATTGCACATTGTTTGAGTCTGATACTAATAGTGCTTGATTCTTGGATGTTTGAATCACTCCCATTTGAACGCATTTGTCTTGCTCTTGTATCAAGGACTCAACAAAATCATGTAGAGAAGGTATCTTCCAATTTGGAATGGAAACTATTCTCTAATGGAATGTAGAGACAAATACTAAGAACTCTAATCCAAGATTGCTCAGCAATGCCAACACAAGTTGCTCATTTTCCATCTCTATCCCACATTGTTTACATTACAGCACTAGTGATTTGTACTTTGAAAAGAATTGTTTAATAGTTTCAAAAATTCTAGGTTGTAGTGCAATCAAATCATTCTCCATTATGTTCCCTTCAAGATTCTCCCAAGATTCCTTTGGAGTCTTTTGTCCCTCAAGGTAGGACAAAAGATCCCTTGATATGTGGATGCACATGAAGCCGAGGGATTCATCAATCCGATTCAAAATATTGTTCTTCTCAACATACTATTGGGGCTCAACTTCTCTACCTATTTTCATCCTAAATAGGCATTTTTTGGGCAAGGATACTTGCATATCTTCCTTGCAATTAATGTAATTGAAGGGTGTAAGCATTCTAGGTATGAGTTCAATTTATTTATGTATTGATGGGACAATTTATTTAAGAATATACATAAATACCTGCAGAGAAAACTACAAAACCAATTCAATTAACAATCATATGTGAGTTCAATCCTTTCCAACTCAACATGTGCACTTTCTAGGAGTCTATCACACCTGGATATACTTATTTGGACAAAATCGAGAGGGAGCAATGCTATCATTCCAAGAATTATGTGGAAACTCAACTGCTTCTAGTACATAATGGATGTTTCCATATTTTGAGTTTTATCCTAAATAAGGCTTTGATATAATGTTAAATTTGTGAACTATAAATATATAGGATATGATAATAGCTATTGAGAAGGAATTATGTAGTGGAATAATCAAAGAGAATGTACACTGAACAAAATATTCATGACACAAATTTTATGTAAATCGAACAAGAATTGATCATTTAATCACAACATTAATCTTCATTCATGAATAAATAATACAATTATTATACAATAAATAGAATTCAAATACTATGGATATGATTTGAATCTACCAGCTTAAGTTGATTGAATAGGTAACTTAGTGTGTCCAAATCATTACTAAATCTCATTGTATAAATCTGGATTTCTAAATCAGTCTACAATTAGTTAATTAATGAGGTAGGTCGGAATAAGGTGTTGCTTTCCCTACGTGCATGCAAAACTGGCACTAGGATAGCTAAAAGTGATGTAACTAATTGTAACGGGAGGTTAACTCAACATAAATGCTTACCTACCACAACCAATTGATGGAGGTTGTTGGTGGCACTCAGAGTGGGCTCCTATAATGTAGGGATTGCTCCCAAAGGCACATAAACTCATGCATGAACATGTAGTAAGTGGAATATAACCTCTAGGTGTGTCCCTCATACTCTAGTACAAAATAATAACTCCCTAAGTTAGGGAAAATGACCAAATAGACTATTTTGGACAAAGGAAGATTATTTAATCCTAACACATAGATCCATTGGTTTACTCAACAAAATGGAAGGAAACTACCATAACTTGCTTGAAAATTTCTTTTCTTTGATGAGTGGTGGATTGTATTGATCTAGAATACATAAAAAAATGACAAAAATGATTATGATCGAGGTCATGAGAGAGGACTATATAATATTTTTCATGGGCCTCTTACTTTCCTTCCCATGAGATAGATCTTTAGATAGTGCTAACACGGAGAAATAGAATGAAAGAAGAGAATGAGAAGACATATTATGTTATTTCTACACAAATTGTGGTGTTCTATCGAAATATTGAATCTCCAATGGCCTCTTTCCTTTCCAACCCCCCTTGTTGTTAATATTAACACCATTGATCAACCTCTTGTAAAAATGAGCAACATATCTCTATTATAGTCTACTATAAAAAAAAACACGAGACCCAAAAATTAGATAATAATCTCTTTTCTCCTCCTCCGATGAGAATCCATGTTTTTTTCTTTTGTCAAATTTAACTATAGAAGTACAATTCTTTATGTAACCCTTCATAATTGAAGGTTTAGATGAATATACTTCCTTCAATTATAAATTAAGGCTAGCCTTTTAGATTTGATCAATGGTCACCCACCATTTCATAAGTCAATAAATTGACACTCACAAGATATTCCTTATTAGGTAAAAATAATTACATATCCCAAGTCGATTAAGGTTGGTTTCATCATAGAGGTCCTTTTCACCTCACTCCATTTATTGAAAATACCAATGGTTGATTTAGGTTTGTATAGGATCCATCAACAATTCATGAGGATGGAATTTGCCCTCTTCGTCTTTTTCATGACCCTCCATGTTAAAGGAGTCGCTAGATCATCAAGGAGGATCCCTATATTTCCATTGACAGAATTCTTCTTTAGCTATTGTGAAGAGAATTATTGTATCATTCTCCTCTGTTGATCGGATGTCTATGAGAAGGGACTTCAATTTCCCACCTTTAAAACTTGGTATTTCTTCCTTATTTTGGCCAAAATTTATGATATTGGATGATGAAATATAGCATCATTCCTTCATAATAGCACAAACGTGTTGGTGGTATTTTTTTGTCACTCAAACCATGCTTCAAAAACCTGGTAACATGCAATTTCATGTATTATGCAATTGTTAGGAATAGGAAGAGTGTCAGGAATAACTCCTGAATTCATTTATTCCATTGCAAAGTCATTTATTTATACATTACATATGCTGGTTGAGTTTCATCTTCCGACCAGCCTTTTCAGCTTCCTACATAACTATTCATTTTCCTTTATTTATTTACAAAATATAATCCCAACGGATTATATTCCAACAATCCCCCCCTTAATCCAAAGGGGTGTTAGTAAGTCCGAGCATGTTTCTGATTCTTTCAAATTTTTCTCGTCCAAGCGCTTTGGTGAAGATGTCTACAATTTGATCATTTGTGGAACAATGTCGAAGATGGACTATCTTGGCCTCTACATGATGTCAAATCGAATGATACTTTGTGTTGATGTGTTTGGTTCGATCATGGAATCTGGGATTCTTAGCCAGCTTGATTGCAGAAGTATTGTCGATCAATAATGGAGTGGAGTTATCTTGTTTTTATTGCAAATCTTCAAGTATCTTCTTGAGCCATAGTATTTCTTTCGTTGCTTCAGCTGCAGCCACAAATTCTGCTTCTGTTGTTGAATCTGCCAGAACTGACTGTTTGTGTGATCTCCATGAGACAGCTGTTGATCCAAGACTCATAGTGTATCCAGAAGTTGATACTCATGTCTCCTTATCGCCATCAAAATTTGAGTCTGAGTACCCAATAAGTTTGAAGTCATCCACCTTAGAGTACTTGAGTCCAATGTCTTGAGTCCCCTTCAAGTATTTTAGAACTCTTTTTGTAGCTGACCAGTGTCCTTCACAAGGTTTATGCATGAACCTTGAAAGTATGCCAACAACATAAGAAATATCTGGTCTAGTTGTTGTAAGGTAGATAAGTCTTCCTACAAGTTGTCGATACTTGGTCGCATCTTCAAATTATTTTCCTTCACTTGATGAGAGCTTCATTTTCTGTTCCATTGGAGTAGAGATAGGGTTGCATTCTGTCATGCAAAATTTTTCTAGTAGTTCTCCAACATATTTTTTCTGAGATAGGAATATGTACTTAGGATGTTGAGTGACTTCAATTCCTAAGTAATAGTGGAGATGTCCCATATCTGTCGTTTCAAAGATCTTTTTCAAATCTTTCTTTATGGATACTATATAGCTCTCATTGTTCCCTGTCATCAAAAGATCATCTACTTACACCACAAGATACACAACAGATCTTCCAACTTTCTTTATAAATAGTGTTGCATCATCAAGATCAAAATGTTCAAAATTTAACTTCAAAAGATGCTCGGTTAATTTTTCATACCATGCGCAAGGCGCTTGTTTTAGGCAATACAAGGATTTGACAAGCTTGCATACCTTTTGTTATTTTCCTTTCACAACAAATCCTTCTGGCTGAGACATGAAGACATTCTCTTTCAAGTCTCCATTCAAGAAAGCAGTCTTCACATCCATCTGAGCAGCTAAAGAGAGTAAGGTACCGATGGTAGCCCATTTTGCTGTAGGAGAAAACATTTCTTCATAGTCAATTCCTTCTTTCTATGCATAGCCTTTTGCTACAAGCCTTGCTTTGTGCTTGTCAAGTGAGCCATCTGATCTGTATTTGTTCTTGTACACCCACTTGTAGCCAATTGGTTTGGTTCCAACTGGAGGGTCAACCAACTTCCAAGTTCCATTCTTCATGAGTGCATCATACTCATTCTGCATAGCTTCTTTCCACTCAACCCGAGTAGAAGCTTCTTGAAAGGAATTTGGTTCAAAGTTAGCAAATAAATAAAATTCACAATCAAATGATACATCCATGTCATCACCTAAATTATCCGCTTCTCCTCCATCTTCATGTCTTTTTGAACTTCTCATTCCCGTCTTTCCAACTTCATCCGGATGGACACTTTCAAGTGTCTTTGTGGCCCATTTAGGAATCTTCCGTGATGGTCTTTGTTAATCAGCTGGTGGTGCTTCATCATTGATTGAGAGTCTTCCAATTCTCTCAATCACATCATCCAGTTGAATCTCTTGTTGAGGTGAAGTAGAAGGAACTTCTTCATGCAAGGGAGTTGGTGCTTCATATGGAAATTCCAAAGGTTGATCTAGAATAGGAATCCCCCCTTCAACGTTTGGAATTTCATATTCATTTTCAGAATATCTCTTTGGATGAGGATATTTTTCCAAATGATCAAGTTGTCTCTCAATGGATTGGCCATTTTTATTAGTCTCAAGAAAAATGACATCTCTGGAAATAACAAACTTCTTGTTTACCTCATCATATAGACGGTATGCCTTCGAGTTTTCTTCGTACCCCAGGAAAATGCATTTTCTGCTTCGAGCACCAAGCTTGTTTCTTTGCTCCTTTGGAATCAAGGCATAATAGGTGGAACCAAAAACTCTGAGATGCCTGACTGAAGGGAGATGGCCAAACCACATTTCATGTGGAGTCTTTTTATCAAGAGCATTTGAGGGACTTCTGTTTCTCAAATAGGCTGTACATTTCATTGCATCACCCCAAAACATTAGTTTTACATTCTTAAAAAACATCATTGAGCGTACCATATTCATTATGGTTCTGTTCATTCTTTCTGCTACACCATTTTGTTGAGGATTGTAGGGAACTGTAGTCTGATGTGAAATTCCATGTTGGCGAAGATAATCTTCAAAAGCATTTGAAGTTTATTCTTTCCCATTGTCAGTATGAAGTGTACCAATTTTTTATTGTGCTTGTTTTTCTATCAATGCATGAAAGTCCTTGAATGTTTGAAATGCTTCTGATTTTGTCTTTAATGTGTAAATCCAACACATTCTTGAGTAGTCATCAACAAAGGTCATAAAATACTTATTCCCATTGGCAGAAGGAGTTGGCATTGTGCCACATAAATCAGAATGCACTAATTCTAATTTCCTACTTGCTCTGAAATTAGATTCATGGAATGACAGCTTACTGTGTTTCCCTTATATACATGCATCACATTTGCTCTTCTCTTTGGGAATGGTGGGAAAACCAAATACACCATTCTTTCTCAACAAATGAAGACTGTTATAATTCAGATGACCAAATCTTGCATGCCACAATAAAATTGATGACAAATTACCTTCTCCATGCTGAGAGAGGTAGGCATAGTTCTGAACCCTTGCAGATGAACCCTTTAGCTTCAGTAGCTTCCCATATGCGTATCCAGTCATGATGACTTGGTTTTCAGAGGACTTTCTTATTTCTATGATTCCATCAAACATGTGGATGGAATGGCATTGCTGTCGACTCTCCACCAAGGATAGCAGGCTTCTCTGCAACTCTAGAAGATAAAGAACATTCTTCAACAAGAAATCAGGGAATCTAGGCATCTTCAACCGAATGGTGCCCATTCCCTTTGGTTTAAGACTTGACTTATCTGCAAAGTAAACTATGCCATTTATTGTTTCATTAAGTTATTCAAAACAACCTTTTCTAAAAGTCATGTGTGGTGTTGCACCAGTATCAAGTAGCCAACAATCTATGTAAGATGAAAGTGAAATCATTTCATTAATACCAAGATTACAATGTGCGACAATGCAATGAGTAGAATCTGAAGATTTACTAGCATCTTGGTTCTTATTGTCATCTTTCTTCTGGTTATGTCTGTCTTTGATGGAGTCCCACGAAGCCCAACACTGATCTACTGTGTCCAGTCTTTCCACAATGCTTGCACTGCAAATCTGATCTTTTGCTGGAGTTGTTTCTACCTCCTCTACCTCTGAAGTTTCTTCTTCCTCTGCCTCTCTTGCTTCTTTCTCCTTTGGGGTGATCTTTGGATTGGTCTTTGGTGTGGTTCTTTGATTTTTGAGCAAAGCAAAGTGATTCTCCAGAATGCTCGGTTGTCTTCTTACCAAAGCCTTTCTCTCTGCTAGCTATCTTCTCTACCAAGGTGTCAAATGTCAGCGATTTGAACTTGTCACTTGCTTGCAATGACTCAAGATAGTTGGAGTGAGAAGGATACAAAGATTTTACAAATGCTGCAAGGGGAATATTTGGTTTCATATCAGAGGCTTGAATCTTGTGCATGATAGCTTTGATTTCAGAGGCAACTAACATGGGATCATTGTCTTTTGCTTCTAAACTGAATAGTTTTAACATTATTTGAATAACTTCCATTTCAGAGTGTGAATCATATCGATCTTTTAACGCTTTTAGTGCTTCAAAACATGATTTTGCAGGCAATATGTGTTGGCTCACCTCTTCACTGACTGTGGCAGTGATTACCGCTAAAGATTTCTTGTCTTTTGTTCTCCGATTGGCCTTCTCTTTCTCGGATTCTGGAGGTCCTGGGTCTCTGGTTATGGGATTTCGAGCTTCTTCCTCTATTGTGGTTCCTTCGCAAATGCCATCCCAAAGGTCATTGTAGATGAAGGCAGATTTGATCTTCCTCCACCATTCTGGATAAGTGTCTTTGCCAGTGAGAGTGGCACCAACTACAGATGCTATAGATTGCATCTTTTGCAACTACTAGTGTAATTTACAATAATGAACTTAATATGACAAAGAGAATAATAGAAAAACAATAACCTTGTATGTCTATAGCCTCCGTCAAGGTGATTGAATCTTCCAATAAAACAATAGGAGAAAAATAAGAAAGAGTAAAGGTGCAAGTCTAAGTCTCTGCCACCTTCCTCAAGATTTACAACAATGCCAAGGATAATCAATCTTCAAAGCGGTCACATCAAACACCAACAATCTTCTCCTATACTGGTCACAGTTTCGAGCTCAAAGCACAACTTTAGATCAAAAGGAGAAAATACAACACTTCCATGTTATAACATTCATAGCAGCACTTCGTAGAATATAAAACTCTTCATGCAACAGTCACAGTTCCAATATAGCAATCACGAGGCTCTTCACTCAATGAAAATAAAAAAATGCTTGCAGAAGTTTCTAGATAGACTTCACGCAAAAATCTAGGGTTTAAGAATCAATTGCAACATATAATATGAATTGCTTTTACCTCCATGCAAATGTATAAGAGGATGAGTCTCCACCGTGTTCACTCATCAACATTTGCAAATTATTCCACTAATTTAATTCATAGGGTCATCAAATACACATAATAACATTCTCGGGCTCATACAGCAGCAGTCACAACATTCACGACTTATACATAGCATTCACGGGCCTCTTTCACTCAACACAAATGAAAATGTTTGCAGAATTTACCACTCAAACTCCATGCAGAAAATTAGGGCAGAAATTAGGTTTTCAGATAGTCACACTCCTCCACATTAAATTATGTAAAGTTTTCCTTCACGCAATTGGATAATGTCAAATGGCGTGAATCTTCATAGCTATACAATCTCTCTACACCAATGATCTTCAATGGAATCGCAGTAGCAAAATGGCTTCAATCTTCACGCGAATTCTCGGCTTTTGATGGCGGGTTGCTTAAACCATTCCTCAATGCAGGTCTTAAATTGTAATGCATACAATGAATGTATGTAGGTGACAGGAGAGTGAACCGGAGAGGAGCAGTAAAATAAATTAGAGTGTGTGCAGCAGAGATGGTGAAGCAAATGCCAAGGAAAACATTCAAGTCTGAGCAGAGGGAAGTCACAACAATAAACCAGCAGTTTGGAAATGGACTGGCAGAGGCTGCCAGGACTGAAACATGACTAGAAGGATATGAAACGTATCTGAGTTTATGCACCGGCAACAATATTTGAGTGGTCTCACACACTCAATGCAACTCCAATTGCACCAAGGTTCAACGGATTAGGGTTTTCTGGTACCAACACTATTACCAACACACAGACACGCAAATATGGAATACCAACAACCAAAGGTTGAAATGAATGGAAGACCCCAACACTAATGTAGAAATGAGAGGCAGAAATTAGGGTTTTTTTTTTTGTGCAATCGAACGGTCACAAAATATTTTTGCAAACACACGCAGAGACAGACTGATGATGGGAAAGAAACCTGAAATAGATATAGCAAAAGGTAAACAGAGTTCTGGCAAGTAGATTGGCAAGCATGCAGGCTACTAGGACTGAAACGCATCAGGCAGGAGTTATCGCAGGTGGTGCTCTGATACCACTGTTAGGAATAACTCTTGAATTCATTTATTCCATTGAAAAATCATTTATTTATACATTACATATGCTGGTTGAGTTTCATCTTCTGACCAGCCTTTTCAGCTTCCTACATAACTATTCATTTTCCTCTATTTATTTACAAAATATAATCCCGACGGATTATATCCCAACAAAGAGGAACAAAGATGATCTAAATTTATGTGATATCGAAATGAAAGAACATATATAGAATCATAATCACAACTATATGTCAAAGAAACCAGAGATACAGTAAACACATATTCTATTAAATGGAGGAAATAGAACGTACTATAAATACAACAACTTGAATGGTGGCAACTATCTCTGAGAAGAGATATTGATTCTACAATCATATGTGCCAAGATGAGTACAAAATGAGTCCAAAGGGGCCTATTTTTAATCAGAATGAGGGCTAGAACCCCAAAAGTACAAAACATAACCCTAGAAGATGAATTGTCATAATGTTTGCGGCCCCAAGGTGGTTAGTTGAAAAGTCAACTTCTTGGGTCATAAATTTTGCATACGCTATCCTATTTGGGCACTCGATAACTTGTTGGAAAGGTCTATATGAGATTTACATCTTTCGACTCAATAAGAATGCATGTCATTGGAAAGTATTTGCCCCCCCAAATCGCCAAAAAAACGTCTTTTAGCGCCTCAAAACAACCCCAAAATTTTGCGATCGAAAAAATCATAGAAAGATAACTAGGAAACTACCACAATGGACAATGTTTTTGAGCCAGTAGCATAGGTGGGTCTTCATCGATATCCATATGGATCAAAGGATGCATATTTCTATTGATTATTGTCGCAGATTTGTGGTCCATCTAAGGGGCTTAATTTTTTTTTGTCCTTATCCTTATAGACAACAACATATCCCATGGAAGAATTTGCCAATTTCTAATTGTGTTGGCTGAAATTTGTAGTTTAAAATTGATGAAAAGTTCCTCTTCAAAATATACATCTATGAAATTTTATCACTATGATTAACTCCAACCCCTAAAAAAGAATGAATGATCCTCACGCATGGATTTAAAAAAAAAATATCTCGGTTCTACCTTTGCGGCATCAGAGACAAAGCTAATGAGCAAAAAAAAATTCCCTTTATTCATAAAACATTTCATTTGCATGGTTTATATGTGGATGAATTAGTTGTCACATGTATTCCTCATCATTATCAACAACTTCTTAAAATTTATCATCAATTGGAAAACGAGGGAGAGAGAGAACTATCAATTGAATGTTGCATGGAAAATTCGGCCAAAAGCCATTAAAATTGTGTATCACTATGTTTTTTTAGGTTCTTGCTGCTATATCTCTAGCATATTGATTGTAATTAGGAATCATAAAAACCAATGAATATAAAAAACAAATGGATTTCCAATTCCTCATTGTACAATGTCATTTGATGTATTTTTTATACATTTCATAAAGCAAAAATGAAAACTTGGCATCCTCGTAGGAAAAATTTATTATTATTTTTGTATACTTCCATGACTTGAAATTGAATTATAACAACTCCATGATAATCTTAGACCTTAATAAACATATATATTTTAATTCCTTCCTTCATATGGATCATTACTCGTGTGTGGTTTGGCGTATAGTGGGTCCGACCCTATTTTGATACTTTTAGAGCTTAGAATTTGATTCTATCATCGCCATCATTATCAATGACCTCAAAAACCATGCCTCATCGATACCATTTTGCCTAGATTACTGTTTCTTCTTGAGAATCCAATTTCAGCTAGGGATATGGATTCAAGCCCTCTCTCATTCTTTTCATACTATGGCTACAAAAATGAATTAGAGTTCACAAAAAATATAAGGAAATGATGGAAACTAACTAAGGAAAAATAAAAATACTTACCCAACAACCCTAACTAGAAAAGGAAAAAAATAAGTAAAATGATAATGCTAGTGTAGCCATGCAAGTAACTTGAGAAGGTTGTGATACTTGCTAACATACATGGTGATTGTGAAATGCATGTCATTAGGGTTTGGTAAATAGAAAAATATAGAACACTTTCCCGATTCTTACAAAATGCACCCAAGAAGAAATAACACTACTTGGGGCACAACCAAACTTGGAAAAATAATTAAAAGTATTAGAAACATAATTAAGAGGGGTGAAAAAGGTAGAAATTAAATGACTTACCAATTTCAGAGACTTTCTTTTATGCTTTTGATTTTGGAAACTCTCATCCATCCACATTGAAATTGGATCAAGAACATGGAATCATCATTATCAACACTACCATCGAATTCCACATTTGAATATTATGGTATTCATGGAAATTGTACTTAAAATTTCCAACTTTACATCTAGGAATGTGTCATAATTGCATCCTTCTTCACTAATGTATCCACTTTCTTCTTCCTCATTGTTATTTCTGCTTTGTACATCCTTGAAGTCAAATGTAGAAACATAAATGTTTTCTTGTTTAAATGGAAGATATACACTTTTAGAGGTTGCTCAAGTAGAAAATCATTGTTTCTCTTTTTATTTCTATCATTGTCATAAATGTTTCCATTCAAATATTTATTCTTAAGATAGATTTCCTTCTCTTTTCATGCTTAAGAATAGCCAAGGACACCTTCTCATTTTCTCATTTTGGGGAGGGCAATAATCCCTCTTTTCATTATGTTCAGAATTTGTGTGTTGATTCTTGTTTTCTTCTTAGTTTGCAGTTTATATATCAACATGAGAAACTATTGAACATCATTTAAGAAATATATCATTTAAAGGGGTAAGAAATTCATTTAAATGAATCATGAGTTTTATAACCTAAGCTCTAGAAAGTATCATCCTTGTGATTCCCATCTTTTAAATCAACACTCTAATTGTTGGAACATTTATTTACAATAATGTCTTGTGAGAGACATATGTTCCTTAAATAAATACTTAAAGTAACAACCTGCAATATGTCAATCACCATTTTCTTTTCTTTATTCCTTTGGAGACGAATTATTTCCAAAAATGGAGGAAGGTGACCAATCATCATTGATTTTAACAGTTTCTTCATCTACTTGAAATATTGACCCAAAAAATGTTTTCACCCCAAAACCCCCAAGGTTTAATAAAACCACCCACTCAAACAAGATCTGATAGCCTACGATTTTGAGATATTTTCTCTATATGTGGAATGGGTATTGAAAAACTCATTTATGAACATAAATTATATTTTTAAGGGCAAATTGGAATCTTCCCTATCGCCTTTGTTGAATGTAGGATGAACCTTATAAGGGAGATCTAGATTATTGCACACATTCATATTCTTTGATATATTGGGAGGAGGTCATCATTTCATAAATGGTCATGTTTCTTTCAAGTTCTAAATTGTCATTAAACATGAATATAATCCTTCTACTTGTATTTTGTAAAAATCCATTGTACTTTTTAATACCAAATTTCATAACCAGAAGCTTGCGTGTAAACATGCACATGTATTTTATAAAAATCCATTCTACTTTTAATTTAATTGAACTACACATAAACATTATAATCTAATGTAATCTTAAAATATTAATATTTTAGATTAATATTAATATCAATTTTAAAAAGATTATTTTTATATTAAAATGAATTAATTAAATAATAATTTTCTTAAATTAAAATATAATATTTTATTTGAAAATCTGGAAAAAAAATATAAAATAGTGACCCTGAAATTTAAAAATTACCCGTACTTTTAAATATAATTTAACATTATTGTAATCTTGAAACTATTTTCAAGTTTGGTCAATATCAATATCACTTAAAAAATTAATTTTATATTAAAATTTAAAAATTATTATTTTTAAATCATATCGAAATTAAAATAATAACCGTAAAATAAAAACTGTCCATACCGCTTTCTGAAATTTGATTGTTCTACATAAACATAATTAACGCCATATTGTAGTATTTATTTCAAATTCTTTTTCTAAATGTGCTCAGCAAGTCAGATATTACAAGTTACTTTAAAGATAGATCATACATGGTTTCGGAGAATATTGAAACGATTTTCAAATAATATATTTTTAAGATTGTAATTTGGATTTTTAATTTTGTTTTAATTTCGTTACAAATTATTTTAATAAAAAAAATTTAAATAAGGATTTTTTTAAACATAAGATTTTGCTTTTAAACATTCAAGTAAAATACTTTCTAATTAAAAGTTTCACTGCCAATAAAATGATATACCAAAACTAATAAAATGATAATAACAAAACTAAGAGCTTCATTTAAATTTCAAGATGATAAATTAAATAAAAATAGTTTAAAATATGTTTATGTCAGAATCAACCCTTTACCACAGCCAGCTTTAAATTTGAAACACATATAACCTGTGGCTGAAATATATTGCTTTAAATTTGAAACACATATAACCTGTGGCTAAAATATGTTGCTCGGTGCTAAGAAAACAGAAAACACGTTTATATAAATTTACTCGGTCTCATTCATATAAAATTCATAATGGAAGAGACAATAACCCTTTCACATCTTGTGTGGTCCTCGTTAATGAATAAGGATTTCACCTATAATGTAATTATTTCCAATACTACCCATTCCCTAAGTGACCACAATCACTTACAAACTTTTCAAACATTGTAGAAATGTGAGTAATAAAGTGTCCATTGTCTCCAAAACTGCAATGTTCGAACTCATTATAGTGATGGTTTCACTCCCTAAACAGAGCTTTGAGTCTTGAGAACACCATTCATATTAATGCTTTATATGAGATAGGAGAATCATTTTGCTCTGTGGTGGTCATGGAAACCGTATGTTGCGCCACACCAAACACGAATTAAGTCGTTTGTTAAAATCATGCCTTCCGGACGGTCACTTAAATGGTGTGTTCATATTCACTTAGAATGGCCTCATGTTTTGCCATGTTCTCACGGTGAATGTTTGTATACAAATAAACTTCCAATGTAGCTAAATTAAAAAGAAAAACTTTAAAAAAACAAAAAAAAAACTATACAATTTACAATATAATAATAAAACTTAGAAAATAAAATAAATAAACTAAATTATTTATTTTATTCAATTAATTTTCACACTGATTTACACATTTTAGAAACTCAATAATTGTACAAATGGATAAATTGATTAAAAGCCATAAATACATTTATTCGCATTCATTTATCTATTTTAGAAACTTATCAATTGTAAAGATAGATAAATTGGATGAAGCGGGAGTTAATTTTTCCAATACACATTTATTAATAAAAGTAATATGATATTCTTTTACCAAATTAGAAGAGGTGAATTCAAAAGTTAAGAAAATTTTATTTATTTTGTTAGAACATACTATAAGAAAAGTTGATTAGTTATACTAGATAATAAATCTAAATTATTTAATTGGCGGTTTCCAATGTTTTGAAATTTGCTAATATATATAATTTGAAAAATAAAATATTTATATTAAATGAAAGAGTATATATTATTTACTCTTTTGAATGAAACAAAAAGGTTGAATTTTCAAATATTGAACATCTAAATATTAAGGCATAAGGCAGGCAAAATAAATATACGAACATAAATAAATTTTAGTTTTTAATTTTGCTCATTAATAATTAATGCATTAATAATTACTAATAGATATATATATAAAACTTTGGTCACAAATTAGATTATGTATAGGCTTTTGTTAAAGCTAGTTAATCAATGGCTAAAACATAATATTAAAAAACTAGTAATTTTTNTATATATATATACTTGAGAAGATAAGTGTGGATGAATGGATCATGAATTCATTTTAACAATAGCGTTTTTTAAATATATTTTAGATATTTAAATTGAAAATTAAGTTTTTAATATAATTTGATTTATAATAAACCTTAGTTGAAGAATATTTAATTAATGTTTTAATAAATACTTCAATTTTAATATATAGTGTATACAATTTTTGAAGAGATCTAGTTAGTTAATGTGATAAAAAATACTTCAAAGATCATGTTTTATTAGGAAATGAACTTTCTAATTTCTAAGGCTAATTGGAGAATTAGAAAGCAACCTCTAGATAGGGATTCTTTTTGGGAAGGTGATTTTTTCCAATTTTTTTCACCTTTCCATACCTAATCTAAGGGGAAAAAATATAGTGTATGTTATTATGTTTCCAATATAATATTGTTTTCTTTCATAAAGACTTGTACACCCAGCTCATTGGGATAGAGAAGGGTGAAAACCTTCATCACATCATAAATGATTCATTGAGTTTTCATTTATATGATTAAAAAGATAATACCAAGTCTTTTTATATTTAATGTGAACAAATGAGGTCATTTTGTTATCCTTTATATAATAACTAAAGGTATACAACAAAGTATTTATATATTTAACATGTGTAATATTTGTTTTGTTTTATTTAAATATTATTATGTTTAATTATGAATTAAATGTGGAATATAAATAATTTATTTAAATTTATCTTATAATTATTTTAATGACAAAAAATGTTTTTTACGTGATTTATTAAAGAAAAAAATAGTATAATATGTTTCATAAAAGTAAATCTTTCAAATAGAGTAAGAATAAGTGTTAGAAAAATAGAGTAAGAATAAGAGTAAGTGTTAGAGTAAGAATAAGAGTAAGTGTTAGAAAAACAGAGTAAGAATAATGTAGAAAGATGCAAAAAATGGACAAAAGAAAACTTTAACCTTTTAAATGATAGAACTTCAAACATTGAAAATTATATTTAACACCTTTATATCCATACAACTTCCTTATATCCAAACCAAATACCTTCTATGTATATATTTATTTTTGTTTGTCTCTTTTCTAAGTATACATTTATACATATACACAAGGTATATCTCTACCAAATTAAATTCCCATTAAACTAAATATATTGTGTATGTACCATGGATATATGTCTACAAACCAAAACTACCCACAAAATGGACAATTAAAATAAATTTGGTATTGTTCTTTACATATTCAATAGAAAGCCAAAGGCACCAAGAAAGATTGAATACATTTGAGAGAGAGTCCACCTCTTCAGTTATCAGACTAAAAAATAAATACAACCCAACAAATTGGATGACCCAGATAGATCTAAACTGGAAATGAAATCACAGTTTTGGAGGAACTAGACAGAATCCCAATCACACAAAGTTTAAATTTCCAATACATCCAGAACAACAAAAATTTTACCGGTATTCTTTTGCTTTGGCTACTGGGTGGCCTCCGAAACTTCACAAAGTAATTGAGATGAAATATGCAAACCACAACTCAAAATATAGAGAGAACAATTACATGCATTGGCTATTAGGTAGAACTTGAAATAGAAACCAAGTTGAAATGTTAAAATCCATTGTTCGCTTTCAAATCTTGAAAGTGACAACAAGGTTGCATGTAAAGTTCGTATCATCTCATGAAAGAAAACTTACATGTTTTTGGTTGTTGGGTAGTGTGTGTGAAAGGTAAAGCTAGCCGACGAACATGGAAAGGATCGGTTGTGATCTTGGAACATGATCATGGAATGCATCAACATAATGTTAAAATAAGTGACCAAGGATTTCCTAAGATCATTTTGTACTGAAAGATAAATTAGTTTACCTTTGCTTAGAAATCTGTATTTTCCATAATATGGAGGAAAAATTTAAGAGCTCCCTGGTGGGAAAGGGCTATTTAATCATTGTGATCCTTGAGGGAAGCAAAATATTTGTGGTTTTCAGTTTGTATATTTTCCTCTCCATATTTTCTCTCTTCAACGATGAAACCTTATATTTTATGAAATGAAGGGAAGGCATTTACTTTTGATTTACCACCTAGCTAGCACCCTGGGGGAGGGGAGGAACCCTTACCCTTTTAGTAGGAAGGACACAAAGTAAGTACTGTTGACCCTCATTTTTTCATCATTGTCGGCTAATGATTTAAATGTTTGACATATTTTTTTTCACCTTTTTGGCATATTTTATGTCATGCAGCTCACTATTCAGTCTCAGGGATTATGAATTATTTCTATCATTTTATGATTTTATTGGTTAAATATGATGATATTAGTTGATATGCTAATAGATGAAATCATTATTGCAGGTCTTTGTTCTCGGTGAGCCAACGAACATACATGCATCCATTCTAGATATGCCTGGAGCATATCTAGCTCACTGCACATCTCATCATTCATTCCACTGAGCTAATTGCATGTTGTTACTGCTAGATTCCCAAGCATTAAGAGCATGAAACAGCCTCTAAATTTCTTGTTGTCCATGCACCAGAGTGATATCACAAACCCCTTTCTGCAAGGTTGCTAGCATGTTGTTTATCCTCAACACCTTGACATTAGCCACACCAAATTAGAGCTCGTATGCCACATCACGTGCTTGAAGGAAACAAGATTCACAAAGGAAGAGGAGAGCGTTATGTGTTGTCCTTCGTTAGTTATTTGTCACAATGGTTGACTTATTTTAAGAGCAGTTGACCACTGAAAGGGTCAACATGCTCTCCCTTTCAAAAATGTTGTATATATATAAACGTTGTTATGCGAAAGGAGAGAGTCTTGAATCTCGAATTGATTTAGCTATTTTATCAGTCGGTTCCAGAATCTCTGTAATGTCCTTTTTCGATTTAATGGAAGTTATGTTTATGTTGTACATGATCATCTTTTAGTACAAAGTCATCACTATAATTGATGGGAGGGCCCCCCGTCAACCAGAGATTTCCATTCTTGTATTTTTCGTTATTCCTTCTTTTTGCAATTAGCATAGTTTCATCTGTAATTTGTTTATGCAATCTAGTTATTGAAATTGTTCATGTTATTTATTTCCTATAGCTTAAACTTTGACATTATGTTGTTAATGTATTTCCTTTCATGAAGTAAGCAACTGGTTGCACATAAATTAGTTTTCAATTACCTTTTCAAGTTGTTTCCAATTTATTGTTTGGTGTTATGTTGGTAGAATAGATTGCTTTGATATTATAGGATTAAGTTACAGTAGGTTCAGCTTTATTTACTTCTATTTTGTCATGAATTTGTTTAATTATATTTCAGTTTGTTCAATGATGCAATGAATAACAGTTTCCTTTTTGAATTATGAATTAGTTTAGATTGTTCTGTTATGAAATTTTATGATTAAGTAGGTTCAATTTATGCTCTTTACATTTTAGTATCATGTGCATGGATCAACTGACCTTAAAATCATTTAGATTATTTATTTCATGACATTTTAGTACTGTTTGTGTGCAGGATGTCATTCGGATAGCCTGTTCTATCTGTCATATAGACCTGTGTTCCAGTCTCTTATCTAATATTTCTTTCATCCCTTGGTGCTTTTAACCTGTTTTTAGCCTGTTTTCTTAGTTTTTAGATTATGTTTTGATAAGGGGTACTTAGATAATACATGTGTCTTTTCTTACAGCCTTAGATTATATCATTTAAAATACTTATTAAGTTTTATTCTTATTTCTTCTTTCTTTTCATTATATGTTTAAAATTATGTCATATCTTCTGGTCTATTGTTTTACCTTGTAATTATATCTTTGGTTTGATTTGATTTATCCCTTTGCATGTGAAGTTTAGGGTTAGATGCATTAATAGACTAGTACCTTGTAAATCATTCATAGCAATAAGGCTTGTTCTTTATATCATGTAATTATTGTAGAAACCTATAGGATAGGATTTAAAATCATCTTTGTTAAGTTTTTTATTTGCTCTCATTTTAAGTTTTCTACTTGTTTATAAGTTAGGTCTGCTCTCTTATAGTCTTGTTCTATCGTTTGCAAGTTAGGAGTTACCTACCTATGAAATGAACCATCATGTTTACTATCACTTGCAATTGGACGTTTCTTAGTCTGCATAATTTTGTAGAGTTTAAATTAGACTTCATCCCATTTAGTTTCTACACTTTCTTTGAGACTCACTTTGACACCTATGTTGCTCCTGTTCCAATCACAATGAATGCTTATACTCAAAATAACCAAGGAGAGTGGAACTAAAATGGTTTAGTTTAACTTATTATGTACATTTTGGTAGTTGTATGTATACTCATTCTTGAAGCATATCCAATTGTAATTTTGTACAATTCATCTTTAAAGTTGTTTAGCAGTAAAAAAGATCTTCTCTTAGAGAATAATTTAGTGTCATAGAATATCATTGTCCATATTTTTTTTAGAATAAAGTAGTATAACTTTATACCATTATGGTCTAGTACTCTATCCTGGTTCAATTACTTCGATGGTTGAATTCTTTAGAGTTTGACAAGGTTTTTCATTTTGAAAGATCTCTTGATCTTTTGTTTATTAATGTATTCCCATGACACCATAGGAACCCTTCTACCTTCACATATATTTTGTGTCAACTCTAAGCCTACCAACCCTTGTCAATAATTAAATATTAGGTAAATTAATCAGGACGATATTTTTCCCAACATTTTGGTCATAGTTTGATTAAGATTTTAATTTTATTTATCTTAAAGAGCGTAATAAACCCTGGGATACCTTCGTATTCAAAGTTCTTAACCCCCAATTGAATATAAAAAAACGCTCTCGACATCTTAATCGTCAAGAATCTAGTCCATCCCCATCATCAAAAAAGAAAATCCCTAATGTCGTTCATTTAGATGATGACACATCGGATGCAAGTCCGTCCACTCATTTTGTCCCTATATCTGATGAATTTATACCCCTATCATGACCGCACACTAGAGATCAAAAAGAAAAGTTTGTTCAGTCTATGGCTTAGCCTACTATCCAGACAAGTCCTTCAGACAATGTGACCAAATCAAGAAAACCTAACATTACCTCTTCCGTTTCCTTGGCAAGTGTTTCAACTGAAATGCTTGAATATGATGATCGTGAGACCATCTGTGCACCTTTTCATGAAACTATTTCTACGCTTGTCTAGGATTTAGGTCCTGAAATACAAATTATGACTATTGATCTTGAAGTACCATCCAGGGAGACAATTCCTCCACAAGACTCTCAGTAGCCCGCAGAGCCATCTACGTTGCATCAACCAACAACAAATTAGTTCACTCACGAGTTGGCTCAATCAACAAAGAAAAATGAAGGATATGTTAAGTTGATCGCAGAGCTTAGAGAAGAGAACAAGGAGTTGTAGTTGCAGTTCTAAAACATTGAGAAAATCTACAAGACCTTAAGTTTTTCATTGAGGACTTAACAAGAAAGGTGTGCTCTTTTAAAAGCATAGGCTAAGAGATTGAAATTTAAATCACCTGCTTCATCAAATTCGAAGGCAGCTGCTAACGTAGCTCTGCCTTCTTCCTAATGCCATTTTTAATTTTGACCAGTGGGACCTGGCATTCCTTCGGTTTGGGGGAATGTTGACCCTCGTTTTGTCATCATTTTAGGATAATAATTTACATGTTTTACATATGTTTTGTCACCCTTTTGGCATATTTTTAGGCATGCAGCTCACTATTCAGTCTTAGGTATGATTACATTTTGGGTTTCTAGAACTTATGATTTATTTCTATCTTTTTATGATTTTATTGGTTAAATCTAATGATATTTGTTGATACGCTAATACATGAAATCATTATTGCAGGTCTTTTTTTTCAGTGAGCCAACGAACAGAACATGCATCCATTCTAGATGTGCGTGGATCATATCTAGCTCACTTCGCATCTAATCATTTAGTCTGTCGAAATAACTGTGCGTTGTTACTGATAGATTCCCAAAAATTAAGAGCATGAAACAGCCTGTAAATTGCTTGTTGTCCACACGCCAGAGTGATATCATGGACCCCTTTCTGGAAGGTTTCTAGCATGTTGTTTATGCTTGACACCTTGGCATTAGCTGTGCCAAATTAGAGCTCATTTCACAAACCATGCACGTGAAGGAAACCAGATTCGTGAAGGAAGAGGAGAGTGTTATGTGTTGGCCTTCGTTAGTTATTTGTCATAATGGTTTACTTATCTTAAGAGCAATCAACCACAAAAGGGGTCGACATGCTCTCCCTTTGAAAATTTTTTTATATATATAAATGTTGTTATACGAAAGGAGAAAGTCTTGAATCTCAAAGTTATTTAGTTGTTTTATATATGTAATCAATCGGTTCCAGAAACTCTGTAATTCCTTGTTTCTATTTAATGGAAGTTCTTTTTATTCTATACATGATCGTGTTTTAGTATAAAGTCATCACTCTCATTGCTAGGAGGGCCCCCCATCAACCAAAGATTTCCATTCTTGTATTTTTGTTATTCCCTCTTTTTGCAATGAGCATAGTTTCATCTGTAATTTGTTTATGCAATCTAGTTATTGAAATTGTTCATGTTATTTATTTCCTGTAGCTTAAACTTTGACATTATGCTATTAATGTAGTTCCTTTCATGAAGTAAGCAACCGGTTGTGCATAAATTAGTTTTCAATTTCCTTTTCAAGTTGTTTCCAGTTTATTGTTTGGTGTTATGTTGGTAGAATAGACTGCTTTGATATTATAGGATTACGTTATAGTAGGTTAATCTTTATTTACTATTGTTTTTTCATGAATTTGTTTAATTATATTTCAGTTTGTTCAATGATGCAATGAATAACAGTTTCCTTTTTGAATTATGAATTAATTTAGATTATTCTGCTATGAAATTTGATGATTATGTAGGTTCAATTTCTTCTCTTTACATTTTAGTATCATGTGCACGGATCAACTGACCTTAAAATCATTTATATTATTTATTTCTTGACATTTTAGTACTTTTTGTGTGCAGATTGTTATTCAGACAACTTATTCTGTTTTCCATACAGACCTTTGTTGCAGTTTGTTATCCAGCCTTTCATTCAACCCTTAGTGCTTTTAACCTGTTTTAAGCTTGTTTTCTTAGTTTTTTTATTATGTTTTGATAATGGTAATTCGATAATAGTAGTGTCTTTCCTTATATCCTTAGATTAGATCTTTTAAAATACTTAATAATTTTTATTCTTATTTCTTCTTTCTTTTCATTCTATGTTTAAAATTATGTCATATGTTTTGGTCTATTGTATTTCCTTGTAATTATATCTTTGGTTTGATTTGATTTATCCCTTTGCATGTGAATTTTAGGAATACATGCATTAATAGACTAGTACCTTGTTGTTGCAGCTGCAACTGTGCTCCCCAAATTTTTCAAATTTTGGACCCCCCTTTTTTTTTATTTAGTATTGCTTTAAATCATTTGGATCAGTGAAATTGTTTGGTCATGTTTTATTTTTTAGTGATTTTGAAGATTAACACTCATCAAGTTTCTGGAAGTTGCATGTGTTTGAAATTTGTTGTGGGTCACAGGTTTTGAGGCTATTTGCTTAATCGGGCTTTCTATTCTTGTAAAACTGTTGTCTCGGAGGTGAAACAGTTTTAACCTTTACTAAATTCTTGAATTTTCCAACACTTAGCACTTGTATTTCTCAATTTGACCAGCGGCTCTTGTCTGTTCTCCTTCCACCGTTGCGGCTCACAAAGCAGCTAAGTACCCGAAGTATAAAGCGCTCCGCCCTCCGACGCATGTCGCATGTTTGTAACCTTTTTTATTTTCCATCGTTTCAGCTCCCAAAGAAGCTAAGCACCCAAAGTATAAAGCGCTTCGTCTTCCGATGTGTGTTGGTCTTTTAGTCACCTGACCATAGTCTTTTCTTTTCCACCGTGTTGCTGCCGCAACCTTTTCCCCGATTTTAAACTTTTCACTTAAACTCTGGGACCCCTCCTTATCATTATTTGTTTGGATCGACTGTTGAAAGCTCGGTGTCTTTGAGCTTATCTCTGCGTTTGAAGTTGATTGCCCGCTTTTTTGATTGCTTCGTCCGGCTTAGCTTGAGTCGCGTGGTCTGTTCTGGTACCCGTAGAGTATGAATTTTTTGCCTTAAAGAAAGAATTCGATTTTGACTGTAATTGGGCCTTAGCGCTGTTAGTTTTTCTCTTTGATCGGGCCTCTTTTGGAAGAAGTTGAGTCCTATCTCACCCGCCGTTGCGGCTCCTAGACCAAAGTTTCCGCCCGATTAAAGTGTCACCCGAGGCCCAATTCATGGTTGTTCAAATCGCTTCTCCCGAGTTTTCTTCTTACCCGACGTTGCGGCTGGGGAGATGAAGTCAGCCGCCGACACGAGTTTCATCCGACGTACGACTAGTCATCCCTCACCTGAACTTTCTTCTCCCTCGTCGCCTGTCTCTGAGCTGTAGCCCGTCCGACGTTGCGGGTGGCGGAGCATTCTATCCGCCGACCCACTCCTCTCCGCCGTCCGATTTTCTTGGTCGCCTGCGTTGCGACTCGCCCGTTTCTTACGCTCCTCCGCCATTGCGGCTCGTGGAGCCTTCTCCCATCCGGTGCAGAATCCTTGTCCCATCCGATCCGTGTATCGCCCGACTGCCGATTTACCGATTTGTTGCCGTCCTGAGCCTACGCATTTCCCCTCACCCGGATGAACCAGGCTAGCTCATTGTGGATGTATCATTGTAATTTAAAAAATTATTGATGCCTAATGTCTTAATTTAGTGGATAATGCACCAAGTTTGTATGCAGAAATCATCCCATGAATCATTGAAGCAAAGCGCCGCGCAGAAAAGGACAACATAAACGAATGACTGAGGCGCCGGTGGGGCATTTTTAGCAGTTACTGTCAGAAAATAAACGCCTGTGGAAATGATGGGGAAGGAGAAACGACCAGAAAAGAAACTGAATCGTGGAGGGACGTTGAAAGGTCACACGCCGAGGGCAGCCCAGGAGACAGGATTTGTAGTTTAAATAACAGGAAGCCTGAGGAAAAAAGGGGCTTTTTCCTGAGAAAATTTTGTAATCGTTGGATTGTAAGAGGAACTATTTCGTTTTGCAAAGTGAACTGCAATTTTGTCTGCTGGAAAGAGTAAAGAAGTGGAATGTACCGAAGCATTCGATGAATAATGTTGAAGATGAACTATTTTGTTTTCAGCTGTATTTCATTTGCTGTAAGAATAGTTGATGTTTTGAACCTACGTTCTTGTTAACTATTTTTCAGTAGTTTCTGGGATGCAATTTCACTAAGAGCAATAAATGTTGTTATAGAATGATCGGCTATCTGGTTATTTGAATATTTGTAAGCTTTCATGTGCTGTGAGAGAAGCATCAGCTATCTGTGATTTTTCTTACTGTGTGAGATAATGTATTGCTCAGTCAAGATGATCACCTCGCTCCCTAGGGATAGGTTAGGTAGTTAGTTATTTCTGTTCATATCTGGTTTGGTTGCTTGTGAGCACAAGCCGAGAGGTAAGAACCTGCGCATCACTTTGTGACCGCTCCCTGCATTTAGACCAGCCTGCATTTAGTTAGGCATGTGCATATCATTCATTTAAGTCAAAATACAAAAACTCGATGGGCCGGGCCGCAACCGGTAAAGCCTGTGCTTGTTACTTTGACCTACGGTAGCCGGACCGCAAACCGGACGGATTCCCTATACCAAACAGTCAGCGGGCTAGTTGGGAACGCTGATTGGGGAGAATGCCTTACTGTTGCCGCCTGCAAATTTACAGGCCTCAACATATTTGGCGCTAGAAGGAGGGCCGCCAGTGCATGGCTGGCCGAGGAAACCCGTTTTACAGAGATCATTCCGCTAGTTACAGTTCTGAAAGTAGTGGACCACGAAATCCAATTCCAGAAGAAGAAAATAAAGAACATCTATATCCTGTTCGCAATGAAATTGTAAATGATCTAAGAAGACATATCCGTGCTTATGTAAAGAAGATCGGAGGCTTACCAATTATCCCCGAGTTGCCTAGAAGAGAGTACAAGAAGAAAGACCGTCCTATAATAGAAGATTCGGTGTTGGTTGGAGACTGGAAAGAGCTTGTGGAGACTGCCTTACAAGAGATTGAATTGCCTTTGAACCAAGTAGGCCCAGACACTCCTTACAGCTGTCCTGTTCACACACCTGTTGGTTCACATCCTACCACCCCTGTTGTTTCACCTCCGCATTCTCCACCCTGACTCATGGCCGGTGTTAACGCCAATCAACCCCCACCTAATCCTCCACCGCCCGCATGGAAGGCTAGATCACCTCTAAATTTGACCCCACCTTTGCACGACCTACCTCAAGCCTTCGAAAAGTTATTGCCTAAGTTTGATCCTAATGAGAAGATATTGGTAGAAAATCACTTCCAGAGCTTTTACTTGGCTATAGAAGGATTAAGGGCAGGGGAGCATGAAGATGTGGTTTGTAGACTTTTCCCACACACCCTCAAAGGAGCTGCGGCTTCGTGGTATTTTGGATTGCCCGCTAATTCTATCCCAGACTGGGATACTTTCGAGAGAATGTTCAGGAGCAAGTATGCCGTCCAAAAAACTCACGCTGCCCTCATGAAAGGACTATGTGCATTGAAGAAAGAGAAAAAAGAAAAAGTGCACAGCTTCACACAAAGGTTTGCAGCATATCTAAGAAATTTCTCTGAAACGGATAAGCCTTCAGACAAAGTGCTGATCGAATACTATACTTCAGCTTTGGGTCCTGATTTAGCCATGTTTGCAAAAGGCAGAGCCAAGCCTACATTGACAGAGACCTATGAAGAGGCAGAAGTGGTGGAAGCAGAGAGAGAAAGTGTGGAGGACTATCCGGAGCACTCAGGAGAGAGAAGTACGGGAAGAAAAACCTTACTGTTCACCAAGCCGAAAGAAGAAAATACGCCAGGCTATGAAAGTATGGCTAAAATGATGCAAAAGTTGTCCAATAAGGTCATAGACTTGGAGAAGGAAAAAGAAGCACAAAAGTTTTTCAGGCCATATTATAAGAAAAGGGAGGATAGAAACCAGACACAAACTCCTCCTCAGAAAACTGCATCTATGAATCTGACAGAAATAGGGATGGAAAATTTCTGTACTTTCCATCAATAGCCCCATTCCGAAAAGAACTGTCCACAATGGATAAATTCGATGACATTGGTCATGAATCAGATGCTGGATTCAATATTAACGGAAGAAGATGATGATGAAAGGAAAGAAAATGTTGCCTCAATGTCTACAAAAGAACAGGAAGAAGAGACTATGGCCTTATGGAGCTCTGTTTCAGTACTAGACGCGGAAGAAGAAAACACTCAGGGACACAAAGATATCAGGGAGGCTAACGTCACAACTAGGAGCAAAGGGGAGGTTATTGATGACAGTCTTCTGCTCCCAAAGATTCGAAGGCTACAAAAAAATATCAAAAAAAAATTTCAAGAAAAATCCGTGCCTGATCAGATTCCGGAATTTACCATTACTAGCCAGGATCTGAGGCGATTTAGAACACCGCCTAAGCCAAGCGAAGAAAATGTAAGCGCTAATAAACCTCAGTCCACTAGACAACTAATCGAATATGACGTTGTTGAATATTTAAGGAAGATAAAGGCAAACGTCCCGCTGTTTTAAATGTGCAAAATACCTCAGCAGAAAGAAAGATTGTTGAAAGCACTGGAAACATCAGAAGAAAAGTTTCCCACTGACAATCAGCCGTAGCGAGAGGAAGAAATTGGGGAAGCTAGTAGTGGAGGTAAGTCAAAAACTAAACACCCACCTTTCCTCTTGACGTTTGAAATTTTTAATCATAACGTGCACAATTGTCTAGCGGACTCGGGAGCGTCAATTAATGTCATGCCCATATCTGTTTGTAAGAAAATAAATGGGCATCCCAAGCCAACCACGTGGAAAGTGGTGCAGTTGGATAGGACGGATGTCAAAGTAGTTGGCGAGATGGAAGACGTGCTGATCCTCCTGTCATCCGACGATAGAGTGTGCCAAGTCATCAACATCGTAGTGGCTGACATACCAGATGCTTATGGCTTGGTCTTGAGCAGAGATTGGTCAGCCAAATTAAATGGGTATTTCGCCACAGATTGGTCACATCTTTGGTTGCCATACAAAGGGAGTCCTAATCAGATCAAGGTTGTGAGAGAGCCTCATATGAAGTACAATGTCACTCAATTGGATGGGAAGAATGTACCAGTTGAATCTGTATTGGGAAACTACTTTCTTGAACTAAAACTAGGGAATTATCAAGCGGAAGAGGCTAGCAGCACTTCTAACACCCAGCCTGACCTCCTTCGTTTTTCTCAGGCTGATGAGCTTGACTGTAAAATAGTAGATTTAGCTGTAGGAGTAGATTCATTTTCATTAGACAATGTTTGTTGGACTTTATATTTTGACGGCTCAAAAACATTAGAAGGATCAGGGGCCGGCTGCGTCCTTATTGATCCACAAAAAAATAAATACTTCCTGTCCTGTAGATTAGAGTTTGAATGTACTAACAATACAGCCGAGTATGAAGCGCTGCTGCAGGGACTCAAAAAAGCAATTGAGCTGAAGGTTAGTAATTTAAAAGTTTTTGGGGACTCAGAAATAGTTGTGAAACAAATAAAAAATCAAATACACTGTGTTTCCCCTCATTTGAAAGCTTACCAAAACGAGATATGGGAATTGCTTAAATGTTTTCATGCGTTTAATATTGTTTCAATTCCAAGAATAAAAAATGCAGCTGCTGATCTTTTAGCCACATCAGCTGCCAGGCTGGTTCCCACTAATAATAAATTCTCTATTGAATTACTTTTCAGGCCTTCCGTGCCGGACATGATCACTAATCTGCGAGTATTTGACGATGATCAGCAGATAATCGAATGCTTGACAAATGATGAGACTTTTAAAGGAGCTATCATAGATGATGAGGAACATCAGGCTGAAATGAAATATAATAATTTCATTCCCAAAGGTGTTAGGACGCTGGAGAAAATGTTTTACTTGAATGAGAAATTTAGGAGACCAGCTAACGTGAAGACACACAGCTCAACTTTACTGTTCGAGTTAATAAACTTAGGAACTGAAACAGAGCCCAAGTTCGTGAACCTTGGCAAGTGCTGTTCACCAGCAGAAAGAGACAAGTTCCTCAGTTTGTTTAAACAGTACAAAGATGTCTTTACATGGACGTATGCAGATTTAAAAACCTATGACACTAATATCATCAAACATATCATTCCTATAAAAGCAGGCGTCAAACCTTATCAGCAGCCGTTGAGGAAGATGCACCCAAAACTGGAACCACTTATTCAAAGTGAAGTGAAGAAACTGCTGGACGCTCGGATTATCTTTAAAGTCAGGCATTCTAAATGGGTGTCAAACCTGGTGCCTGTCAGGAAAAAGTCGGGAGAGATCAGGCTGTGCGTAGACTTCAGAAATCTAAATCGCGCCTCAGACAAAGACAACTACCCAGTTCCCCCCATGGAGCAGTTGCTACAAATGGTTTCCGGCTCTGAAATGTTTTCATTGTTGGATGGTTTCTCTTGCTACAATCAATTGTTGGTAGCCAAGGAAGATAGATTGAAGACAACATTCATAACTAAATGGGGAACGTTCGCATACAGAAGAATGCCCTTTGGACTGATTAATGCGGGCACGACTTTTCAGAGAGCTATGGACATAGATTTTTGTGGACTGATTGGGCGAAGTGTGGTGGTCTACCTTGATGACATCAGGATTTTTTCGAAAAAAAGAGGGGAGCATGCGTTCCACCTAAAGCAAATCTTTGAACGCTGCAGGAAGTATGGCATTTCCCTCAATCCAAAAAAGTGCATGTTCGCTGTCATAGAAGGCAAGTTACTGGGGCATATAGTGTCTAAGGAAGGTATCTCTATAGACCCAGAAAGGGTTAAGGCCATTGAACAAATTCCCATGCCTCATAATAAGAAGGGAATGCAACCCTTCATGGGAACAATAAACTTTGTAAGAAGATTCGTGTCTGATTTTGCCCAGACTGTCAAACCATTGCAGCAGATGGTCAAGCAAAATGCACAGTTTAAATGGACTGAGACTGAAAAGAATGCTTTCAGTAAAATCAAGACCGCTGTAGCACATGCACCCTCTCTTAAAAGTCCAGATTTTGACAAAGACTTCATTATGTATACTTTTGCATCCGATGATTCATTGGCAGCCGTACTTACGCAAAAGGAAGATGGGGGTGATGAATTCCCAATTTCTTTCATGAGCACTGGGCTACAAGGGGATGAGTTAAACTACCCAACCATCGACAAATAGGCATATGCAGTATTTAAAGCAGTCAAACAATTCAGACCTTATATACTAAAGAATCGAACCAAGGTAATAGTCCCTTACCCAGCCGTAAGATCCCTTCTCATTCAAAAGGAATTGGGAGAAAGAAGGGGCAACTGGGTAACAGCCCTTCAAGAATACGATTTGGAATTCAAACCAGCCACTATAGTGAAAGGTCAGGGGCTATGCAAGCTGATGACTGGAAGCAGTAATAGTGAAGAATAGGCATGGGATAACGAAGTTGAATTGCACGTAATGGATGTTTGTCCCTTATTCACAGCTCCTGAATCGTGGTATAGAGACCTTGTACATTACCTGCAGTCAGGGGTATTGCCTGAACATTGGAGTTCCAAACAAAGAAGAGCTTTGCGTCTAAAGTCAGCTTCTTACCAACTCGTAGAAGGTGTATTATTTAGAAGAAACTATGACGGAGTCCTTCTAAGATGTTTGGAAAGAGAAGACGTTGAGAAAGTATTGTCTGAGTTACATGATGGTCCGGCTGGCGGACATTATTCAGGAGACACTACAGCCCATAAAATACTTAGGGCCGGTTACTATTGGCCAACACTCTTTAGGGATGCCCATGCACACGTCAGAAAATGTGATACTTGCCAAAGATGTGGTGGAAGACAACCCAGAGTAGCAGCACCTCTAAATCCTGTAATGATCACTGAGCCTTTCGAGCAATGGGGAATAGATTTCATTGGAGAAATAAAGCCAAATTCCTCCCTGCTACACAATTATATTCTTATGGCAACTGATTATTTCACCCACTGGGTCGAAGCTATCCCCTTGCGCAAAGTAAACGAAGACGAAGTCATCAGTTTTCTACAAGACCATATCATGACCAGGTTTGGGGTTCCAAGTTCCTTAGTTTTTGATAATGCTAAATATTTTTCATCCATTAAGATTATTGCATTTGCTCATGAGAAAGGGATAAAATTACACTATTCTGCTAACTATTATCCACATGGGAATGGCCTGGCTGAATCCTCCAATAAAAACCTCATTAGAATCCTGAAGAAGACCGTCATAGAAAACCAGCGAAGTTGGCACTCAGCCTTACCCAATGCCCTGTGGGCTGATAGAGTTACCCCTAAGTCTGCCATGGGAGTGTCACCCTTTACCCTTGTATACGGAAAGGAAGCCATCCTCCCCCCCAACATCCTGCTACCGTCTTCCATACTAGCTCAAGAGTCTAGGGGGTCGGATGATGAAGTTCTCCAAGTAAGAATTTACAATCTTCTGAAAGCGGAAGAGGCCAGATCTAAAGCAAGAGAACATTTCCAACAGTAGCAGGAGGTAGTGAAAAGATGGTTTGACAAGCACAAAGCCAGGAAGAAGGATTTGGAAGTAGGAGACCTTGTCCTAAAATGGGATCATCCCCATGATGAGAAAGGGAAGCACACTAAGTTCCAACAGTTATGGGTAGGTCCGTTTCAAATCACCGCTAAACTTGGCCCTGCTACCTATATGTTACAGGATTTACAGGGATGGGAGGAGAACCTGCCAGTTAATGGTTTGGTTCTCAAACCTTATTTTTCTTAAGTTGTTTTGAGCTTTCTGACTTGTACGTAATTAAACTGTGTTGAGTTAGGCTTTCATTTGTTTTAAGTGAGTTTTGTTTTCAATAAAGGCGGTTAACTCGTGGTTATATGGGGAAATTCACATTTCTGGAAATGGTAAACATTTGTTGAATAGTTAGACTGTGGTTTCCATGTGAATTTATTCCACCAAATAGTTTCTCGAAATCTTTGTGTGCATTGAGGTCCTTCTTAACCTCCTGTAAGGTCAATTAGATTCAAAAGTCTAGAATGCTATGCTGAGGCTCCACGCACTTTACACTTAAAATCTAAGGGGCGATGACAGGGGACCCACGGAGAAGAGCAAGATGAACAGGGTGTTAAATCTAAATGATCCCATGCCAGGAAATAAATGCCAGAAGGCAGATAAGAGTCAGAATTCCTATAAAAGCATCATGCTCCAAAGTTAAATCCAGATCATAAAGTACTAATCTGCCAATGATCCTCTCCTTCCGTGAGCTGAAACCTTAAGCACATCACTCACATAAAAGGGCACTATGGGATAGAGGATCCTGAATGAAAATTTAGTAAGAAAGGCATGCATGAAGACTCTCATTAAAAGAGGACAAAATCTGAAAAGCACAAAAGCTTCTAAGATGGCATGGGAATGAGGAACAAATGAACGTTTCTGTTCATCACCTGCTACAATCCTGTGGTGTCCATGTTACCAGCTACCTGAAGAAAAAATTAATAATGAACTCATATTTTGGCCTCAGCAAAGTTATCCGAACTCTAGAATCTTGACTTTCATCGCCCAAATTGGACTGATATCAATGATCAAGGTACACACTTCTGTTACTGAGAAATCCGTATAGCTGGAAGAGTTTGATGGATACATTTGTTTTAGGACAGTCTGCTTTTCAAGGAAGAAACCACCCAGAGATCTAGGTTCACCAGGAAATCGCCAGTTGTTGCTGCCGCAAACTTTTCCCCGATTTTAAACTTTTCACTTAAACTCTGGGACCCCTCCTTATCATTATTTGTTTGGATTGACTGTTGAAAGCTCGGCGTCTTTGAGCTTATCTCTGCATTTGAATTTGATTGCCCGCTTTTTTGATTGCTTCGTCCAGCTTAGCTTGAGTCGCGTGGTCTGTTCTGGTACCCGTAGAGTATGAATTTTTTGCCTTAAAGAAAGAATTCGATTTTGATCGTAATTGGGCCTTAGCCCTGTTAGTTTTTCTCTTTGATCGGGCCTCTTTTGGAATAAGTTGAGTCCTATCTCACCCGCCGTTGCGGCTCCTAGACCAAATTTTCCGCCCGATTAAAGTGTCACCCGACGCCCGATTCGTGATTGTTCAAATCGCTTCTCCTGAGTTTTCTTCTTACCCGACGTTGCGGCTGGGGAGATGAAGTCAGCCGCCGACACGAGTTTCATCCGACGTCCGACCAGTCGTCCCTCACCCGAACTTTCTTCTCCCTCGTCGCCTGTCTCTGACCTGCGGCCCGTCCGCCATTGCGGGTGATGGAGCATTCTATCCGCCGACCCACTCCTCTCCGCTGTCCGATTTCCTTGGTCGCCTGCGTTGCGACTCGCCCGTTTCTTACGCTCCTCCGCCATTGCGGCTCCTGGAGCCTTCTCCCATCCAGTGCAAAATCCTTGTCCCATCCGATCCGTGTATCGCCCGACTGCCGATTTACCTATTTGTTGCCGTCCCGAGCCTACGCATTTCCCCTCACCCGGATGAACCAGGCTAGCTCGTTGTGGATGTATCATTGTAATTTAAAAAATTATTGATTCCTAATGTCTTAATTTAGTGGATAATGCACCAAGTTTGTATGCAGAAATCATCCCATGAATCATTGAAGCAAAGCGCCGCGCAGAAAAGGACAACATAAACGAATGAATGAGGCGCCGGCGGGGCATTTTTAGCAGTTACTGTCAGAAAATAAACACCTGTGGAAATGATGGGGAAGGCGAAACGACCAGAAAAGCAACTGAATCGTGGAGGGACACTGAAAGGTCACACGCTGAGGGCAGCACAGGAGACAGGATTTGTAGTTTAAATAACGGGAAGCCTGAGGAAAAAAGGGGCTTTTTCCTGAGAAAATTTTGTAATCGTTGGCTTGTAAGAGGAACTATTTCGTTTTGCAAAGTGAACTGCAATTTTTTTTGCTGGAAAGAGTAAAGAAGTGGAATGTACCGAAGCATTCGATGAATAATGTTGAAGATGAACTATTTTGTTTTCAGCTGTATTTCATTTGCTGTAAGAATAGTTGATGTTTTGAACCTACGTTCTTGTTAACTATTTTTCAGTAGTTTCTGGGATGCAATTTCACTAAGAGCAATAAATGTTGTTATAGAATGATCGGCTATCTGGTTATTTGAATATTTGTAATCTTTCATGTGCTGTGAGAGAAGCATCAGCTATCTATCATTTTTCTTACTGTGTGTGATAATGTATTGCTTAGTCAATATGATAACCTCGCTCCCTAGGGATAGTTTAGGTAGTTAGTTATTTCTGTTCGTATCTGGTTTGGTTGCTTGTGAGCACAAGACGAGAGGTAAGAACCTGCACATCACTTTGTGACCGCTCCCTACATTTAGACCAGCCTGCATTTAGTTAGGCACGTGCATATCATTCATTTAAGTCAAAATACAAAAACTCGGTGGGCCGGGCCGCAACCGGTAAAGCCTGTGCTTGTTACTTTGACCTACGGTAGCCAGACCGCAAACCGGATGGATTCCCTATACCAAACAGTCAGCGGGCTAGTTGGGAACGCTGATTGGGGAGAATCCCTTACTGTTGCCGCCTGCGAATTTACAGGCCTCAACACACCGTTGTGGCTGTGCAAAGCATTTGGCTTCCGATGTCGTTGTCTTTCCAAATTCTAATTTGAATTTTTCCCGCTCGTAGCTTAGGTCTTAATTCTTCTGACTCCGACATTTAAGTGTTTCACAGCGCCCATTTCCTGCTAAAGCCCGCCTATCCAGCTATGGATAGGTCTACCCTGTCGTGTTAGCGGTAATGCAATGCATGATCTTTCTTGTTGAGCAGCCGTTGATTGATAGAATTTAATGTTTCATTTTAAAATGAAATCCCAATGAATGATAGGCTTTGATGAATTGCAGGACTATCGCAGCATGAAGGCATAGCTGGGAAGTTTTGGAAAGGGTCGAACTGTGGCCAGCAAGATCGCAAGAAGGACAAACAAAGGAAAAGACAAAATGAATGGCGACAAAGGCACAGGCCCGAAAAATCTATTAGTTACTAATCAGATCATGAATGCATACCGAAAATAAAATGAGAAGATGAAAAATTTGGAGGGAGGGAAAGGTCATACGTTTGGGGGCATCCCAAGCGGTCTACTATTGTATTTTAAATATTTGAAAGTTACAACTTACAAAGGGATTTTTCCCTGGAAAAACTTGTAACTTAATGCTTGTAAGAGGAACTATTTCGTTTTACAACCAGAAACTGCAAATTTTGCCTGTTGGAGGGAGTGCTAGGTGGAATGTATCAATGTGATTAAATGAGCAATGTTGAATGTGAACTATTTCATTTTCAATTGTGTCTCATTAGCTGTAAGAGAATTCTAATTTCCTGAACCTATGTTCTTGTTTCAATGTTCTTCAGTACCTTTATGATGTTTTTTCCACTATGAGTAATGGGAGTTTAACTGTTGATGAGCTATCTTATCGGTTATACTTTTTACTCATGTTTATATGTTTGGTTATAAGAATAGCAATCTGTGATTTGCCATAACACATGGACAGTGGTGCATTACTCATGAATTAATATCCATCTCTCTAAAGATGGTTTAGTCATTATTTGTTTTCATGCATATATGTGATTTGGATGCTTGTGAGTTCTAAGACGAGAGGTAATAATCTGCGCATCACATTGTGACTACTCTTTGCATCTTTATCACCCTGTATTTTTAATTAGGCACGTGCATATTATACTTTAAGTCAAAAATACAAAAACATACGGTGTACTGGGCCGCAACCGGTAAACCCTTTTGTTACTTGACCTACAGTAGCCGGATCGCAAACCGAACGGATTCCCTACACCAAACAATCACGGGCTAGTTGGGAACGTTGACTGGGGAGAATCCCTTGCTATTGTTCCCCGTGAATTTCTAGGCCTCAATAGTTTCTAGCACTAGAAGGGGGGCCTTCAATGCATGGCTGGCTGAGGAAACCCGTTTTCCTGAGATTATTCCACCAGTAACAGTTCTAAAAGTAGTGGGCTTCATAATCCAATTCCGGAAGAAAGAAGTAGAGAACATCTGTATTTTGTTGGCAACGAAGTTGTTAATGATCTCAGAAGACACACCAGGGCATATGTGAAGAATATTGGAGGATTTCCAATCATCCCTAAATTGCCCAGAAGAGAATACAAAAGGAAAGATCATCCTATAGTGGAAGACTCAGTGCTGGTTGGGGATTGGGAAGGACTTGTAGAAATAGCCTTATAGGAAGTTGTACTTCCTTTGAACCAAGAAGGTCCATATACTCCTCACAGTTCTCCTACTCACACTCCTATTTTCTCACCTCCTCACTCTCCACCCAGACTCATGGCAAGCGTTAACGCCAATCCACCACCAAACCCATCGAATCCACCACCTGCCTAGAGAGCCAGATCACCTTTAAATCTAACGCCTCCATTACATGATCTACCTCAAGCCTTTGACAAGATGTTGCCCAAGTTCGACCCAAATGAGAAGATACTAGTAGATGACCACCTACAAAGTTTTTACTTGGATATAGAAGGGTTAAGGGCTGGGGAGCATGAGGATGTAGTTTGCTGACTATTCCTGCACACCCTTAAAGGAGCTGTAGCATCATGGTATTTTGGTTTTCCTGCAAACTCCATCCCTGATTGGGATACCTTTGAAAGGATCTTTAGGAGTAAATATGTGACTCAGAAGACTCATGCAACCCTCATGAAAGGTTTATGTGCCTTAAAAAAATAGAGAAAGGAAAAGGTGCATAGTTTCACTCAAAGCTTTGCAGCGTATCTCAAGAATTTTTTTGAAGCTGACAGACCTTCGGACAAGGTCCTGATTGAATATTATACTTCAGCTTTAGGGCCTGAGCTGGCTATGTTCACCAAGAGTAGTTCATCCCGATTGATTAGGCTGTTGGGGGTTTTGATCCAAAGGGTTAGTACCATTGTTGTTAGGATGATTAGGTTGTTGATCGCATCCTTGTCGTTGGTTGTTACCCTGGTTTCTTGCTTAGGTTTTCTTACCCTTCCCTTATTGGTTATTGGGGATAGATTGATTGGGAAGATTTTGTTACACAAAAACTTGTCCTGAGGAAGTTGACAGAGATGGGGAAGGGGCCCAAGTGGCTTACATAGGTGGTTCATAGTAGGCTGGAGGAGATGGGGGTTCTACAAATCCGGTCATTGGTCGTGAATATGTTTCTACCACCCAAGTTGGGACACGGGTGAGCTGGTGTGGCATAGGTTGTGCATAGGAGATTGTGGCTCTAGACTGAGCCATCATCCTTGAGTAATAGGGTACTTGGTTTGGTTGCACAACACTAGGGGTGTTTCTTTGGTGTGGCGGCATCATAGTAGGTGCTGCATAGTACTGTGTGTGTTGGGAGATAGAACTGATGAAACCATCCGCAACATCAGATGCCCTAGATGTATCATGGTGATAGGTTTCAGTACAAGGATCATCTGCTATGATGGTTCATAGGTTTCTAGACTAAGCATAGATTAAATTGAACTATTGGGCCTTTAAGATGGCCTCTTCCTCAGAATGGGGAAGTTTGAAGGAGATGTCCTTAGCTATGAATGGTATCAATGTCATCAAGAACCAATCAAGGAAAATCCTATCATCAAGATGGATTTTGCATAGGTTACTTTGTCACCACCACACATGGATGTGGTCGGTGATGTGCACAGCAGTATTTTGAAGGAAATACAACAAGATTTTGACGCCCTTGTCGTATCTGATAGGGAGTTGGAAGTATTGCAAGAACATGAGGGATAGTGAAGTAAAGCCAGGGTAAGAATCTTGAGGTATCTCAATATACCATTTGGCTGTGGCACCTATGAGGGTGTGCTAGAACAACCTATGTTTGATTGAATATTCCATAATGTTAGTTGACGAGCACCATAGATGAAATGAAACAATGTGGTTTTGGGGGAACTAATATGTCTTTCCTTCAAACTTGGGAATGTATGAATGGAGTTTAGTTTCCATGGGAGGCCAATGGGGTTGATGTTTGATTGAGTCATTGGTTAACCGATCCAAATACAACAAGTTGAGGTGTGCCATGAATGGGAGGTTAAACCCAAGTTTGGTGCTAAAGGGACCGACAATGGTGCTGGATTTTGCAAGAGCATGATGTCTGTGTATGATAAGGCGCACCTTATTTTCACTTCCCATAATGGGGATAGTCGAGATGCTTGTGGAAGGGCTACTTCCCCAAGGTATGAAAGGTGGAACTTTGGGAATGACAGGAGTTGGTGTGTGACCGCCACTAATAGGTAGCAGACTCACAAAAACATGTGCCACAATGCTGGGACCACTGGAGGGGATGTTGGTAATGATGTGAGGCAAGGACATGGGTCTACTTCCAACCACCCCTCTAAAGAAGGGATCGAGATTTACGCCATCCATGGGGCTAGATGGTGGACTGTAAATATTTGGCTCGGACTGGTAGGAATCTGAGTCAGAATCATAAGTTGTGTGATGTTCTGCCAGTGAGGAGGGATTTTGAAAAGGGCCTTAATGGAGATGGTCTAGAGACCCAAACTGAGGGGAATTTTCCTTAAGGTGTGAGGAAGAGTGTGGTGGATCAATGGTTTTTTTATGGTAGTATGGGGTAATGAATTTTGGACCCCAGTTTAAATGGATTCCTATTGGTTCACAGGTGGTTGCTCGGTCAGCAAGACTGCCAGAAGACAGCGCTTGGGCTTTTCCTCACAAGCGTGCATTTAGTCAATTAGAAGGGGTCATTTCCCATTTTTCTTAGTAATTCCTCTCGTTGGATAGCTAAATTTTGGTTCCTATGGTAATCCTCACAATGATTTTTAGTGCAAATCCCAAGAACTTCCCATAGTTGTTGCAGTTGAGACTTATGTCCCAAACCAAAATATTCCTTAAGTAAATTGGTTACTTTTATGGTTCGCTTGGGGTCATGAACCGAGTTTTGTTGAATTATTTGGTGTGAATGTGTGAAATTTGTGTATGAGATTGTGTTTTTTAATTTTTAAGTATGAAATAAGCAAATAACACTGGTTTCTCTTTAAGGATCAAGCAAAAGGCTTAGATAAAAATAGAGTTGAAAGGTAGAAATAAACCAAAACAAAGTGAAAAACAAATTGTAATGATGGGAAATTGATTGTAACTTGTTTTGAATCAGTAGTGTGACTACCCTATTTCTATATCCCTCAAATCCAAGGAGTGTCGGTCTCTCGTCAAAGTGGAAACAATTCCACCCGTAGATCCACCAGTCACTACCCAAATACCTAGTGCTCAATAAGGAGGATGTGAATGCCGTGAAAGCCCCAATAGTTTCCACTCCCTCTAGATTCCAAGGTCACTTGTTTATAGTGGAGAAGAACAATAAAAAAAAGGATGCATATTACTAAGCCCACTCAACCCCCCCTCTTATCTCAAAAGAACCGAAAGGGTGATGACCGAGTAGAGAAGGAGGGGACAAATAAGAGTATTAATTTCCAATGTTTTAATAATGAAAAATAGAATTTAACTTGCAGAAACTAACACCAAAACATGCATATTGGAATTTGGCAGCCCACTAGTGGAAAATGGGTTGTTCAGATAGGAAAACAAATGTAAAAATGGTTCAAAAATAGACAAGTCGCTTCTAACTGCTAGAAAATGGTGACTGAGTCACAGAAACAAACCACACAGTAGCGACTGGGTCCCCTCTGAGCCAAAAAATAGTAGTGACTATGCCTTGGGAGGCAATTCACACCTTTTGGGGTTGTAGTCATGAGTGGGCTGTGGGTTTTGTCCCAAAATAAATGACTAAATTGCGCTTTTCAACTTGAAAGCAACGTCTGTGGCCAAAAACTGGAAAAAGTTAAAAGCAGAGTCGACAATTGCCAGCTGGGACAGGAACTGGGGACGTACACACTCGGATCGGCTTTGTGGGGGATCGATCAGAGACGGCTGTGAAGGGAAACCTCCAAAACAAGGGATCCATGGGGTCAACTAGTATGGTTGCCAAAAATGTAGCCGATTTTTCACCATGGCTATGTGTAAATGCACCTCCCTTCCCTCAGAGGGACAAAAGGGTAGAGTTCACAATGGAAGGGCTAGCTGCAAACAAACTATTAGTAGCAAAAGTAAACACATACATACAATCTATAAAATTGAGCAAACAACAATGATACTATTATACCTTTCGATTTACTTGAAAGTGGGCCACCATGCCCTAACTTAGAATGATGTTTCTTCTCCATAGGCTTAGTAGTATGGAGGGTGACTCGACACACAAAAAATGGGAAGAAGTTAGGAAAATAGGATGTTTGGTGACTTGGGATGAGTAGTTTGAGAATGATGGTTTCTCGAAGTACTCATGCAAGTATAATAATGGTGGAAGGAATAAGTCATGTTGTGATGGGGACCTCTACCCTTTATTTATAGTTTTTTCTGTCCTTTTCTCTCTTTTTAGGGGTTTAGACCCTAGTTAGGGTTTTGGCCCCTGTTTATGGTTTTAAGCCCCTTTCTTACGTTTTTAACTCTATCTAGGGTTTTATCCCCTTTGTGAGATATTTTGCTCTCTTGTGAGCTTTCTATCTCTTTTTGTGGGTTTTTAGGCCCGTTTTTAGTATTTTTTAGCTTTCAGAGAGAGAATAAGGTTAAAACATAGTTGTGGAGGTCAAAAATGAGGAAAATGGTTAGGAAATGGATGTTTGTATGTGGTTTAGGCCATGTAGAGCTAGTTGAGAATTTTTTTTTGTTAACATGGATGAGTTACTAGCTTAGTCATTTTATCTTTCCACTGGCTTAGAATCCTATTAACCCAAGGGAGATTAACTTGGCCTTGAGGCCTCGTAACCCATGATTAGATCTTGTTGTGACTGAGTCTTTTTGTGCATTTGGACTTGTGTGTAATCATTGGATGAACAATCTATTATCGAAACTTTGAGTGATTCCTTGGCCATGGGGCCTGTCAACCCATATGTAGGTTTGGCTGGTCCCTAATGCAATTGTTGGCTTGATAGTCTGCAACCTATTAACCCAACTAGGTGTTGGCTTGGCTAGACAGTATGATAATTACAACTAGGTGTTGTCCTAACTTTGTGTTAAAATATATGGCTATGCATGAGTCTGTTAAACTGGACAGAAAGGTTGTGTTTCTAACTTCTGGGATCCGCCTGCAGAGGGTGGAAGATGAAAGGTAGGAATCAAGAGAAAGCATAAGTTACAAATTGGGTTTTTTGACTTATGATGTCTGAGGTCAGAAGGTAGAAGTTGGATGTGTAAAAGGATTATAGGAATAAGGGTGAATTTTCAATTCCCAAGATCCACTTGCGGAAGGTGGGAAAGAGGAAAGAGGAAAAATGTAGAAAAGTTCTAAGGAAAAGTTAAGTCGAAAATGTATGTTCTCGATTTCCGAGTAATGGGGCAGAAAGAGGAAGTCTGGGAGTGCAAAAGGAGGAAGTGGAATCTTTCTCTTTGTAGAAATGCTGAAGTTCCTATTTTTGAGTTCTAGGGGAGGAGGAAGAAGTGGGAAAGGGAAGAAGGCAAAAGTTGAATATTTCGCTTCATTTGATTGTTAAAGTTTCGATTTTTGAGTTTCATTGTGGAAGCGGAAGTGCAAAAAGGGAAAGGTTAGTTCAAAAATGGCCATTCTGGATGCATGTTGGATAAATGAAGGGTGAAATGACTGGTATGGTGGTTATAATCCTAATATGAAGGGTGGATAATAGGTTAACTCCCATACCAAGCGTTTATCAGAAGAAAAAAGAGGTTCTTTAAGAAAAAAATTTAAATTATCTGAATTATGAGGTATGGGGACGTGACACACTACATGGAAAAGGTAATATGTCATATAGTTTGTTTTGGCATGCTACTATGGTGTGTATGGAACTGAGTGTTGCATTTGAATCCCCTTTGATTTACATAATTGTTGAAAATATCTTTTAACATACTCACATCCATTATTGGATCTAATGGACTCGATCTTATTTCCGAATATATTTTCTACTAAAACTTTAAAAACTTTGAAAGTTTTGATTACCTCATATTCATGATCCATAAAATATCACCATCAAAAACTTGAAAAATCATCAATAAAAGATAGGAAATACTTGAAGCCATTGATTTATGTTGTAGCAATTAGTCCCTATACATCACTGTGTCTTATATCAAGTGTAGAGACAACTCTATTCTCCTTCCCAACTTCATATCTCTTCTTTGGATGTTTACCTACCAAGAAACCATGACATACTCCATTTGATGTTTTAATGAGTGGAAAGTGCTCAACAATTTTTTCATTGTGAAGTTGCTAGTAATATTTGAAACTAATATTCCCAAATCTCTCATGCCACAGCTTCCTTGTGTTATTGGCATGATCCAATAAATTTGTTGGATGTGAAGTAGGAAAGAAATGGGAGAACGCATATGCTTTGGATATTTCCAGTAGATGATTCCATTATTTATACTTTGTTAGAGTCGAATGTAACTCTCTTGGGAGATCCTATATGAGTCATCTGATAACCAAACAACATATTTGCTTCAAGAGAGAGAAAATAGAGTACATTCTTGAACTCACCATGCTAGATTTCAATAGAGCCTCTCCAGCCATATAGGATTTAAGAGTCGTCTCCCATATGAATGTTAGGTCCTCCTAAGAGATCAAGAGTGGTGATTTATTCATGGGAGGAAACCATGTGGTTGGATTCTCTAGAATATATTAAGTGAGTCATCGAAAGAGTGAGTCCTTCCTTAAGGCATGGCACCTCTCATGATCTTCTGTCAGGTTTCTAGCATTAGAATTCATTGCTCCTTGGCGAAGGGAAATATTATTATGTTCAAGGAGAGTTGGCAGCTGGTTGATGGTATTCTTCATGCACTGACTCTCTGGATGAAATCCTCTCATACAATATGGACACTTAGTATTCTCATTTTTTTTCTTTTTCTTGGAACCTGAAGGTCCATCCAATTTTTTTATTATTCTACTTTAGATTCAAATCAATGTTTTTGGTCTCTTTCCATTTTTTCTTCTCGCTTGCTTTCACATTGTTTGAGTATGATACTAAGATTTCTTGATTCTTGGATGTTTGAATCACTCCCATTTGAACACATTTGTCTTTCCCTTGTATCAAAGACTCAACAAAATCATCTAGAGAAGGTATCTTCCAATTTGGAATGGAAACTACTCTGGAATGGAATGTAGAGACAAATACTAATAACTATGAGCCAATATTTCTCACCAATGATAGCACAAGTTTCTTATCATCCATCTCTATGCCATATTGTTTGCATTGCAGCACTAGTGATTTGTACTTCGAAAAGAATTGTTGAATAGTTTCAAAAATTATAGGTTGTAGTGCAGTCAAATCATTCTCTAGTATGTTCCCTTCGATATTTTCCAAATATTCCTTGGGATTCTTAAGTCCCTCAATTTGGAACAAAAGATCCCTTGATATGCGGATGCACATGGATTCGAAGGATTCATCAATCCAATTCAAAAACTTGTTCTTCTCAACATAGTGTTGGGGCTCAACTTCTCTACCTATTTTCATCCTAAATAGGACTTTTTTGTGGAAGGATACTTGCATATCTTCCCTCCAATCAATGTAATTGAAGGGTGTAATGATTCTAGGTACGAGAGCTCAATAATTCTCCATCTTTTCGAATGCTTATCAGTCAATTTATTTAAGAAGCTACGTAGATACCTTAAAAGAAAATTGCAAAACCAATTCAATTCAAAATCATATCTAAGTTCAATCCTTTCCACCTTGACATGCAAACTTTCTAGGAGTCTATCACACCTGGATATGCTTCATTGGTCAAAATCAAGAGGGAGTAATGCTATGGTTCCAGGAATTATGTGGAAACTCAACTGCTTCTTGTACATAATGGATGTTTCCATGTTTTGAGTTTTATCCTAAATAAGGCTTTGATATCATGTTAAATTTGTGAACCATAAATCTATAGGCTATGATGAGAGATATTGAGAAGGAATTATGCCATGGAATAATCAAAGTGAACGGACATTGAACAAAATATTCATGACATAAATTTTAGATAAATCGAACAAGAATTGCTCATTTAATCACGACATTAATCTTCATTCACTAATCAATAATACAATGATTATACAATAAATAGAATTTGAAAACTATTGATATGATTTGAATCTACCATCTTAAGTTGTCACTTTACCTGCATGCATGCAAAAATGGTACTAGGATAACTGAAAGTGATCTAACTGATTGTAACTAGAGGTTAAATCAACATAAATTCTTACCTACCACAATCAACTGATGGAGGTTGTTGGTGGCACTCAGAGTAGGCTCCTATAATGTAGGGATTTATCCCATAGGCACATAAAATCATGCATGAACATGTAGTAAGTGGAATACAACCTCTAAGTATGTCCCCATACTCTAGTAAAACAATAATAACTCCTAAGTTAGGGAAAATGACCAAATAGACTATATTGGACAAAGGAGGATGAATTAATCATAGCACATAGATCAATTGGTTTACTCAACAAAATGGAAGGAAACTAGCATAACTTGCTTGAAAATTTCTTTTCTTCAACAAGTGGTGGATTTTCTTGATTTAGACTACATAAAAAAATGACAAAAATTATTATCATCGAGGTCATGAGAGAGGACTGTATAATATTTTTCATGAGCCTCTTACTTTCCTTCCCATGAGACGTATCTTTAGATAGTGATAACACAAAGAAATAGAACGAAAGAAGAGAATAAGAATAGGGATTATGTTATTTCTACACAAATTGTGTTGTTCTATACAAATATTGAATATCCAATGGTCTCTATCCTTTCCAACCCCTTTTGTTGTTGATATGAACACCGTTGATCAACCTCTTGTGAAAATTAACAACATATCTCTATTATAGTCTACTATAAAAAAAATGAGACCCAAAAATTAGATAATAATCTCTTTTCTCCTCCTCCAATGAGCATCCATGTTTTTTCTTTGTCAAATTTAGCTATAGAAGTACAATTATTTATGTCACCCTTCATAATTGAAGGGTTATATGAGTATATTTCGTTCAATTAGAAATTAAGACTATCCTTTTAGATATGATCAATGGTCACCCACCATGTCATAAGTTAATAAATTGACACTCACACCATATGCCTTATTAGGTAAAAATAATTACATATCCCAAGTGGATTAAGGTTGGTTTCTTCATAGATGTCCTTTTCACCTCACTCCATTTATTTAAAATACCAATGGCTGATTTAGGTTTGTTGAGGATCCATTAACCATTCATGGGGATGGAAATTACCCCCTTCATCTTTTTCGTGACCCTCAATGTTATGGGATTCATCATATCATGAAGGAGGATCACTATATTTCCATTGAAAAAAAAATTCTTTACTGTTGTGAAGAGAATTATTGTGTCATTCTCCTCTGTTGATCGGATGTCTGTGAGAAGGGACTTCAATTTCCCACCTTTCTAGCTTGGTATTTCTTGCCTATTTTGGAAAACATTTATGAAATTGGATGATTAAATATAGCACCATTCCTTCGTAATAGCACAAATGTGTTGGTGGGATTTTTTTGTCACCAGAACCATTCTTCTAAAGCGTGGTAACATGCAATTGTTAGGAATAGGAAGAGGAACAAAGATGATCTGAATTTATGTGAGAAAAAAATGAAATAACATATATAGAATCATAAACAAAAATATATTTCAAAGAAAGAACAGATACAGTAAACACATATTCTATTTAATGGCAGAAATAGAAAATAATGTAAATACAACAACTAGAATGGTGGTAGCTATTTCTGAGAAGAGATGTTTCTTCTACACTCATATGTGCCAAGATGAGTAAAAAATGAGTCCAAAGGGGCCTATTTTTAATATGAATGAGGTCCAAAACCCCAAAAGTAAAAAACATAACCCTAGAAGATGAATTTCCATATTGTTTGCGGCCCCAAGGTGGTTAGTTGAACAATCAACTTCTTGGCGTCATAAATTTTGCATACGATCTCCGATTTGGGCGCTCGATAGCTTGTTGGAAATTTCTATCCAGGATTTACATATTTCCACTTAATAAAAATGCATGTCATTGGAAACCATTTTTCCCACCGAATCGCCAAAAAAACATCTTTTAGGGCATCAAGACGACCCCAAAAGTTTGGGACCCAAAAAATCATAGAAATATAACTAGGAAACTACCACAGTGGACAATTGTTTTGATCCAGTGGCATATGGGTGTTCATCAATATCCATCTATATCAAAGGATGCATATTCCTATTGATTATTGTCATAGAGTTGTGGTCCACCTCAGGGGCTTAAATTTTTTCTATTCCTTATCCTTATAGACAACAACATATCCCATGGGGGAATTTTCTAATTGCTAATTGTGTTGGATAAATTTTGCAATTGAAAATTTATGGAAAGTTCCTCTTCAAAATATACAGCTTGGAAATTTTCTCACTATACTTAAATCCAGCCCCTAAAAAATCATGAATGATCCTCATGTATGGAATTAAAAAAACCTATCTTAGTTCTACCTTTGCGGTATCAGAGACAAAGCTAATGAGCACAAAAAATTATCTTTAATCATAAAACATTTCATTTGCATGGCTTAGATATGGACGAATTAGTTGTGTAGCATGTATCCCCCATCATTATCAATAACTTTCTAAAATTTATCATCAATTGGAAAACCAGGGAGAGAGGGAATTATCCATTGAATGTTTGCATGGAAAATTTGGCCAAAAACAATTGAAAATGTATATCACTATGGTTTTTTAGTTTCTTGTTGCTATATCTTTTGCCTATTGAATGTAAATAAGCATCATAAAAACCAATGAATAGCAATAACAAAGGTATTTCCAATTACTGGTTATACAGTATCATTTGATGTATTTTTTATACATTTCATAAAGAAAAAATGAAAACTTGCCATCCTGGTAGGAAAAATTTATTGTTATTTTTGTATACTTCCATGAGTTGAAATTGATTTATAACAACTCCATGATGATCTTATACCTTAATATACATATATATTTTAATTCCTTTCCTCCTATAGATCATTACTCATGTATGTAGTTTGGCGTATAGTGGGTCCCACCCTATTTTGATACTTTTAGAGCTTAGAAGTTGGTTCTATCATCTCCAACATTATCAATGAACTCAAAAACCATGCCTAATCCATACATTGCACCTAAAATACTCTTTCTTCTTGAGAATCCAATTTCAGCTATGGTAGGTCCCACAAGTAGAAATGTTTTTTTGTAATTCTATGGCCCTGAATTGAATTATATCAATTTCATGATGATCAATTACATAAGTAGACATGTTTAGTTATCTCATGCATTCAAACATATCATTTGATGAATTGAAAAAATTGGCCCAAGGTGGGCCCCATATGAAAAATAGATTCTGGGACATGATGTTTTTTAGGTAACAACGTTGGCTCCTTATGTGGGATGCCTCCTCCCATGAGGTGCCAAGAATTTGAAAAATATATCTAGTCTGACTCAGCCAATGCTTTATCCATTGTGATATGGATTCAATCCCTCCTTATTTTTTTACTATGGCTACAAAATAAAATTAGAGTCCACAAAAAATATAAGGAAATGATTGAAACTAACTAAGGAAAAATGAAAATACTTACCCAACAAGCCTCACTAGAAAAGGAAAAAAATAAGTAAAATGATAATGCTAGTGTAGCCATGCAAGTAACTTCAAGAGGAGGTTCTTATACTTGGTAACATACATGGTGATTGTGAAATGCATGTCAGCAGGGTTTGATAATTAGAAAAACATAGTAACACTTTCCTAATTCTTACAAAATGCACCCAGGAGGAAATAACGCTACTTGGGGCACAACCAAACTCAAAAAAAGAATTAGCAGTATTAGAAACATAATGAAGAGGGGTGAAAAAGGTAGAAATTAAATGAATTAGTCATTTCTAAGACTTTCTTTTATGCTCTTGATTTTGGAAACTCTCATCCATCTACACTAAAATTGGATCAAGAACACAGAATCATCATTATCAATACTACCATCAAATTCCACATTTGGATATTATGGTATTCATGAAAATTGTACTTCAAATTTCCAACTTCACATATAGGAATGTGTCATAAATGCATCCTTCTTTACTAATGTATCCGCTTTCTTCTTCCTCACTGTTATTTCTACTTTGTACATCCTTGAAGTCAAATATAGAAACATAAATTTTTTCTTGCTTAAATGGAAAATATACACTTTTAGAGGTTGCTCAATTAGAAAATCATTGTTTCTCTTCTTATCTCTATCATTTTCATCAATGTTTCCATTCAAATATTTATGCTTAAGATAGGTGGCCTTCTCCTTTTCATGCTTAAGAATAGCCAAGGACACCTTCTCATTTTGGGGAGGGAAATAATCCCTCTTTTCATTATGTTCATAATTTGTGTGTTGATTCTTGTTTTTTTCTTAGTTTGTAGTTTATCTATCAACATGAGAAACTATTGAACATCGTTTAACAAAGATATCATTTAAAAGCGTAAAAAATTCATTTAAATGAATCATGAGTTTTATAACCCAAGCAATAGAAAGTATCATCCTTGTGATTCCCATCTTTTAAATTAACACTCTGATTTCTAGAACATTTATTTACAATAATGTCTTGTGAGAGAGACATATGTTCCTTAAATAAATGATTAATGTAACAACCTGCAATATGCAAATCACCATTTTCTTTTCTTTATTCCTTTGGAGACGAATTATTTCCAAAAATGGAGGGAGGTGACCAATCATCATTGATTTTAACAGTTTCTTCATCTATTTGAAATATGGACCCAAAAAATGTTTTCACCCCAAACATGACTTTCGAGGTTTAATAAAACCTCCACTTAACCAAGATCTGATGGCCTATGATTTTGAGATTGTTTCTCTATATGTGGAATGGTCATTGAAATCCTAATTTAAGGACAAATTGGAATCTTCCCTATCGCCTTTGTTGAATGTAGGATGAACCTTATAATGGAGATGTACATTATTGCACACATTCATATTCTTTGATATATTGGGAGGAGGTCATCATTTCATAAATGATCATGTTTCCTTCAAGTTCTAAATTTTCATTAAACATGAATATAATCCTTAACCTCTACTTGTATTTTGAAAAAATCCATTGTACTTTTTAATACCAAAAAAAATCATAACTAGAATCTTGCATGTAAACATGCACATGCATTTAGACATTATTAGTGAAGATTTGGAATTTTCATCCTTCAACATGCCATCACAATCTCAAGTTCAGTAGGGGAATTACTGTATGTAAGAAAACCCTTTCTGGATAAATTTAGATGAACTGTGAAAGCATGGTGAATTTACATCTTGAAGCCCAAGCCATATTTGAATGCAAATGGGAAACTAAATCTGACACAATTTAACCGCTTAATTAGTTAATTATATTAGGAATTTGAAACCATCTAAGTATTTATAATGTCTAAAGCCAGTTAAACCAATGGTTTAACTTATAGTATTTAAATGAAAAAGTTTTCCCTTGGCCTTCAATCTCATCGTTTAAGATCACAATTCTTGTTGTATAACAAATCAACCTCTAAGATTAGGTTCTGAATGAAATATGGATACACTGCCTTAGATTTAAAATGTAAATAGGAGAGACAAACTATTTCACTATACTATATTAAATTATTAATAGATATTACATAGTAATATTTTTTATAAAAAATTGATAATTTATTAAAATGTTTTAAAATTTGTTTAAATTATTTGTAATATTTTATGTGTAATTGTTCATAATATTTTAATTATAATAATGTTGTGTCTTCATAATGAGAAAGTACAAAGTGGAAGCTTGAATGCACACATAATGACTTTTCTACCTTTTTTCTATGCCTTCATGTAGTTGCTTCGTACAACCTTACAATATGGTAGGTTGTTTGGCCATCATTTAGACACCCCACACAAACTCTCACTATGGGAGGAGGTGCATTTTGAAAGCCGAGCAATCTTGGTAAGCCATGTTGGCACTATGGCTAATACTAGTATTTTAAACTCACATCTATCAAGCACTTAGATAAATCTAACTTCTTGACATGTAATTTTTTTATCTTATTGTTTTGTAAGCATGTTGTTGTTGTTGTTGTTGTTATTGTAACATAATTTTATGTGACAAGATATCCCCCATACCCAACTGTAAACCACCTCACTACTCTCATACAACAAACACATGGTGAAACTAAGTTTGCATCATGGCCATTCGGTGAGGCCTATATCTTTAGGAATAGTAAGCTACCCAACCACTTAGTGTAAATGTCATTAAATCATTTTCTTGTTTAGCCTGTTGAACTTTCAACTTCCACTTCATCTTATAGATAATAAAATGCTTTTAATTATCAAATTTACAGTGAGCCCCCTTTCTGTTGAGGGGAATGAGGTCCATAGAAATTTGTTAGAAACCCCTTGATTGTCATTCGTACTACATGGAGCTCCTTCGATATGGATCTATTAAACACCATGAATCTAGGCAGGGAAATATTTATAGATCCGACAAGATCCCAAGGGCCCCAACGGTCCCTAGAACATCAATCCATATTCCTTCACATTCTGTCCATGACATCCTTCCTATCTCTAGAATATGTGCTTCAATGCACTTTGTTTCTTGTAAGAACATTACAACTGGTCTTTGCTTTGAAATATGTATCTTCAATATCTGAGCTTTTTTAGGGCTATTCAACCCCTTCACATTCCAGGTTATAATATTCATTGAAAAATTACATACCTAAAGCAACCCTTATAGTAGGTTACTTACCTAATTGAACCAATCTAAGCCTAACCTCTATAATACGAGTATGGTTCGATTTCCTCTGCATTTTCTTTCCCGTTCCCATAAATTTCTTCTTATTGTCTTTCGTGGGGTCAGATAAAATACCCAAAGGTTTTAGTACCCTATATTTTATAATTTCTTCTAGTATCAAGGCTCAAACTTGCTCATGGGGGGGAATCCTTTATCTATATTCACAATCCTCCATAACGCCATCTAGGTCAATATCCCCTATTTCCATGTCCTCCCCTTCTTCTTCTGTATCCATCCCATGCTAAGGCACGACCTGTCCTTCAAGAACCCCTTCCACCCCTGTTGTTTTTTCCAAAACTTGTTTTCATGGCAAGGGTTTCCCTCATTCTCTTCCATTAATTCCATGGATTCCATGTTCTCTTCTTGTTCCTAAATAATCACAAATTGATTAGAGACCATAGGTCATTTATGCGTCTTCGGGGCCTCCTATCTTCGTCCTCGTTTCTTACACTGAACCATAGAGAATCCTCACTTGTCCACCTCTTTGGTATGCTTAGGTTGAGGAGGGATATTATAAGGCAGTCTCTAAACTAGTTCCCGTAGTCATGATAATGCCTACACTGGAAAGGGATATGGTCATGATTCAATGACTCCCTCCAATCCTTATCTTCCTATGTTAAGTTGATAGATCCATATAAACGCAGATCCTACCATATGCCATATACCTCTTCACCTTTTTTTGTTCTGATATCTTGATGAACGTCCCTATGGTATTACCTATGTCCTCCAAAATTTCCAAATCCGAGTATTCCCTCGACAAGGAATACAATCAGATCCACACTAGTGCAATCCTCATACCTTTGTTTTTCTGGGTTAAACCTTGCCTTTCAGGGTCTTAGAAAAAGACCCACAAAGTAGAAAACGTAAGGTCCGACATCCATCACCTAGTTCTGATCCTCCAAACTAATGAAGCTTATAGAAAAAAATATCATCGGAGTCAAGTTCAAAATCATAGTTCCCCTTTGGTTTTTAGATGGAATTTATCCACCAGACTAGGGATTTCTCCGAAGGAAAGACTCCACAAATTTTCCTATCAGCACATTATCTTTCATGTACTGAATATGATGCCTTAAACTGCTGGATCTGATATGTGTTGTTGGGACCGAATATGACCTTAGCAAGAAATTCCTTAAGTTGTGCCCCTCATGGTCCGGAAGCTTATTTGCCGCATGTTTACTTTATCTTTTTCCTCCCATTTCATTCAATGGGATCTGAATGTTACTGATAGATCTGCATAACTGTGGCAGCATCTTCCGATGGGGCTTAATCCCCACCACCCAATCTCTCCTCCATGGATCATCGTCGCCACGTAGGTCCTTCGTCGTTCAAGTTTTGTCATATTCCTCAGAGTCGCTCTTCCCGTTAATGTTCAATTTTTTGTGTGATGTTCAACATTAACAATCATATTACTAATATTAACAATACATTAATATTAATACTTAAAAAATTAATATTACAAATATATTAACATTATAATCCAATGTATTCTTAAAATATCAATGACACATTTTTCATATGGAAACATGCACAAAAAACCGAGAGAGTTTGTCCACGTCTTACCAATTGAGCTAACCATTGAGGCTAAAATATTAATGACACATTGATCGATATTAAATATTAATGTGAAGAATAAAAATATAAATTTATACTCAAATTTACAATTTAATTCATATTTTTTTCAAATTAAAGTATAATTTTTTTTAAAGATATATTCAAATTAAAACAATAACAACGAAATTAAAAAACTACTCATACTCATTTAGGTGGAAATTTTATTTGATTGAGCTACACATAAACATTATAAGCCAATGTAATCTTAAAATACAATTTCTTGCTTAATATTATATATTAATATTAATATCAATTTTAAAAATATTATTTTTATATTAAAATGAATCAACTAAATAATAATTTTCTTAAATTAAAATATAATATTTTATTTGAAAATCTAAACAAAAATATAAAATACATGAAATTTAAAAAGTACCCCTACTTTTAAATATAATTTAAGATGTAATCTTGAAATTATATTCAACTTTAATCAATAACAATATCAATAAAAAATTAATTTTATATGGAAATTTAAAAATTATTATTTTTAAGTCATGTCAAAATCCGACTTTTGATTGTTCCACACAAACATAATTAACGCCATATTGTAGTATTTATTTCAAATTCTTTTTCTAAATGTGCTCAGCATGTTTACAATACGTTAAAGATAGATTATACATGGTTTCGGAGAGTATTGAAACGAATCTTTCTTTCATATATTTTTTAAGATTGTACTTTGGATTTTTAACTAATGTTAATTTCGTTACAAATTATTTTAATAATAAAAAATTAAATAAGATTTTTTTAAACATAAGATTTTGGTTTTAAACATTCAAATATAGTTGAAAAAACAAAATACTTTCTGATTAGTAGTTTCACTCCTAATAAAACGATATACCAAAATTAATAAATGATAATAGCAAAACTAACACCTTTCATTTAAATTTCAAGTTGATAAATTAAATAAAAATGGTTTAAAATATGTTTATGCAAGAATCAACCCTTTACCACAGCCAGCTTTAAATTTGAAACACATATAACCTGTGGCTGAAATATATTGCTCAGCGCTAAGAAAACAGAAAACTGATTTATATAAATTTACAAAATCTGGGTATAATTCAACAAAAAACTGATTTATATAAATTTACAGAATCTCGGTCTCATTCATATATAATTCATAATGGGAAAGACAATAACCCTTTCACATCTTGTGTGGTCCTCCTTAATGAATAAGGATTTCAACTCAAATGTAATTATTTCCAATACTACCCATTCCAATAAGTGAGAACAATCACTTACAAACTTTCCAAACATTTTAATGTTAAATCTGAGGAAAGATATTGTCTCCAAAACTAGAAAACTGCAATCTTCAAACTCATTCATGTTCATGGTTTATATGAGCTTCAAACTCATTCATGTTCATGCAGCTTTATATGAGATAAAGAGAATCATTTTGCTCTCTGGTTGTCATGGAAACGGTATGTTACGCCAGACCAAACACGAATTAAGTAGTTTGTTAAAATCATGCCTTCGGGACGGTCACGTAAATGGTGTGTTCAGATTCACTTAGAATTTTCGCATGTTTTGTCATGTTCTCACGTTGAATGTTGTATTGGTCTATAGGTTTGGGTTTGATAAAAATTATGTATTACAAAGTTAAGAAAATTTTATTGATTTTGTTGGTATATATTATAATAGAAGTTGGTCAGTTATACTAGATGATAAATTTAAATTATTTAATAAGAAGGGTTTTAAGTGTTTTGAAATTTGCTAATATATATAATTTGGAATGGCAGATCAGATGTTATTATGTCATTGGGAATCGCAGAATTATATCTTACCCTGTAAAGAAAGAAAATCCTCCTGAAAGAAAGAACTTTATATGGACAACCCTAGCTATATGATTATAACAAAATATACCAGATGCTTATAATTTTTCCCTTACCCAGGAGATAATGATTCCATTTATTCACTTCTTGTACAATGGCATAGAGCTCTTGACCAAATGTAGGATAACATGGCACCAATTCGTAAAACAACTCAGAGTCATAACCCTTGTCTCTACACATTCGTTAAGTGGTAATCCAAAGCTTGGAATGGATGGGGCACCAATTAGCCTATCAAAAATAACATTAAATGGAAATGGACAACACACCTCGAGTTCCCAACATGGACAGTATGGTATGGAATATGCAACGCCTTCATACTCATTCAGACTAAAATTCTCTAAGTTATTTGCACGGCTTAACTCTTCCAAACCCTTGGACATAATTCCACATGAAACAAGGAAAGTTCCAATATCCTGACCAACACTGAACCTGCAACAACATTTCTGTAAATTAGCACAAAACTGAAGAAGTAGGCCAAAGACAAGATTCTTGGATCTTCCTTTGCTGGGCTGAATTCGCGGTGTAACCCCATGCATGTTGGACGTTCATTTCCCATATAGATTCTAGGGAAGTCACCCATCCATAGCTCATAGGATGGTCCATCAAGATTCACAACTGTCCAAACCTCAAGGACCACCATGTTGGACTCTACAAACTACCAAATGATTTCAACTATCGACCAAGAATGTTGCGATATTCAAGTTAAAGTAAGCTATCAAGATTATAACAAAAACTTGAATCATCACCATAAGATCTTACTAGGACACCGGTAGCCCATAACAAGCGATACCACATACTCTATTGTGATTCTTCTAAAATTCGAAGACCCATAATGCGACAATCCTTTAGGTTGTAATGGCATATAAATAGTTTCCAATAATCGAAAAAATGTGAGAAACCTTGGATTATATTAAAAACTTCATCTATTTTGAAAAACATGTCAACGTGTTAAATTGTAATAGGCTAATGATAGTAGGTACAGTGCCAAAGGCCCTGGTTTGGTATTATCTGTGTGTAAGGGGTTTCGAGTTTGAGTTGTCACTATACATAGGGGAAGCTACTTAAATAACCTAACCTAATCAAACAACTAACATTTGATTCCCCTGACATACTTCCTTTGCCGAAAAAAAAGAAATTTATTTGTTAGTGATTTAAGAGGACATAAAATCCTCATTGCTCCTAAGAAAACTTCCATCTTCACGGTGACAGTGAAGGTTCATGAAAATGATGCAATTAACAATATCCAGTTCAAGAGCTGATGCAGAATGTCAGCTAGCGTCATCATCAAATTCATAGGACCAACCCAACAAATTCAAGATTTGGTAGAAGAAAACAAAGTTGTCAAATGGAAAATGCTAATTAAGAATAGGGGAGGTCTCCCTTTTTGTTCAAATTACCACTATACAGTTGGCTCAATCAAGGGAAATCAATACGAAGAAACTGTCAAGGTCTTCATCAAGGGAAATCAAGATGAAGAAACTGTCAAGGGACCATCATCAAGGATACCAAGAATTCATAGTCAATGCACAACCAATAATTGAAAAAATGCTTGTCATAATCATTGAAGCTAGTCGTAATCAATGAATCATGTTGACTACATTTTTATAGTGGACTATGTTTTGTAAAACAAGCAGCATAATAGGTGTTTTCTTTTGAATATATACAAGCAATCACTTTTTGAATTCCTCTACGAATAAAAAAAGTTAAATTTAGATGAAAAATATGTTAGGATTATTAATCCTCCCTTGATCAACTGTATATTAGATTATTTAGCCTAAGTTAGGAGTCTTGATTAATTAATTGGGTCCACTTGGCCTAATGGGGACACATGTACCAGTTACTAGAGTGTGGGGAACACCGATAGATGTTAGCTTCCACTAAGTGCACTTGCATGCATCAATTGGGGCACCTCCTAGACCAATCCCTACATTTTAGGAGCCACTAGGAGTCTCGGCACCAACCTCCTTCATTTAGTTGGAGTTGGAACTAGTTAATTTCCAGTTACAATCAGTTAGATCACAATTAGTTCAGTTAGCACTATTCAATGTATGGATGCATGGGGATGTGGTGCCTTTTCTCACCTACCACCTCAGTTAGACTAAGTTAACTATTTATTACTGATTGTTTGACTTGACTGGACATCTGGAGTTAACCATTTGGACTCGGATACTGATTGAGACACCTTTAGTTAGCTTGTTGTTCATATACAATCAAATCCAATGGGGATATTCGAATCCATACCGAATTGATTTGAATTCTTTTCCTCTATAATTTATTGTAACACCGGATTCTTTAATGACAATGATATTGTAATTATCTCGACTATACTCATATGTTTCCTGTGTGGTTTTATTTTTTCAATGTGTATCTTCATTCTCCTTTTACTGCATCAATAATATTTGACTCATTGCTTGAAGATATAAATGGAACAACAATTTTAACATGGTATCAAATCCATCTTAAGAAGGATTCATGTTGGTCTCTCTCCATTGAACATCGGAAGCAGCTGGGTTTCCACATAAGTCCCACAAAAGGTACCTTGGTTCCTCTATATTTATTCAGAGTGGCATTGCGGGCATGAGGGACCCTAAAAAAATGTTTAGGTCCAGAGGGAAATCATGATTCTAACAATACGAATTTTTTAGTGTTTTTGCAGTGAAATCTCTACATGTGCTATTTAGCTTATGTGAAGAATTGTGTTCTTTCAGCCAGATACTTATGGATTCTCTACCTTCTACTCCTCGGATCCTTACACCCTTAAAATACATTGATTGGAGGGAAGATATGTTGCTTTCCTTGCACAACAAGGAATACTAAAAGATAATGCTTGGAAGGGAAGTTAAGCCCCTTCAGCTAGATGAAAAGAATAAGTTTCTGAACGGGTTGGATGAATCCTTCGGTTATCTATGAACTCATATATCCATATATCTCCTCTTCTACCTTGAAGGTTTGAGGAAACCCAGAGAAACCCGGGAGAATATTGAAGACTTTTTTGGAAAACAAGATGAGCTTCAAGGACACCTCCTGGAGAATGAGCTGGTATCCTTACATCCCAACAATTTCGAAACAATAGAGCAATTCTTTACTAAATTCAAATCTCTAGAACTACAATGTAGACAGTGTGCAATAGAGAGGAAGGATGAGCAAAATTTAATCTCCATTCTCAACAAACTCAGCCGAGAGTATCTGTATTTGTATCAATATTCCATTCAAAAAGGGATTCCTTTCTGGATTGGAAAATTCCTTCACTTGATTCCTTTTCTGAGTCTTTGATCAAGGAGCAAGAGAAATTGATTCGAATGGGAGTCATCAAGACTTCAAAATATCAATCTCTCCTACTGACAAACTCTTCCAAAACGCACGCCAAAGGGAATTCAAAGAAGAAGGATTCTAAAGTAGCTGATTCGAATCCTAAACATAATCAACAAACTTTTGAAGGAGCCTCCAGCTCTAAGAAAAAAAAGTTTGAAAAAAAGTTATGTCCCTATTTGCAAAGGGTTTTCACCTTGAATATCATTGTATTAAGAAGCAGATTGATCAAATGTCAGCTCTCCTCAAGTAATATGACATTTCCCTCCCACAAGGAACAAAGAAGGTTGATGAAGAACCATAGACATAAGATGATGAAAGGTCACATGATTTGAAAGATATCCTTACTTAGTCTACAACATACATAATTGATTCTAGATCATCCAACCACATGGTTTCCTCCAAATAATCCCTCTTGGTCCTTACATTGTCAAAGGGGCCTAAGATTCACATGGGAGATGACTCCCAAATTCCAATAGAAGGAAGGTGCTCAGTCAGAGCGAAGCATGGTGAGTTCAAGAATGTCCTCTATGTTCCCTCCCTTGTAGCTAATGTGTTCTTTGTTTATCAGATGACTCATTGAGGATCTCCCAAGATATTTACATTCGATTAGGAGATAGTTGAGATCACAGAAAAAACCACTAGAGAGCTCATAGAGAAAGGTATTGCAAATCACTCTACTAAAGCTTATGAGTTCTCACATTTTTTACCTGTCTCTCCTCCTACAGCTTTATTGTCTCATGCTAAGAACACCAGGAATATTTGGCATGAGATATTTGGCCATCTCAATTTCAAATATCTCCAGCAACTCCACAATGATAAAATGGTCAAGGGTTTCCTTCCATCCAAAATTCCAATGGAGTATGTGTCAGTTTGCCTGGTAAGTAAGAATCTAGAAAAGATGTATAATGTTGGGAAGACACATAGAGTTGCCTCTATTCTTGATTGGATACTTAGTGATGCAACAGGACCTATACCCATAAACTCCATTAATGGTTGCAGGTATTTCCTCCCCTTTATTGATGATTGTTCTAGCTACTAATGGGTCTACTTCATGAAATAAAAATCAAAATTTTTTGAGACTTCTAAAGTTTTTAAATCTATGGTTGAGAAAAGTTCAGCAAGAAAGTCAAGTCTATAATATTTGATAAAGGAGGGGAGTACATCAAAGGAGACTTCCAGAATTTCTGTGAATCGTAGGGGATTCGAATGGAAAGCTTAGTTCCATATACACCACACAGCAGAATGGTGTGGCTAAGAGGAAGAACAGACCACTCAAGGAGATGGAAACATGCCTTATCCATTCTAAATATATCCCTCCTTATCTTTGGGCTGAAGCAGTAAACTGTTCTTCGTATTTGCATAATAGGGTTCCTCATAAATTAGCGGTTGGGGAAACTCCATTCAAAGCACTACATGGGAATAAGACCAATGTCTCTCATCTGAGAGTTTTTGGTTCCAAAGCTTGGGCTAGAATACCACTTGACAAGAGGAAGGAATTCCAAGCCAAAAGTAGTGAATGCATTCTGCTGGGGTATGCAGAAGATGCAAAATATTACAAACAGATGGAGGTTGCAACCAGGAGATGCTTCATAGAAAGGGGTCTTCAGTTCGAAGAAAATCAAGTACATGACACACCACCATCAACAACACAGGAAGGTATAATCACTCCACCTATTTTTTATGATGATGATTTTTTACAAGTTTCAGATTTAGATGAAGAAGATAAAATACAACATGATACTACTATTGAGACTGAATCTCATGAGATTCTAGATCCAGATCCAATATCCATTCCAAATCAAAAGCCTAAGCCCAAATGGGCTCAAAATATTCTAAATGCAGCTGGAAGAGGTGCTGAACATCTAGAAGATAGAAGAAGCACTAGGTCCCAGTATTTAAATGAACATGTTTCCCTATCTCTCACAGATTCTCTCCCTACAGAGTGGTGAAAAAAGGTTCCCGGTTGGTGCTACTTGATGATGGAAAATGATCAACTATATGGCTCGTAGAAGAAGAAACTTTATCATTCTCTACATTCACCATCCAGAAAAACCATACAGAGTCATTAGTTCAGAATTACATTGAGAGGTTCACATGCAAAACTTCAGGATGTTGCTGCACATATGGACCATGCTATTTCATGGAGCTGCAATTTTGTAGCAGTATTTTGTTCAAGTTATTTTTTTGAGGAAGCTTCTTTCTTATAGAGATATCTTGCATGCTTTCTATTTTCTGCTTATTTTGAGGGGGGGGATTTCCCATGAGGTTTTCCCCTATTACCTCAATTGTAGTAAGCATCATTTTATCTTTTAGATTATACATGGGTGACTTATATCCTTGTTTCCAAGGCCCATAGTTGTCCAAGATAGGATTCAGGGGGGTGTTAGGATTATTAATGTGTATTAATCCTCCCTTGATCAACTGTCTATTAGATTAATTACCCTAAGTTAGGAGTCCTAATTAATTAATTGGTTCCACTAGTACCATTGGGTCCACATGGCCTAATGGGGCCACATATACCAGTTACTAGAGTGTGTGGAACATCGATAGAAGTTAACTTCCATTGACTGCACTTGCATGCATCAGTTGAGGAACCTCCTTGGCCAATCCCTACATTTTAGGATCCATTGGGAGTCCTGACACCAACCTCCTTCAATTATTTGTAGTTGGAACTATTTAAGATTAGTTAATTTAAAGTTACAATCAATTCAGTTAGCGCTAGTCAATGCATGGATGCATGTGGATGTGGCACCTTTGCTCACCTACCACCTCAGTTAGACTGAGTTAACTGTTTATTATTGATTGTTTGACTTGACTATACATCTGGATTTAACCATTTGGAATTCGATATTGATTGAGACACCTTTAGTTAGCTAGTTGGTCAGATACAGTCACATCCAGTGGGGGGATTTGAATCCATCCCTAATTGATTCAAATTCTTTTCCTATGTTTAAACTATTGTAACACTTGATTATTTAATGACAATGATACTATAATTATCTGAGCTATACTCATATGTTTCCTATGTGGTTTGATTTGTTCAGTGTGTATCTTCATTCTCCTTTTACTGCATCAATAATATTTTACTCATTGCTTGAAGATCTAAATGGCACAACAATTTTAACAAAACCTTTCTTCTTGCTTCCTCTCTAGTCTCTTTCAGTTGTTTCTAGAGTCACTTTGTAATATTATACCTGCATCCTCTTCTGACCATTTTTAATACAATTATATACTGACTCATGTCTAAACTAAAAGATAAAAACTCACCAGACAAAAAAAAGGGGACATACCTTGAATGCTAAAGAATAGACATCATTGTCCATGCAAACGCTCTCTGTACTGGCAATTGAATCTTTACAAGAAATCATTTTTTAATTCCTCTCGGAAGGAAACAATCAAATTTCAAGGGAAAACTCTCTTCATGCTTCCTCTGAAGTCTCTTTCAGCTGTTTCTAGAGCAATTTTTTCATATTCTACCTGCTTCCCTTTTTCATGTAGTTTTTAATACAATTATATACCCATCGATTTTTAAAATAAAATATTAAAGATCACTAGACAAAGGAGAAAGGGAAAATAACATGAATACTGAAGAAAAGGAATCAATGACCATGCAAACGATATTTGTACTGATAGGAATCCCACCCTTGCTATGACAATCAGTCTCTCTATTTTCTCCTATCATATTGGTGGGATAAATGATCTGTATTTCATATACGTTCATCAAATAGGGAGAAAAATCTAACCGCGATACGACAAAATAAAACAGAAATGAAATGTTGACTAGAGAAAACATTAAATACCTACAATAATGAAGCTAAACATCAATACGGGTAAATTTTCCAAAACAATTGGGGTAGGAGTGACACCTGACCTGTGTAACCACATTGGATACTAAGGAATATCTTGTATGCAAAGAGACGAAATCAAGTACACGAGAATCGAAACCATTCCCACTAATAAGCAATTAAAATTTACCAAAATCCACTTCTAACCTAATAGCACACAAATGTTGAAATAACTTAATATGTAGATGATTTCTCATTGAAGGAAAATTTATGTAAGGAAAATTTAATGCCTTCATGAACTTCCCCATCTCGATTTCATTCAACAAATTTTTGAGTTCAGGTTCAAAATTAGACACCCTCATCCTCTGCACGCGTGTTCAGGTATAATATAGAATTTAGGCTTTTGGAGTATCAAATAGATAAGTCCATCATAATAGATTAGACATAGGTCACACTATAAATCCAGGAAGGGTATTTTTCTGTCACTCAAGTGTCCATGATTATGACTTCAGCAACACCGATGAAGTAAACAATAATATTGTACAATTTTGTTCACCCTAATATACCTACAGTATGCTTTCACATACAAAACAACATACAATGCTTGTTATTCATGTTCTGGTTAGTATAACTTGTATATGAAAGGAATTGTATAAATTACATCCGTGAACCAGAAATTAACAACTAAAATTAAGCATTCCACGAATTAAATTTCCTATAAATCGTTTGATTTTATAAGATTGCGTTGAGGATTAAGTCTAATTAGTAATTGTTGTTATATGTATGGAACCTGTGTAAATTTTTGAATCATAATCCCATATCCCACTCCGTATATAAACACAGTGAAATACCAAGAAACCAAAATACTAGATAGAAAAATTATGTTACGGGACCTGAGGATGAGTAAGGGACAGACTTGGAAAAGATCTACTGCAATTGCTCAAACAAGAGCTTGAGAGGGAAGATGTGATGAAACACTGAATGCATCCAAGGCGAAATTCATTTTATGGATTTTTTATGCATTTTCCAATATGTATACAAGGAATAGCTGGATCAGTAATTTCTTTGGATATCAACAATGTGGCCGGACCTATATGTTAATCCACTCTTCCACTGCGGTCGGATATGCTGCAAGGGTTTTGAGCTCCTCATTGGTTGTTTCCATCACTACGCCAAGGATTCTGTTGGCCAACACTCTAAATCTACGTGAATCTTGGTTCTGTGTAAATGGATGAAATAGAAATGTTTCCTATTTATGATGGAAGAAAGATGAGATAAATTGCAAGACATAAACTAATTGTATACCAAGCATACTTAGTATTAATTACTTACTTTCAACTATGTTCGCCGATTCTAAAACCAGAATTTGACTTGTTGAGGTGCAAGAACCAATTTTTTGTTGACTTGTTTCCTTTACTTCTCATCTAGATGAAGGAATTCCTTGAAAAGTATGCAGAACCCCAAATTCCATAAACACCTTCCTCCCTTGGTGGATAAACATGAGTAGTAGCAAGTCCATAATGGATGAACAAGCATAATTTAATTTCTTACGCTTCCATTTCCTGAATTTGATGAGGAGTATGCATATGGTAACGATTCTTTTGAGGATGGTCAAGGTCTACAATATCATCTCTAGATCCACCTTCCATGTTCTCATTACTCTTGTAATCTTGATCCTCATCATGCCCACTTATGTTCTACCCTTCACTGCCACCACCAGGGTGCACCCAAACAACTTCACAATTATCTTGTATTGTAGCCTCTCAATGCCAACATCCATAAATTTGTGGCCATTTATTTGCTGCTCACATTTTGGATAATAATTCTACCACTCAATTTTATCCAAATTTTTGAAATGGTTCTCGATTTCTTGAAATTGTTTCAGTGACTTTTATTCCCATGAAATGGAACAACCAAAGGGCCATTTCATTAGAATGAAAGGAATATGGATTTATGTAGCTTGAATGCCCGACTTATTGAAGGAGAAATATTTGGCAAGTAGTGCAATAAAAACCAATGATATGAAGATAACCAAATGTTTTTTCTTAAATATCCCTTCAAATGGACAAGTGAGTGTTTGGTGCCTCTATGACAGCAAAACATTATATCCTTGTATATTTTTATTCTAAAACTCTATGACAGCAAAACATTATATCCTTGTATATTTTTATTCTAAAACTCTAGAGTGTATATCTTTGGCTGCTTACTCCTATTGTAGATGGCCCTCCCCCCTAATGGGTTCTATTAGCAGTGCTCTTTGCAAGATTTCAGAAAAAAAAAATTCTGAAAATTGTGATAAATGGCCAAGGTCTAGGCCTAGTCCATCCCTGAATTCGTAGTTCTAAGAATTCATATTTCTTCATTGCTTTCTCTATATATCTCTAAAGAAAGTCTGATTTTTTTTTGTAGAATGTTGAGCATCAACGCTGGGATGTGGAATAACCATCTATGATTAAATATTGGGTTCTTCTTGTGCATTGACTTGGGCATGCTTGGGATCGATGTTGGTGTCAATTAATGGTTCCCAGGTTATCCATTCCTTCTTAAAAAATACAAACTCTTCCATATGAGGGATAGCATGCCCTTTTTCCTCAAAATAATCCACCCTATTAAAACATATCACATTTAATGGAAAATGAAACAAATAATAAAAACGTGTCCCTAGTCTTAGTAGAGCATATCGAAAATGATGTTAATGAAAATTGGACGGGTAATATAGGACTTGAAACCTTTGTTTTATAATTCCTGCAAGTTCCACATGTATTAAAATTAAGTTCCATCCACAATCTTGGGATTTCAAATGGTTTTTGTGTTTTTAATTGTGTATTGTAGTTTTATCCAAAATACTAGAAAGCACAATATTTAACATGTGTGTAGTGTTCTTCCACATAATACCAAAGATGATGGTATGGAAGAAAAATTGGAGTTCTATTATGGATATATAAGTACAATATCTATCTCAGAAAGACTTTTTTTCTAGTGTTGATATGAGATGGAGTGAAGTTATAAAAGAGGACAAATCTGTTGACTGTGTTGCAATAATTCCATATTCCAGAGTTCCATATTTCATCAAGGGGGGGCAGGGAATCAATTTAGATACACCATGTATATTTTTACCATTATGAAGGATGACCTTGATAACAGAGATTCCACATCCAATAAATATTCAATGACTCTCTCCAATCCTTATCTTCCCATGTTAAGCTGATAGATCCATATAAATGTAGATCCTATCATATGCCATATACCTCTTCGTCTTTTTTTGTTTTGATATCTTGATGAAGGTCCCTATGGTATTACCTATGTCCTCCAAAATTTCTATATCCGAGTATTCCCTCGACAAGGAATACAGTCAAATCCACACTAGTGCAATCCTCATACCTTCATTTTTTTGGGTTAAGCCTTTCCTTTCAGGGTCTTAGAAAAAGACCCACAAAGTAGAAAACGCAAGGTCCAACATCCATCACCTAGTTCCGATCCTCCAAACTAATGAAGCTTATAGAAAAAAAAATCATCGAAGCCAAGTTCAAAATCATAGTTCCCCTTTGCTTTTTAGATGGAATTTATCCACTAGACTAAGGATTTCTCTGAAGGAAAGACTCCACAAATTTTCCTATCAGTACATTATCTTTCATCTACTGAATATGATGCCTTAAACTCCTATATCTGATATGCATTGTTGGGACCAAATACGACCTTAGCAAGCAATTCCTTAGGTTGTGCCCCTCATGGTCTAGAAGCTTATTTGCCGCATGTTTACTTTATTTTTTTCCTCCCATTTCATTCAATGGGATCTGAATGTTACTGATCTGCATACCTATGGCAGGATCTTCTAGTCGGCCTTAATCCCCACCACCCAATCTCTCCTCCATGGATCATCGTCGCCACGTGGGTCCTTCCTTGTTCGAGTTTTGTCATATTTGTCAGATTCACTCTTCCCATTAATGTTCAATTTTTTGTGTGATGTTCAACATTAACAATCATATTACTAATATTAACAATACATTAATATTAATACTTAAAAAATTAATATTACAAATATATTAGCATTATAATCAAGTGTAATCTTAAAATATCAATGACACCTTTTTCATATGAAAACATGCATGAAAAACTGAGAGACTTTGTCCACGTCTTATGAATTGAGCTAACCATTGAAGCTAAAATATTAATGACACCTGGATCAATATTAAATATTAATGTCAATAATAAAAATATAAATTTATACTCAAATTTAAAATTTAATTAATATTTTTTTCAAATTAAAGTATAAATTTTTTTTACATGTACTCAAATTAAAACAATAACCACGAAATTAAAAACTACCCATACTCCTTTAGGTGGAAATTTTGTTTGATTGAGCTACACATAACCATTATAATCCAATGTAATCTTAAAATATAATTCCTGCATTAATATTAATATCAATTTTAAAAATATTATTTTTATATTAAAATAATTAATTAAATTTAATAATTTTCTTAAATTAAAATATAATATTTTATTTAAAAATCTAAACAAAAATATAAAATAATGACCGTGAAATTTAAAAATTGCCCCTACTTTTAAATATAATTTAACATGTAATTTTGAAATTATATTCAACTTTAATCAATATCAAAATCAATAAAAAAATAATTTTATATGAAAATTTAAAAATTATTATTTTTAAATCATGTCAAAATCTGAAATTTGATTGTTCCACACAAACATAATTAACGCCATATTGTAGTATTCGTTTCAAATTCTTTTTCTAAATGTGCTCAGCAAGTCAGATCTTACAAGTTAGGGTTAAAGATAGATTATACATGGTTTCGGAGAATATTGAAACGATTCTTTCTTTAATATATTTTTAAGATTATACTTTGGATTTTTAATTAATTTTAATTTGGTTACAAATTATTTTAATAATAAAAATTTAAAAAAGATTTTTTTAAACATAAGATTTTGTTTTTAAACATTCAAATATAGTTGAAAAAACAAAATACTTTCTAATTAGAAGTTTCATTCCTAATAAAACGATATACCAAAATTAATAAATGATAATTGCAAAACTAATAGCTTTATTTAAATTTCAAGTTGATAAATTAAATAAAAATGGTTTAAAATATGTTTATGCAAGAATCAACCCTTTACCACAGCCAGCTTTAAATTTGAAACACATATAACCTGTGGCTGAAATATATTGCTCACTCTTAAGAAAACAGAAAACTGATTTATATAAATTTACAGAATCTCGGTATAATTCAACAGAAAACTGATTTATATAAATTTAAAGAATCTCCCTATAATTCATATATAATTCATAATGGGAAAGACAATAACCCTTTCACATCTTGTGTGGTACTCGTTAGTGAATAAGGATTTCAACTCAAATGTAATTATTTCCAATACTACCCATTCCAATAAGTGAGAACAATCACTTACAAACTTTTCAAACATTTTAATGTTAAATCTGGGGAAAGATATATCGTCTCCAAAACTATTCTGTAAACTTAAAAAATTGCAATCTTCAAACTCATTCATGTTCATGGTTTATATGAGCTTCAAACTCATTCATGTTCATGCAGCTTTATATGAGATAAAGAGAATCATTTTGGTCCCTGCTTGTCATGGAAACTGTATGTTGCGCCAGACCAAACACGAATTTAGTTTGATAAAATCATGCCTTCGGGACGGTCACGTAAATGGTATGTTCAGATTCACTTTGCTTATGTTTAGGTTTTTGTTAAAGCTAGTTAATTATTAGGTAAAACATAACAATTAACAATTAAAAGACAAGTGATTTTTAACACTTTATATATATATATATAAAATAAGTGTTAAAAACTTAAATTTTTTTCTTTAAAAAAATTTAATAAAATGAGTTTGATAATGACTTTTAAAGAAAATTTAATTATTTAACCCATTATATATATATATATATATATATATATATATATATAACTAAATGTTTCAGAAGATAAGTTTGGATGATTGGATCATGAATTCATTCCATTAATAACTTTTTAATATATTTTCGATACTTAAATTGAAAATTAATTTTTTAACATAATTTGATTTCTTATAAACCTTTGTTGAAGGGACTATAATTAATGTGTTAATAAATACTTCAATTTTAATATATAGTGTATACAACTTTTAAGAGATCTAGTTAATGTGATAATAAATAATTCAAAAATCATGTCTTATTGGGAAAGGCACTTTCTGATTTCTAAGGTGAATTGGAGAATTAGAAATCAACGTCTAGATAGGGATTCCTTTTGGGAAAGTGATTTTTTTTCCCATTTTTTTCACCTTTCCATAGCTAATCTAAAAGAAAAAAATACAGTGTATGTTATTATGTTTCCAATATAATATTGTTGTTTTCCATAAAGACTTGTACATCCAACAGGTAGAGATGGGTGAAAACCTTCATCACATCATAAATTATTCATTGAGTTTTCATTTATATGATTAAAAAGATAACACAAAATCTTTTTATATTTAATGTGAGCAAATTAGGTCATTTTGTTATCCTTTATATAATAATTATAGGTATAAAACAAAGTATTTTTTATGTTTAACATGTGTAATATGTGTTTTGTTTCATTTTATTATTATGTTTAATTATGAAATAAATGTGGAATATAAATAATTTATTAAAATTTATCTTATAATTAAATTAATGGAAAAAAATGTTTTTTATGTGATTTATTAAACAAGAAATAATACAATATGTTTCATAAAGGTAAATATTTGAAACAGTGTAAAAGTGTTAGAAAAATAGACTATGAATAGTGTAAAAAGTTGTAGAAAATGGACAAAGGAAAATTGTAACCTTTTAAATGATAGAATACCTATTTATATCCAAACCAAATACCTTCTATGTATATATTTATTTTTCTTTGTCTCTTTTCTAAGTATACATTTATACATATACACAAGGTATATCTCTACCAAATTAAATTCCCATTAAACTATCTATATTGTGTATGTACTGTGGATATATGTCCACAAACCAAAACTACCCACAAAATGGAAAAATAACATAAATTTGGTATTGTTCTTTACATCTTGAATACAAAGCCAAAGGCACCCAGAAAGATTGAATACATTTGAGAGACTTCCACTTCTTCAGTTATCTAGACTAAAAAATAAATACAACCCAACAAATTGGATGACCCACATATATTTAAATTGCAAATGAAAGCACAGTTTTGGATAAACTACACAGAATCCCAATCCCACGAGGTTTAAATTTCCAATACATCCAAAACAACAAAAATTTTACAGGTATTCTTTTGCTTTGGCTACTCGGTGGCCTCCAAAACTTCACAAAATAATACATTGGTTGTTGGGTAGAACTTGAAATAAAAACCAAGTTGAAATGTTAAAATGCATTGTTTGCTTTGAAATATTGAAAGAGACCACAAGGTTGTGTGTAAAGTTCGTATCTTCTCCTGAAAGAAAACTTACATGTTTTTGGTTGTTGGGTAGTGTGTGTGAAACGTAAATCTAGCCAGCGAACATGGAAAGGGAAAGATAAATTAGTTTAATTTTGCTTATAAATATGTGTTTTCCATAATATGGAGGAAAACCTTAAGTGATCCCTGGTGCACAAAGGCTAGTTAATCATTATTACGCTTGAGGGAAGCAGAGAATACATGGTTGACAATTTGTATGTTTTCCTCTAGATATTTTCTCTCTTCGATGATGAAACTTTCTATTTTATGAACATGGGGGCTTCACTTGTTGACCAATATCCTATCATGTTAGTTCATATTGTGGGTTTTAAAATTATCAAAAATTGAACCAATATATTGCAGGTATTGAGGGGGATGAGGGGTTTAAGGTGGGGGTGTGTAGGGTGGTTTATAAGGATTGAGGTATAAAAAGGGGTGGGGAGGAGGTTTTAAGTATTAGGAGGGGGTTTCAACAACAAGAGTTTGGGTCAATATCTCTGGACATTAAGGGTATTCTTTAATATCCAATGACCGCACGTGCTATGTGAGAGGTTCACTAAGTGAAGTCCTCGTGTTTATGAAATGAAGGGAAGTCCTTTACCTTTGATTTACCACCCATCTAGCACCCTTAGGGAGGGGAGGAACCCTTACCCTTTTACTAGGAAGGACACAAACTAAGTACCTATAGGGTAGAGAACAATATTATATTACCTTTCCCTTTTTAACACTACCTCTTATTATACAATACATTCTATTTACCAACCCTAGAACTTTAGGCCTTTGGAGGGAATCTACGTGACCTTAGATACCCCCTGCTAGATATATATTTATCAGTAGCCTTAGAACATGAACCCTTTGAACGAGTGAACAGGGAGAAACACCTTATATCAGTGGATCGTGGAATGGAAATGGAAATGTCCTTGCGAAAAGGAAAGGAATTAGGCCTTTAATTTTTCATATTACAAACCTGTCACATAGATATTCTATGGAAAACCCTCCTATACCAAGATTACAAGCAAACACTAGAATACCTTTATGCCAGATCAGATGTTATTATGTCATTAGGAATCACAGAAATATACCTTACCCTGGAAAGAAAGAAAATCCTCTTGAAAGAAAGAACTTTATATGGACAACCCTAGCTATATGATTATAATGAGATATACCAGATGCTTATGATCAAGTTTTTAAACATCCAAGCTGTCCCCAACAATGTATTTCAACCAAAATCCAACATATACAAAAATTATATAAGAATATTCATAGAAAATATTGGCATGCTTTTGTTATTTGAGTGCCACTCCAAGTAAAATTTCTTAAAATCAAATGATACTAACATAAATATTTTCAAATCCAAGATATATAACAAAAAAATGTAGAAGAAATACTTCAAAGAAGACAAGGGAAAGATATTGGAATGCTTGTACTATTTCAGTGCCACTACAAGTAAGATTTCTTGCAATGAAAGGATATGAATACGATTGATTTCATCTCACAAGGAAAAACATTTTCATAAGATCATAACCATCAATGTTATGAAGTTTTTGTGGGGAGTGATTTTCCCATATAAAGGGATTGATGTCACAATTATCTATAGGAAGAAAGGTAAGTACATCCAAGGTCGAGATTCCATTCCCAAAAATGTCTTCAATTAACCCCACAACCATTTCCCACCCAAAGTTATGTTGGCAAAGGAAATGCACCATTCACAAGGAAAACATAGGATTGTATTTTATGCCTAAATTTTTTTGCAATAATATGTTGGTTGGTTGAAGCATTTCTTCAAGAACATTGACTGGTTTCATGGGAGGCTACATTCTTAATCAATACAAGCAAAGTTTCTTCCTCCATGAGATCACTTGCTTGATGGGTTGTATTGTAGGCGTTATGGGCTACAATTTCTCCCCATGAAATCAATTTCTTAATGGTTTACTTGCAGAAATTATGGCAATGATTTTACGCCATGAAAATATCTTTCTTGTACAAGAAAACACACGGTCATTTATGCCTAAGAATAAAACTTATGAATGAATTACTTCGAGCAAGAAATGTCATGACTTGGCATATTCCTAGCCTAATATGAACCCAAAACTTGTTATGAAACAATTTTCCAAAGTAATGCAACAACAATTATAATATTCTCTTGTACAAATCAAATCAAATTTTCAAAGTGGTACAACAAACACTTAATATGTTCCATTGCCAATTGGTTTACTAATTAGAAGTACTTCTTCATAAAACTTCCTCATGAAACCATAAACACTTGCAAAAGTAATGTGTTACAGAAAATAACTCATTACTAACCATCACACAAACATAAAAGCCAACAGTAGTGAAGTAGAAGGACAACATTATGAAAAAGTCAAGGAGCTATCCAAGTCTACATATCTCATTGAGAACCTGTTCTCCATTTCCACCAAGCTACTTTACCCTCAAACAAATCAATCTGGTTTAGTCTAACATCTCGTCCCTTTCCAACCTATTGCAATGTCAAATTTACAGGTTCATTCTTAACAAAGGAAAATGTGCATAAATGGAAAGGAAAACAATAAAATATTACAGATAAATAACTACCTAAATGTATTCATGATGAGTGATGTTTTTCTATCATAAAGTCAAATTGAACCCTGCATATTTCATGATGTGTCAGTAACACATATTTAACAAGCATATTTTTGCTAGACTGCCTATTTTGCATGTATGCATTTTCTTGAAAACTCCAATACAACATTTTGCTAGCACCAGTGTATTTCCTCCAATCCTTGGCAAAATATGTCCAACAGTAACTACTAACAACCCATTTTTATCAAAGCATGGGATCAATGACTTTCTTGTAGATAATTATTGTAGAATTCATTGTGACATCGGAATCTGAAGCTTTAATCCTCTCAATGTCCATATATTAATGAACAGTGATGTTTGATTTGTCTTGAACTATTTATTTATTGCATATAATTTTGGAATTGTTTCATTATTTTCTCCCCATTTTTAAGACATGTTGGACAGTTTTTGTATTTCTAATTTTTTTTGTACATGCTAGTTCCATGTATAGAATGGAAGGCTTAAAAGGAACACAGATTTCCACTAGTTCATATAATAAAATCTATATAGGACCACAAAAATAATGTTTTAGCTAAATGCTACAAATTCATAAGAAGTGAGGCATATGTATCATTGAAACATATCTATGTATGTGACATCAAAACCATGAAGCTCTACTCATATGAGAATAGTGTTGTTTGATTTGCCTTGAACTAATTCTTTAATGTGTTTAGGTTTAGAATTGCTTTACTATTTTCTCCTCCTTTTTAAGAACTGTGAAACAGTTCTTGTATTTCTACTTTGTCTAGTATATGCTTTGCTAGTTCCATGTAGATAGTGGAAGGCTTACAAAGTGATGGGGAAGAAAGATTACCACTGGTCCAGATTTTTAGTGAGTGTATCATTGACAATCACAGTAGCAGATCTAGGCACATGTTCAGCAACATCGTAGAAGATAGATAAGGTGCATCACAGTTCTAAAGGAGGAGACACATCACTTAGTTATAGAGAGAGAGGGCGGATGCATGCACCTACCAGCAAGCCTTAAATGAGTCATGTGCCACCATAAAATAATATTAGAGGAATTTTCCAGTGCTACCAGTGGAACATAGACAGGAATCACCATAAATTAAAATTTAGTTTGGTTTTATTTTTAGGAAATTTTATTTCTAATTTTGACTTAGGATAAAGAAAATTAATTTTCTGAGTTTGACTTAGAATCAAGTAAATTATATTTATGAGTTTGAGTCACATGCAAATCTACTTTTGTAAACCCTATTATTTCCTTCTCATATCTATACGAGAGAGGGTGGGGATATGGATTCATTCATCGAGTCTTGACTCTAGCAGCTAGCAGTTTAGGGGTGTTTCCTTGTAGCAGATCTTTTCATGTTCATAACTAATAAAAACAGTGACAATTTCTGGAAGTTGTCTATTGAATTCTGTTTATTATTTTCTTTAGCATGTGTTTATAGGTTCTAGCATTTATTAGAGAGCTACTTTGATATGTTCTTAGTTCTTCTATTTTTTTGGTTTTCTATAGGAATTGTATTACAGTGCAGAATATGTTTACCATGAGTTCATAATTTTTTATAGACTCCATATAAGAAAATTTATATGGAGCTGTAATTAAACAACAAAAATAAGGTTCTGTCTACATGTTGTAGAAATCCCAACCACCATAAGTGTGACTTCTTCCATAGCTTGCATCGACCCAAACTTTGGGATTTTTTTACATAGAAGCATCTTCATGGGGCATTATTTGTTCAACAGAGGGTGAACTATCCTCTACTTAAAATAGGAAAGAATGATCCTTCTTGCCTTTAGGGAGTACCTGCTTATGCCTCCTTTATTACTTATGTTGGACAACACCTATCGTTGGATTGTAGAAACTGCCTCATTTCATTGCGAAACTATTGCTAGCAGAGATTGTAAAGGAGGGATCGCTTTAAACAAATTATTGCCATTACCTTTCTATGCATACTTGATGAGAGGAAGTAGAGTGAGTTGCACAACAAAGGAAAAACCTGTCGTAATGATCATACTACCCTTTGGATTCCATTGTGATTGGGCACTTACTTTGAGCATCGCTATGAAATTTTGAAGCTAGCCTACTTTATGAATGAATGCAAACTTGACAATTACCCACAGGGAGAGGATTGTTACGTGGCAAGTATCCTATGGATTTGCTAAATCCAAACCCATTCTATTGGAAGGGATTGGTTTACACTTACAACACTTGTATTGACTTCTTCAGCCTATTCAAAAAATGTTAGTGCAACAACCTCTTGCTACCAACCTAACCTATCCTATCAACCACCCTTTCACTTTTTAATTTTCCACTCTTACAAGGAGAAAAGTACAAGCTACTTTCCCACTGACCTAAAAAGGAAAATGAGCGCTTGACCAAAGGGATAAAATGCGTTAGCAGGCTCACCAGTGCCCCCTGAAAATTCAAGAAAGGAGTGCACCTGCTGCTTACTCCACTCCATACTCATTCTACTCATAAACCAAGATTGGATAGCATGGAAAATGAAATGCATGTGCCCTTTTGCACAAAAATCACTAAAAGACACCCCAAGATTCAGGTTATTAAAGGATTTAGGTGCTTTAAAATAAATGTCTAATTGGGAGCCACCTTACACCGCATCTTGGACCAGTTATTATATCAAACAACAAAATTTTATCCTGAAATCCAATAGATTAAATGTCTGACATTCAACAAACACCTGTTTGTTTTTCAACAATTACATTTTATTTTGTCATTGGTGAGAATTCATTGGATATTTGACACATTCACGAATCTCGTCGACATTTCGACAAATATTTATCCTATTACGGAGAACAATTATATCACAATTTTGTTGATTTTCTGACCTCCTGGTGTCAATTTTTCGATAGCACAAGTGTTGATTTTTCGACCAACCGTCGTCCATTTTTCGACCTCCCGTTGTCAGTTTTCCGACACCACAAGCTTCAATTTCCTAACCTTGGATGCATGGCATGGCCATCAGTTTTTCGTCCTCCCATTTTCATTTTTAAGACAACAATTTATATTAAATCAGTCATTGGATGCATGAAAGGGTCGTCGAATACCAATGCTGGGGGTTGAATATCTGACAAACTGTATAAATTAAACAATGTTGTAATCCTGCTAAGCTAAACAAAATGGAAACATGGCTATCTAAATCTGAAATCACATATTACATCCAGCAAAGGTCACACTTTGTTTTATGGAAGACATTGCTTTCAGAAAATCTTGACCTCTACTCTCTATGTATGTGTGAATTTACCTAGGCATGTGAGAGAAGAAAACAATACAAACTTGTATATAGAAGGACAATCCAACTAGGAAGCATCCTAAACTCATTCCCGCAGCAGAGACCTAAGGATATATCATGGTCACTTTACGACACTAGAGATCATCTGTCTCTTGAAACAATTTAAATTAGTTGATTTTAGGTGAAACATCATTGCATACCAATAAAAGAGGTTTCCTTCCACATTTTTCCATTATTAGTGCACCTACTATTGTCATTGGAACCTAGCAAAGTAACAAGAGCAATTTATCAAGATATTAGCTAAGAATGCCTTATATGCATAAATACCATAGTTTCATCTATCGAATTGAAGTAATCCTCTGCCTTCTTCATTAAATTAGTAGTCGAATGCAAGTCTACCAAACATTTAACATGGCAGATGAGATGAAGAATTATTTTTCTAGAATGTAAAACTAGAAAACTACTTTAGCATATGCATTTCGATACCATGGATGAAGCAATGAAAATTCAAAAATGCATACAAGAAAACAAAGCATGCACAAGTTCTCAACTGCACACATTGTACATAAATCGTTTACAAATATACATATAGTACAAAGCTGTACAAATAATAGACCATAAGATAAGGTTCCATAGATTATAATAAAAACAATCATCAGACATGAAAGATAACCACCTGTAGAGTAGCCACATAAACAGATGACACATGGCTGGAATCAAACCCTACATAACAATCCAAATCAATTAGTTATCTAAAATAGAGAATTAAAAAATGCAACAAATCATTAGAGAAGGCTAGTTCTAACTTACCAGCATCTTTAAAAATTTCACTAGCATAGAACATAATAGCATTGATTCCTCCCAGTTGTTGAAATACCATCAACCCAACCCCAACCTAAAAATATATTTGTAATGATTAATATGAAGCTAATCAATGGTTGGTCACATGTTCTGCAAATTGTATTGTTAATAATAAATCTACTTACAATCATAGAATGCATATACTTCTACTGAAACAAGTCCAATATTCTAGCCTAAGGAAGGTTTCCTAGCTCCTCCACATACTCCTAAACAATACAAGTTTCTTGTCTCAGCATCATTCAAGGTAAATGAATAAGATATAACAACTTTTTCTTCGATTCTTGACTTTTGTGATTTTAATTACCTTGAGGATTACTCCACAACCAGTTGGAGTAATTTAAGATTCGTATATTTTTTTGACAAATATCTTTACTGATTTAAGAAATTCTAATTCATAAACAGAACACCTAAAGTAGTAGTAAGCACCCCGATTTCAGTTGCTTCAATAGAAACATCACAATCCTTTCCACAAAGGGTTTGCAATGCTTCTTAAAACTCTTTGGCATGGCCAACTTTTTCTTGAAACAATAAATGACACTAATCAATTGGAAAATGATAAATGACACCTTGAATTCTGCATAGTAACGTCATAAAAAGTTTGCCAAATTTTCTTAGATGATCAATTGTAATATGTATGTATTATTAAATCTTTTTAATTATGCTTTGTATTCTCTTCAACTTCATAAACATTTACCTTTTTTAAGCATTGTATTATGTACAAATCTAAATTTGAAACCGATAAACCATTTGAAATGGGACAAATATTCAGTTAGAGCCATACATGATGACCAATCTAAGAAACTACAATTCAATATAGTTTAGTTATTAACAATACGCCTATGGAAATGAAAAAGAAAAATTACTCACCAACCACCTAGGGGACTCTGGAATAAAGAAGAGACCTGATACCAAAAGAAAACAGAGGATAATTCCTACAAATACATGTTAAATATAAGTCTAGTTTTTTCTCTTCCAAATCGCTAAAATCATATGGCCATGGTCTCTAAGTCATCATGTAGGGTTGTGTACTTTGTATGTTGTATTAGGCTCCAATATAGATGAAATTGATCTTTTTTCCCATATTATTGTCTTTGATAAGAAAAACTTGGTTAAGAACTTTTCAATGGTGGTCATTACCGATGATGGCAAGAAGGCGCTAGCTAACCATAATCCCAAAATATGCTATTAAAATACCAATGGTTACGGATAACTATAACAAGAGGTAGAAAACAATCATGTTAAAGTTTATAGACAGGATAAGTCTTCCTTTCCTGCACAATGAATTATTATGTTGCTATTCCATATCCTAATTTAGAAAAATACTCTCCATTTTAATTAATCATGGACTCTTCCATAAAGAAGGGATCATGTGGATGAAAGGGTCAGACCTGATTTGTTGTTGTAAGCCCTGCCCTCAAGTTTTTTGGGAGCTATTTCCGCTATGTAGACAGGAACCTGTCAAATATTATAACACAAAAACTGGAGTGGGAAGGAATTCTAGAATTAAAGGAACTTAAGTAAAACTAACATTGCAAGACCCAATTTTTTTGCAGAGATTAATTGATGAATCATTAAATCATCTCGTAGATGTATCCTTACTTTTGGAAACACGTTTTCTGATTTTTCTACTTAGAAGAACATATCATATAGGAGGTAAGACTAGCTCCATATCCTATAAACAGTCTTCCAATGTCTAGAAGCCATGCATCCTACACAATAATATAATATAAGCATATTTTTATATTCGTCTTACTGGAAATTGAAACTATAATGATCTTTATTTGTCTTTCCCGTGTATCATGCTATTTTAAAGATATTGCATATCAAGAACTTGTTGGCTGTCCCTGAAAAAGATAATGTGATTTACTAACCTAAAGACCCACAAGGCTAAATAAGGAACCCAACAAACCTTTATGACAGATATTATTATCCATCCAATCACATAAGATACTGAAGACACTCTTAATGCCTGCACTAGAAATCATTTGGCTGTTAGTGATAGAATCTGGAACTTTTCCTACAAGTTAATTTCACTTCAAATGAATGCAATCACCCAATTTCAATATAGTGATGTTTAGGAGACATAACAGTAATTAAATTACTTACTACTTTTCGACCTAAGAAGTCTGCAATGAGGCCACTAGCTATTGCACCAAACATTGCACCTATAGTCAGTAGCGAACCAAATGTAGAATACTGCACAATAACAGTTAATAGAAGAATTTAGACTCAGATGTGTTGAATTATTTATTAGAAGATTTTAGACTCGGATGTTCTGAAATAGTAACATTTTCATATCTAAGCAAATAATTATTAATTGGCCAATAGTTACTAAGGTAAGATAATTCCATTGCATATGTGTACTTAAAGCTACCAATGCAACCCAATCCACCACAGTGTTAGTAGGTTCTTGGATCCAGATTTCAAAAAAATGGATAACAAGACATTACAGTTATATGAGTTTTAGTTTTATAGATGGTGGGATATGTATTATAAAACAAAACATACTAGTATAAATTCATCTTACACCCAGATATATTATTACTTGAAGTGTAAATTTAGATCTCTCGATGCTTGATAGATCTCGGTTTAAGATGGATCTATTCTGATATGTTCTATTTTTACAGTGCTAAAATGTAACTATATTTCTCAAGAACTAAGACAGTTAGTTTAGTTCCATAAAACATATTAAGTGGAAGACAACTACCAATATCCTTTGAACTGAAAGGATCATGAAAATATCCATGCAATGCTGTGGAGTTGGATTTTATTAACACCAAAAACTAGTCCAAAATTAGACTAAACCCTCAATTAGAGAGTTTAGAGCATCATTTGATGAAAACTATACACAAAATAGGACTTAAATCCTTTTCTGCTGGGTGGCCTCCAATGCATATTTGACAACACAAATCTATGCCTTCTTCGAAAGTAGCATTCTTGAGGACCTGAATTTTATGAGCACCAGCAAAGGTATTATAAAAGTCATGCCTCTCAATGAGAAGAAATTCTTCATAGTCTAATTCCATTCCATAGCCCATTGGACTTCATTTGAATGGAAATATTTGAATGGAAATATTTGAACAAAACTACAATTTATGTAGAAATTAACTGAAATGGATTCAGAGAATGACTAACAAGATCAAAGAAATAAAAAAAGGTTACAAGTACAGGAACAAATGATGGTTCACAAGACATTGGAAAATAAAATTTGTCTGCAACATAAGAAAAGTATAAGTAGCATGGATTCAACAACTTCCCAAAAGTCTTCAAAATATATCTCACATTGACATGCCATTTTAATAGAAGGTGCTTAAGACTGAGTCAGAGTCTGCTAAGTAGACAATACTTCAACCAAAATTAAAGTGAATACTATTAATAAGTCTAAATAGGCATTATATATATATATATATATTTCAAAGGGACAATAATTAAAATGAAGAAGGAGGTGAGGTGCAAGCAGTGGAAATTTTGGTATACTAGCTACCCGGGACCTGGCATAAACTAAACAAAGTCATCTCTATATATATAGCAATGAGAGAGATTCATAATGGCTTATTGCATTTAATTAATGATGAAAATAAGAAGCACCTGAGACATGGTTAGGCCAAGATCCTCCATCATGGCAAACTGAACAGGAGAAGAGAATCCCACCTGCAAGACCCCAACAAAACAAACAATATAAGATTGTATCATCCATCACAAGCACAGAGTTAAAGGGAATTCAATAGGAGAACATATCATTATTTGATCTCATGGATTTAATGCATCCATTTCTGCAAGTATCTGCATACTGTTCTTGATCATCACCCACATCTTTTCCTTCCCCACACCAATCCCCATAGTATCTGTTGTTGGGAGTGGCACTATGTTACATCATTTTCTTCAGAATCCATTAGAAAGGTGAGAAGAAATGCCCCCATGCAGGATTCAGCTTTAGTTGACATTAAATGCAACATGCTATCAAATTCTACATTAAACCATCAAACTCCCCACCATTTTTTTCCTCCATCATTGAGCACCTGTCATTGTATTCATAAATATCAAATTCCATGTTAAAATCTCCAAATTCCAATTCCCCACCATCACATATTCTCTGATATCCTAATGAGATTACACCATGTTCAAAATAACAGAAACATATTGTTGTTCTAGTATGAATAAAATAAAATCCAGAGCATGTGGTTAAAATTATAAAATATTATAAAATACATTTTTTCATGATCTCCCCATATGGACTTGAATGAATATATGAATTTCTTGAAATTCCCTTGTCCCTATTTACATTCAACCACTGAATAATAACGTTGTGGTAATCTATGATAGCCTCCAATACAGTGATTTTGCTCCCTCATATAGATTTAAAGAGAAAATTCTCTAAACCCCGTAGACTAAGGTTTTTGCATTATATTTAGTAACTTATAGCCTTAAAAGGAGTTGAACTTAATCCCTGAGCAGGACATGGCTTCAAATATCAGCCACAACAGCCTTAATTCTGGCACTTTCCATGTCTCCGATTAAACAAACAAAACCGCAACATTGGAAGAAGACCTTTTTACTTACTTTGAATCCCTTCAAGCATAGTTTTGATGGTCAAGCACAATTTTGATGGTTTATTTTTACTGTCTGCAACTTTCACCTATAGTGGCACATCTCTTCCATCACACTGAACCTTTTAATATGTCTATAGGATTTGCACATGCACTAGACTTCTAAATCAATTTGTTCGAATTACTCAATAAAGTTTGTTGACAGGGGTCTGAAGAACTCTACCATGCAATCATATGAATCTTCTTTTGACCCTTTGCAATAAGAATGCAAATGTCGGAGTTGAGATGTGATCATTCCCCCAAGTCGTCTCCATAAGGTAGCAAATGTTGGAGTCAAGATGTGATAATTGTTGTACGTTTGTGTAATAAAATCTTTTCACCCAATTTTTCATTTTGACATTTTCATGATGTTGTATGTTTTGCAAAACCATGACATACATTGAATGATATCATTTTTCCTAGTAGAGTTTGCACTCTCCATACTGGAACTTTTGTGTATATATAAGCAGGAAAAATAACGTTAATACTTTAGCTATCTATTAGAATCCATCCTTAACTAGTTATTTTGTGCAAAGGCATTGTTCAAACACAACATTTACTCTAAAGGAAATGAATATAATAAATAACTTGAAGATTATATGCAAAATTAGAAAGTTTAACTTGTCACATGATGAGCACATAATAAGATAACTTCATGCTAAAGAAAAGCAATTTACATGCTGGTGTTAGAGATAAAGTTGGTTGAAAGGCTATTTACATGCTTCTCTTTACAAAATCAACTGGCATGTAAAAGGTGTTGAAGCTAAGTTTATATATGTCATATGTTCCATTTATGAAAATTGGACATTCTTAACATAGATCTTTAGTGAAGGAGAAATGCTTTGAATGCCCATAATCTTGAAACCGATACTCAATGACTCTTCCTCATTAATTATATGCATGAACATATCTAACATTTTCTAAGTGTTCATGTAGTAGTTCACATGCTAGATCTTATTTTGACATGTTACATGGTTTCTTTTCCAAGACTTTATCTATCATTTTATTGTTTTAGAAACTGTTGAGATTATCTATTATATTACTGTAATTAATGTATTTGCTGCTGGTAATACCTTCGAAGCATGGATTCTATTGCATGTTTAAGTGTGGAAAATTTTCTTCTTCATCATGCTAACAACTTCATTAGCCAAAAATAACTTTGGATGTTTTCCCTAGCAATAACTAGATTTTGCATGCAATTAGAATAAATATTTCTATCGGAACACATTCCCTTTTATGTTGTTCATTTACAAACTATAACTTTTTGTAATTTGTTTATTTTAGACATTGAAAATTGTTTCCAATCATCTAGATAAGTTCAAGGTTGTTGCACTAGGAGTAGGTTAAAATGTGACATAACTTGCAAATCAAGTTATCACTTTAACTTAATTTCATTTTTCAACTGTTTCTTTGGTGATACTAGAATTAGTCTAGTCATACTGAAATTAGTCTAAGAAATTTTTATTTCAGGTCACGAAATTCAAGCTAGAGCTTGTTTCTATCGGTAATGAGTCTTTGGTTGTTGAACTAAAAAAGTATTCAAAAAATATTGAACCTAAGCCATAAATATTGTTCAGAGAGGATGGGATTATAGAGGTATATCATTGTTTGGTTAAACTTCATATTCCATATGGATGGAAACCATTATTATGGATTTGAAATTTATCACTTTTTTCAAATTGATACAATCTAGGGCAATTTAATGAGAATTGTGTACATAACGGGCTATAGATGTTTAGTCTGGTGGAGAAAAACATTTACATCCTACAATTTTCTTGTAAAGTCTATGTTGTGTTCCTGTACTTTTTGTTGATAACTTCAAGCTACTTTCTCTTTGTAGGTTGCTTAGCATATTGAGGTTTCTTAACATAGTGTGGCCTTACGCTTCCAATTCCTGAATTTGGTGTGCAATGTGTCTATGATAACGCTTTCTTGCTGAATTTTGCTGATTAGCAGCATCTTAATTTGATCCCGGTCCAATTTTTTAATGCATTATCTTATTCTATATCAAAGGAGTAGATAACATGCCCACTAATAGATCACTCTATCGTAGGATTAACATATTTCTCTCTCATGCCGGCAGTCAGGTTGTAGATGTGGTAAACCATGTCCTCCTCCATTTTTTTATTCTGTTAACTCTGTGTAGCAAGGTACTTAATATGGATCAATTGGTTGTGTTATTAAGGTTTCTTCAGCATAAAAATAAATATCTCCTTAAAATTTAGATTACATAATTATAAAACACCAATTCAATTTCTAGTAGCACAGGATACGGGTCCCTTTCATCCATGTTTTCTATGACTTAAAAATTATGCTACTTTTTTTACTCATTCTGAGAAAGTCGTTCCACTACTCCTTTATTTCCTAGGTGTTTATTAAACTTCTGTTGTGACATTCTTCTATGAAGTATGGTTGGTTAACTTGTTGTGGTACCAATTTTTCCTTAGTATAATTTACAACTTCCTGTAGGATGTCTACGGTATCTCTCTAAATACAGTTTTTTGTGGCATAAAATTCTAATTGATTCGGTGTTGCTCTGGGGATTTAATGTTCACACCTACAACTCTTGTTCTCTAAGAAGAAATGCACAACAACAATAACGCCAATCTGAGATCAGCATAGCTTAGTAATAACCCTAATCTGAGATTGGCTTAGCTCATTAATAACCCCAATCCGAGATCAGCTCAGATTGGAGAAGAAACTTAGCCATTAGAAAAAATGAATTCAAATAAAGACAAAAAGATCAAAAAGATATATTTAAGGTTCACTACTCACTGATTTTGCAGGCATTGGCTCCTCTACTGCTCTCCTCCACTCTAATCCATATTGCTAGCTCAGTCCATGATCCTTCTCGGTTGCTTTGCTCATATCCCTCTCCCCTACACAACCACAATAACCACAATATGAGAGCAGCCTGCTGGGTTTCTCTATTCAAGGGCTGGATTTCTCTCTTAGAATGAGTCAACTTTGGTGGGACACTAAAGCTAATTGTTTTTACCAATTTTGGTCGGAGGTAATTTATATATATATATACTTTTGTTTTATGTTTTTTATTTTTTAATCGATTGTTTATATATATTTATTATTTAAAAATAGTATATTATTTTTATTTATATTATTTACTTATTAAAAACTAATTATTAAAAACTAATTGTTGTACAAAAGTAGTTGGAGGTAAGCTTTTTTTATATATACTTTTGTTTAATGTTTTTATTTTTTAATTTATTATTATATATACTTTTGTTTTATGTTTCTATGTTTTTAATTTATTGTTTATATATAATTTTTATTTGTATTGTTATTTTTACTTTTTATGTACTATTTATTATTTATATATTGAAAAATAATAGTTTAAATTAAAAAATAATATTTAATTTTAATATAAATTTGGATTAAAAATAAAATGATGAGGTTAGTGATGATGATGTTGACTACATTTGCGTTGATGACTATTATTATCATCACCATCTTGATCGTGATCATCATTAAGAACCTCATTGTCATCATAAGCATCACCGTCATCGTCGTCGTTTGTAGTGATCATTGTTACAACCATGAACCTCACCCCCACCCAAGAGCAGGCTTGGGTGCTTGGTTCGGAAAGAAGACCGTTCGGTTGGAAAGAATTGGGAAGGGGACACCTTTGCTAAGAAATAAAAAGAAGGTGAGGCATGCATACCAAGTATGGGTGTGCTCCCACAAACGAAGCCCACACCCAAGAAAGTGGAGCTTAGAAATCCCACAAGTCTGGCACCTCAACAACATGTTTGCAGGTGGCAGAGGATACTGTAATAGAGCCCAAATATTTCAAGAGAGTAGTTGGACACACATTCGTAGGAAATGTGGATTAACAAGTCCAAACGACCTATGTAGTCCACTAGAAGCTCACTTGGCACCACACCAGTCACCAGGGATGTTCTTGGTGGAAGCACTCAGTGAAGTTTGAGTTGTTGGGCCGAGAGCCTAGGAGAGATGCACCCAAAAACTTGATGAGATAGATGGCTAGCGCACATAGTGCATTTGGGAGAGTTCGGTATGGAGACAAGTGCCTACGAAGATGCACTCGACGTCCGACCAACACTTAGAACGCCAGAATGACAAGTACGCATGCATGGGAAGTGGACCCTCTGGTAGATTTAGTGCATCATCTTGGAGATATCGTAGGCGCTAAGCAAAGGGTCGCACCCATCTTTGGGCCCACGCTCACCCTTGCAACATGTATAAAGGCATGACACCTAGGATGGAAAGAGGCAGGTTTTGATGAGCATCATCAGACAAGCAACAAAGTGACAGACCTAAGGCATGTGAGCAAGGGAGGCATACGAGCTGAGTCGTAGGAATAGTCGCTAAGTGGCTCAACTAAAAAATGCAACAGGGTTGCAAAAGAAGTGTCAATCAAGAAAGATCGCGCTCCAGATGATTTCAGTCCATGTGAGGGTTGACAACTACATGGGTTAGTTGGTTGACAATATTAAGAGTTGGACACCCGGGTCCGGGTGGGGTCAACTCAACTCTTTGTATTGTTGTAGATGGAAGTGTGTTTACTGGTTGGATGCAGACCAAGAGAATTCCCAGTGTGTGCTATATCTATTATTGTAAAGCTGTTATTAATACAAAGTGAATAGGGATAGCCAGTTCAGCAACCTCGCTATTATATTTGTCTCTTGTGTAAATTTACTTGATGCATGAGATTGACTAAGTGTTCAAATGATGGTCAAGAGAAAATTTGTGCAATTTCTTTTTTGGATCTCTGAAGATCGAGGTGCATGGCACCAATATTACTAATTGAAGGTAGACGATTTACAAAATTTACACTTCATTGTCAAAATTGCAATTTTCCATGACACAATTAAAAATGACTAACATAAATGACTAATTCATATTCTTCTAGCTAGTCATTTTTTATGTCGTGACTAAATTGGTCATTGATGTTAGTCATTTTTAACTCTGTTACTTATTATCTAGTCATATTTGTTAACTAGTGACTAAATTAGTCGTTTATAGTTGGGTCAATGAAAATTACTCATATTTAGTAGTAAATCACTTGAAAAACTTGCGTTGACTAGAAATTTTAGTCATGTAGTAGCTAATTCTTCATTTTCTACTACTATCCTTTAGGTTTTCATTTTGAATGATTAAGACAGGTTTCATAAGAACCCTATATCAGCATTGAGCCTACTAGCATACCCTCACTAGTTTTGGTTTGATTCTTCCCTCTGCTGCAGTGATTGTTTTGGTTTTTAAAGATGGACCTATTGGTTTTTCTGAATTGTAATGATGAAGCCATGACAAGGCGATCGTTTCATCAAATTCGCCTAGTCTAGTTTACCTTTTTATAAGGGGACAAGAGAGAACCAATGGTTCTACGCGGAGACATTGTCACATATCGCAAGATGGTTTATGGATTTTTTTCAATCACGATAGTTTTCCCTTGTTGCTAGCATTGAGTTTTTTCATGGAATTTGAGTTGTAGGTTAACCTAGGGGTTCAGGATACGAAGCCATTCCTACTTGTCCCTTTTGACTGTTTTCTTGCATACTATAGAAAGGTTACCAAAAGGGGGTTTTCTTTCATATGTTTTAGAACTAGTTTTGATGATTCTTTTATGTCTTACACTTTTGATTAGAGCCTGCATTTGAGCTAGCTTTTCTTATTCTGGTTTGACCTTGCCACAAGTTTTAATGTATGGATGATATGATATAAAAAGTTTCTATACATCACATGATTGCTTTTAGATGGCTAAAGATGACTCAGTAAAGATATATTTAATGTTCTCCATGGATGCAATCTTATATTTGAAATGAAAATATGGTTTTTTAGCCAAAGTATTCCTGTATATGTTACAATAGATTCTCGTTTCCTGTTTATATGAATGCATGTGTTTTAATTGTAGGCACAGTAAGTTATTTTTTGATGTGACTGTGTTATAGCCTCAATCCTCACACAACACCGTGCCAAAGAAAGGAAAGAAGAAATCCAAGGCTACTGAGGAGGACTCAGACTTAGAAATCATTCCTAGGATAGAGATAATTTATGAAGATACAAAAGAGGTAACTAGAGCTAAACCAGAGTTCAAATGAGGACATATATATCCCATGATCACAGATCAGAAGGTCTCGGATGTGGTTTTAGAATATATACCCCTATATGAAAAAAATATTGAGATCCAGGGTCACGAAGGTATCCACGCGACCTGGAAATTTCCCTTGTGTCGAGATGATCGGGTGGGTTTAACCTAAAGAAGACACAAGTACAATGATCATGTATAACCTTGAAGGAAAATTTTTCTCCTCCTCCACCCCTGGGTACATAACCAAATCTTGCAATCTACCAGCCTCAGAAATCAGAATCATGAATGGCTGGATAAATGGTTTGATTTTAGACTATATCGAATGTGCAAAGCTAATGATGATAGCAAGACAACCATTTCGACAGAAAGCCTCTGGTGAATATGAAACTTCCAACTTGCACACTTGTATCCCTAATGCTCAATGGAATTTTAGTAGGGCCAATGGGAAGTTCCATAAGATAGGATGGATCACACTAATGTATCATGTGACCATACAAGGAACTATTTTCAACTAGGTAGAAATTGTAGCCAACAACTTGTCTTCCTGCATAGGTGCTGAACTAAGAGGACTACTCCAAAGAAAATCAAAATTCTACATGGGGTCATATTTAATTTATTGTATCTTATGCCTATGCCCATTCTTGAAACTGAATTGTATCTGGAATGAAGCCAAAACACCCATTTACACTACATATCAGATCTTATGGGCTCATAAGTATCACATCTTTTACAAGATTATCTGTGAGGAACTTCTAATGTCACTTTATCAATTGATCTTTCTTGAAGAGTGCAGGTGTATGTCTAAGTGAATATGGATATTATTTTCTCTTTGAATAAAGAACCTATCCGAGGATGTACAGAGGGACTAGAGCCCCGTCACTACTTCCTAAGTATGCCATTGATTACATCATTCATAAGGAAGTAGTAAGACAAATTTTTCTTGATGGATTCAGGAATTTTATGTTTTGCATGAAGAAGGAGGTCTACCCACCAATGCCTTTATATGTTGGCAGTTACAAGTTTTCAAAATTAAAAAAGCATGCAAGATTTTGTGAAGGACCTAGAAAATTTCCAGTTCGGTGAGAAGAGTTTTCACAAGAACGATTCTTAGCGAAAGGTTGTTGCACATTGTGCACTTGTAAAGGTAAATTTTGAATACTCTGACCAATAGGACAAGGAAAAATAAAAACCACACCAATAGTTTAGATAGAAAACCACAACAACATAAGGAAAGAGAAGTAGCAACGCTAGAGAATAAGAAAAATAGAAAGAAGAAGCTACCCAGAAGAAGGAAGAAGAGGCCCAAAGGTTAGTTGAAGAAGCAAAGAAATTATTAGCTGAAGAGGCCCAAAGACAAAAGGAAGAAGAGAAAAAGCAAAAGGAATAAGAAGAAAGGATAAAAAGGAATCCACTAATAGAGCAAGGGAGGAGGAAGAGAAGGCCGCTGAGGAACTGAATAGGAAAGAGAAGGAAGATCAAGGCAAGGAGAAATTGGTATAGGATACTACCCAAGACAATCCAGAAGATCCTCCTTCTACCTTAGGAGACACAATAACAGGAGGTCACCTCCCTTTTGCAGAGTTAGGGCTAGTTCCCTTCACTCCATCCAAGGAACATGCAGTTGCATGCTTGGATAATGTAGTTTTTGATCCTAAGCGAAAAACCATTGTTCAAAGGTCCAAAAAGAAGTTAAAGACGGGTACCCATCATGAGGTAGCCATAGTTACCGAAAGATTTGTCATGAAAGTAACTGATGAATATACATAACTGATGGCCTCGATCGGTGTCACAGATGCTCAAGAAAATGCCTATAATGTTGATAGGTTGAAAGAAATTGCATATCAATACAAAGAGAAGATGGTAATAATGAAGGATACTCAGATGAAAGAAAGAGGAGAAGTCCCAGAAATGAAGAGAAAACATGAGTCCACTCTTTCAGAGTTTGAAAGGATCCAAGAGGCCTACCATGTTTTATAATCAAAAAAGGAATCCATGGTACTTTCAAATAGCATCACTCATGGAGAAAAGAAAGAGCTTGAAAATAGCATTTCAGAGTTAGAGGCGCAAAAGGATACCTATGATAAACAAGCAGAAGAGTTAAATGCCTAAGTAGCAAAATTGGAGGCACGAAATAGCTCATTGGAGATTAATCTCAAGGTAGTCAATGAACGACATATCAATATTACCCCTCTTCAAGAGCACACCCTCCTCATCAGGAGGAGAACATATCGGGTCAAACTAAATCTTATAGAATAGGTCTATAAGATTAAATAGGCAAAAACTAGATTGCAAGAGATTTCAACAATATCAACTAATTTTAGGACAAGGACACCAGAAGTTGCATCAATTATTCAGGGTTAACTAGCATGGATAGAAAGTAATGCAGCATTTCTGGAGCATCTTCCACATAATACTACTAAGAAATTGAAGATAGAGTTTGAACTCATGGATTTCAGTAGCAAGGCTGCCACAAGATTGATCGTAGTGGTCGAGAAAACTTTGGACATGTGTATGGATTTTTATAAGAGGATGCTCATAAAACATAATATATGTCAAACCTCTGCAGAAAAAGAATCCAATATTTTCTTGACCGAGAGGGACATTTGAAATACCTCCAAGATAGATTGCAGGAGTGTTGGAAAAAATATTGTCTTGAATAATTTACCTAATATTTAATTATTGACCGGGTTTAGTAGGATTAGAGTTGCTACAAAATATATGAGAAGGTAGAGAGTATCATGGTAATACTTTGATAAGCTAAAGATCAAAAGACCTTGATTTGAACTCCCAAAGATCTAATATAGCTAAGTTAATAAAACATAGGTCAAAGTAGACTGGTATCCAATCATGAGCAATGTTTTGAAAATGAAACTATTCTATTGATTTTTAATTGACAGAATTATTGCATTAAGAAGGATTTACAATATTATACATACACTAACTAATGTACATAAATAAAACCAAATTGAATCTTAATTCCACTCTCCTTGATTATTTTGAGGGCAACCATTTACTATAATGGGAACTGGGGCAGGAGAGGTATCAAACTGGCTCTCAAAAAAAGTATAAAAACTAAATGGGATTAAGTCTAGTTTCATCTCAACAAAAATGTGCAAACTAAGAAATGTCCAATTATAAGAAATAGTAAACATGATCGTTTATAAATACACAACTCCTTCTCACAAAACACTATATAAAAGTATACATGATTTATGATCAAACATGAGACTTATGAAAAGTGATCTAAATTCTATCTTATAGATCCCTACTTACGTGATTAAGAGGACATGTTGTATTATGTATAAAGTACTTAATCTATTAATGTATGTAACTTAGACCTCATATGCAAAAGAACAACTTCAATCAAAGTCTCAATTACAGATCAATACAATGAGTTAAATTACATAATATAATTCCTATGCATAAGGTAAAAATAAAGAGGAAAGAGAAATAAGGTTTAACAAGGAGTCTACACAATCTCAACTAAGGATCTTTAAGAGAAAATATAAACATTATCTAACCTTTATCATCAAGACAAAATAAGAAAAAAAAAACTGAGAAAATAAGCTTTAAAACAAATTAGAAACACACAGGACTAAATGAACGAATGTATAATAGGTGGAAATGAAGGTCTATATAGAGGGTGGAACAGACTGTCTGTATGACAGTCAGTTTGAATAAAATCCTAAAACTTTATGGAAACAATAAATTTAAATGCTTTATTGAAGGGCAGCTACATCATGCATGTACTACTCTAATGTAAAAGAAAGAAGTAAACCTACTTTAATGATTGAATTCCAAAGCAATATAACCTAAGCTAATTTCATAATTCAAAACATCATTTAACAAATTAACATACTCTTCAGCAAATTCATGGTAAAAAATGGAATAAACAGAACTAGATTCACTACGATTTAATCAAAGGTATTTAATATAGAAATCAAGCAATGAATTATAAAGACATTGCAGAAAAACTTGAAAACTGTATTAGACACAACCGACTGCTAACTGATGAAAATAATATTACATACTCAGCATAATATTGAACTGAAATTTATGCTACAGGAGACATGAATGATTATAGAAATAAAACTAAACAACTTATAAAGAAAATTATACTAATTGCAGAGGAAACAAATAACAAAACCTACACAAATATATAAGAACTTTGTTGTCAAGGGGCCCTCCCAGTGAACAAAGTTATGCTTCTTCTAATCACACATGATCATACACAATGCAATAGAACTTTCATTAAATTAAAAGGGTAGCATTACATAGTTTTCAAGCTTCACTGATTGTATCAAATAAAAGACTGGGACTGAAATACTTGTTCCTAAGTAACCTGACAGTGTCTAAATATACATTGTTTGATAGAAGGTGAGCAAGTCAGCCCTTTAGTGGTCGACTGCTCTTTACGATAAGGTATTCATTATGTAAAATAACTGCACTAACAACTAACAGATAACAATTTTTCTTCTTGTGCAGATCGGGTTCCCTCTGGCGTGTGATGTTTCTTATGCCTTCAATTCAAATCAGATACAACGTAAAGGTGTTATGCAGAGACATAAGATGGACACTTCTTCTAGAATAAGACTGATGCTGAGATGCTGGCACGTGGTGATGACAGTTCCTAGCCGTTTCGTACCTTTAACGCATAGAAATAGACTACCAAAAATGCAAAGTCTGTTTGGTGATCTGGACAACAAGTTGGATACGCTTTCCATATATCTAGCTGAATGCATGTCTAATTGTTACCCTACCTAAAAGACCATATAACCTACAAAAAATAATACACTTGAATTAATACATTGAATGCACTTCATATTATGTCAATTTTAACCATTGAACCCATAAAATGATGATAACAAACATAATTGATATAAACCTTAAATTTATTCATACCTAAGGCTTGAATTGTAAGCTGCATGGTACAAAAGATGCCAAAAGGTAACAAAATATGCGTTAATATGTAAAGTATTTAACCCAAAAATGGTGACCAAATGGGGACCAACATTCCCCCAAATCGAAAGAACACCAGGTCCCACTGGTCAAAGAAAAATATATCATGAGGAAGGAGGCAGAGCTGCATCAGCAGTTGCCTCCGACTTTGATGAAACAGGCTGTTTTAATTTCAACTTCTTAGCTTGAGCCTTCAAAATAGCACGCCTTGCTTGCTGACCCCTTTGTGATATGCTAATGATTTTTTGGAGGTCCTCTATATTCTTAATTTGTAACTGCAATTCTCTGTTTTCCCCATGAAGCTCTGAAATTAACTTAACATGTTCTTCATTCTGCTTCACTGATTGAGTTAACTCATAATTTAACTGATCTAATGTTGGTTGTGGTGGTGTACATGGATCTAGGGACTGGTTGAAATCACGCAGAGGGATAATTTCTATTGAAGGGAGATTCAAATCGATAGTAGGAAGGGGATCTTTAGGGATGATATCCTGAACAGATGCAGGAATATCTATCTGATTGATGTCCTTGAGTAACTCAGCAGAAAAACTGGCTAGTGCAAAGAGGGATGAGTTTGGGTATTTTTTCTCTACCTCAGCCTCATCATTCGGATGATCGGTCTGCTCATCAAGCTGAACTATGGTCTGGGTACTAGGCTGAAGCCTGCACTGAACACTTTTAGCCTTCTGTCTTTTTGTACGAGGTCGTGAAAAAGGAACAAATTCGACAAACACAGGACTAGCAGGGGTATCTTGCATAGGTGAATTAGGTTATGAGACATCTTCATCAAGGTGGACAACATGGGGGTTTTCTACAGCCGAGGTTGGTCTTGACTTAGGGTGAAAATGACAAGATCGTTTACGAATATTAAGGTGGGGATTAAGCACTTTCAACACAAAGGTTTCCCAAGACTGGTTTTGTTCTTTAAGATGATCCAGGATGAACAGTTTGATTAAACTGTGGTAGTATAGACTACTCTTCAGATGAAGGGTATTCCTTCGGACCAAATTTGACATTTTCTCTAAGCTATGACGGAAAAATAAAGGTAAATTCAAACATCTATTATAAAAAAAGTGGGCTAATAACTGAAGGTGATAGAACTTAAAAACGCTAAACTTACCTTTGTAGGAAACCAAATGAATGATGAGTGTCAATGGATTGATATATTCTAGCTTTATCCACTGTGATGGTAGTGTTTCACACCTGTTACATACCAAAACTCAAACTTCAAAGAAAAATTATGTGATGCTCATAGAAAAAACCAATGTTTGTGTCACCACTCACCCTCTTCGGGAAGCTTGGTGGCACAGGAAATCGAATATTCAGTGACTTGAAAAGAAAGGTTACCTACTCTGGCCGTCTTCCCATCAAAACCCACTGAAAACAACAATGAGATATCCTCATCGTAACCTTGCAGAAAATGGAGGAATGGGTTCCAACCGGCTCGAAAAAATACTTCCCTACACTCCCTAAACTCTGTCATTTGAAACAGATCTTGGTAATTTTCAGGATTGAATCGGTTCGGCATGATGGACACAGAGGAAGGAATACAAGGTTTTCAGGAAAGGTGGCTAAAAATGCTCTACAGTAATAACGATTAGTGATGGTGATGGAATTGAAGAACATTCACATAGTTCGAGTTTTAAAGCATGCCGCATTCAACCTACCAAATGATCATGTGAACATCTCGGCATGCCTAAATGATCATTCCATTATAGTGAATTTAGGAACATGTGTTATCTAAAGCATGTGATTGAATGAGCTTCTAAATTTTAGTTGGCTCAACCATGTCCAAAGAAATCTTTGGATAGGTTGAACGTGTAACTTAATGCAAGTGTATAACCAAACTCATAACCATAAACTTAGTTCAACGAGTAGGGGGCTTATCTGATAACTTATGCATGCGTACATAAAAGGAGAATAATGAAGATGGAAGAATCATGATAACTAAAAGGTACTCAAAGGTCGTACCATATCCATATAGGGGTGAAATAAGGTCATATTAGATTTAATTTGTATACTCATTAATCAGCATTAGTCATAATATCATATAGATGTGACCCTAATGGTATGACTTGGCTTTTTACCCAATAAAATTAAGCCAACACTTAATCATAGGTACAAAAATATCATAAATTTTTTTATTCAACCTGTCATTTGACTTCTTATTCATACCAACATTCGACCCTTCATATGATCCTTCATATAGCTTTTCATATGAAATAATTCTTTGTTGTTCTTGCTTATTCATCCACAATTTTAAGGCCAATTTCGCTATCTGCATTATCCTGCAAACACTTTATCATTTGGAAATAAGTATTTTATAAGTAAAAATAAAGACGCACAATCAACTAATCCTCCCCCAAACCAAAGATATGGCATGTCCTCAATCCATACAAGAAAACTATGTAATTTCCAAAATAAATTAAGAAAGTTCAGTCATGCTGCTAGAAGTATGTAAAAGAAAGAAAAATTAACTAATAAATGGAAAGTATTCAGATATATATATTGAAAAATAATAGCGCTCAAATATATAATTGTATAAATTTATCATCTACCATGTGATGAAGAGATAAGTGAAAGGATCATATGGAAAACTAGTCACCCTTGCCTTGTTGTAAAGATATCTTTTCATCTCAAAACTTCTTGAGCTCACCTTTGAATTTGTAGGAGTTTATAGCTATGGGTCCTATTTTTAGGATAAATATATCCTAGATATTGATTGAATTCAGATTTTCGGATCCAAGGCTATCTTACAGTGATTCTTTAATGAAATCATAAACAAGAGGCCTAAACATGTTTTACTGTTAAACCATGTGCCTAGTGGTGCATTAACCAGATCTCTTTTACCTAACATTGCCTTACTACCAGTAGGCCTGTTCAGTACCCCGACAGGTTTATCTTGGTACCATGCAAGCATAGCCATGTTTCCAGTAAGCATGTTCAGTACCTTGATGGGTTTACTTGCATTTATCAAACTTCCTTATTGTTAGGTTATTACTTCGCATTGAACCGCTACCAGCAGGCCTGTTCAGTACCCCAGTGGGTTTTCCTTGTATAAAGATTCTGAGTATAGGAAGTCGATTGGTACTAGAGTGTGCTAAGCCCTGCTAAAAACATGAGTTAATTTTTATTTTTATTTTAGAAAATGATCTTAATTATAGATCATGTCAAAAGAGAATAACTTAAAGCTGTTCATGGGCCTTTCAATCCATTTTGTTTATAAAACATAATGTTCCCCACAAGCAAAAATTCCACTTAACCTAGAGTGTTCTAAAAAATATTTAAGAGTCAAGTTTTGATAACAAGTGTAGATGATCTATTAATCTCTAGGTATTAAAAAACATGATAATTGAAATGGATCTTTTGAGCACTTGTTAAAGTAATCAGGAATGTACATATCTGAATCAAACCATCATATATAAAGCATAAAAAAATCCTAAAATAAATGTTTTGAGAATTAAATTTCAAAATCAATATTAGTTTTTTTAGAGCACTTTATTTTTCAGATAATATCCTATAGAAAAGACCCATTTGTAATTGAATTTCAAAACCATTTATTAGATGATCGATTTTATTCTTGAAAACATAGAAGAAGAGTCCCCAAGGATTAGACATGACTCTTATTTATTCAAAGAGATAAACATATACTGACATATATACAAATGGTGATGACCTTATAATAAATTTTTTTTTAAAGAATTAGGAGGAGGAAGAGTCTTTGGAGAGAGAAGTCTAATGATTACCTCTATCTTGACAGTATCCATCTTGATCTCCTGGGGAAAAGCATGATGCCCCATGTAGATATAACATGGAGGAATTTTATTTAATGGACGTTCCTAGCGAGGATGTTTAGTTTTACATTTTGGACAAACATTTCTTTTTTCTACTCATTCTTCTTCCTGGTTCTTTATGTAGGTTTTCTTTCTAGAGTGAGTGTACCTAGAAGGTTTCTTTCGAGGCGGTAATGGGGAAACCCAACATGCTTTTCTAGGAGAAATATTCCTTTGATCACTCATTCTTTTATTGGTTCTTATAAGAGTAGGGAATGCTACTATGGATATGTCAATTTAAGGGGTTACTATTACCAAAGAGAGCTTCTACCTAGGTAATATTAATGAAATAAAGTTCAGGTTCCTTACTTAAAGAGTTATATTATCTGACTTTGTTACTTAGTGTAAGATTAAGAGGTTCCCTAGTTACTTTTTTTTAAATTTTGTCAAAAAGAGGGCCCTCAGGTCCTCTTGCCAGGATCTCTTCTCTTTCTATAATCCCCCCCTTTTATAATAATCTCTTTATGTGTCCAGCAAAAATGCTTCCTATAAGTGTTTTTTTTTTCTTTTTTCGATGAATTTTTACTAAATTGAAGGTTGAGGTCAAAATGTTTCTAAAAAAAACTTAACACAATTTTACTATCTTAACGAAGCTATCCTATACTACTACTACTACTACTAATACTACTAGATTTGGGGGTGCCTGTTATAACAGATGTGCAAGTTCTTACCTCTCATCTTACCGCTCCCCTGTTACCAGCCTGCATCTATTCTATCTTACGAAACAACTCCCCAACAACAACAATAAAAATATTGGACAAAATATTGTCTTGAATAATTTACCTAATATTTAATTATCAACCAGGGTTAGTAGGCTTAGAGTTGCTACAAAATATATGCGAAGGTAGAGAGTATCATGGTAATACTTCGATAAGCTAAAGATCAAAAGACCTTGAGTTGAACTCCCAAATATCTAATATAGCTAAGTTAATAAAAAAAAGTTCAAGGCAGAGTGGTAATCAATAATGAACAATGTTTTGACAATGAAACTATTCTATTGATTTTTACTTGAGAGAATGACTAAATCAAGAAGGATTTACAATATTATACATACACTAACTAATGTACATAAATCAAACCAAATCATCTTAATTCCACTCTCCTTGATTATTTTGAGGGTAAGCATTTACTGTAATGGGAACTGGGACAAGAGAGGTATCAAAATGGCTCTCAAAAGAAGTATGAAAAAGATATGGGATTAAGTCTAGTTTGATCTCCACAAGAATGTGCAAACTGAGAAATGTCCAGTAACAAGAAATAGTAAACATGATTGTTTATAAATACACAAATCCTTCTCACAAAATACTATTTAAAAGTAGACATGATTTATGATCAAACATGAGACTTATGAAAAGTGATCTAAATTCTATATTATAGATCCCTAATTACATGATTAAGAGGAAAAGTTGTATTATGTATAAAGTACTTAATATATTAATGTATGTAACTTAGACCTCATATACAAAAGAACAACTTAAATCAAAGTCTCAATTGCAGATCAATACAATGAGTTAAATTACATAATATAATTCCTATGCATAAGGTAAAAAGAAAGAGGAAAGAGAAATAGGGTTTAACAAGTAGTCTACACAATCTCATCTAAGGATCTTTAATAGAAAATATAAACATCATCTAACCTTTATCATCAAGACAAAATTAGAAAAAAAACTGAGAAAATAAGATTTAAAACGAATTAGAAACACACAGGACTGAATGAACGACTCTATAGCAGGTGGAAATGACGGTCTATATAAAGGATGGAATAGACTGTCTGTATGATAGTATTTTTGAATAAAATGCTAAAACTTTAAGGAAACAATAAATTTAAATGCTTTATTGAAGGGCAGCTGCCTCATGCATGTACTACTTTAATGTAAAAGCAAGAAGTAAACCTACTTTAATGATTGAATTCTAGAGCAATATAACCTAAGCTAATTTCATAATTCAAAACATCATTTAACAAATTAACATACTCTTAAGAAAATTCATGGTAAAAACTGGAATAAACAGAACTTGATTCACTATGATTTAATCAAAGGAATTTAATCTAGAAATCAATCAATGAGTTATAAAGGCTTTGCAGAAAAAGTTGAAAACTGTATTAGACACAACCGGTTGCTAACTGATGAAAATAATCCTACATACTTAGCATAATATTGAACTGAAATCTATGCTACGAGAGACATGAATGATTATAGAAATAAAACTAAACAACTTATAAAAAAAATTATACTAATCACAGAGGAAAGAAATCACAAAACCTACACAAATATATAAGAACTCTATTCTTCAGAGGCCCTCCCAACAAAGAGACTTATGCTTCTTCTAATCACAAACGATCATACACAATGTCACGGGACTTTCATTAAATTAAAAGGGTAGTAATATAGAGTTTTCAAGATTCACTGATTGTATCAAATAAAAGACAAAGACTAAAATACATGTTCCTAAGTGGTTTGATAGCATATATATATACATTGTTTGATAGAAGGCGAGCAATTTGACCCTTTAGTGGTTAACTGCTCTTCACGACAAGGTAGTCATTATAGCAAATAAGTGCACTAAGAACTAACGGATGATAGTTCCTCTTCTCTCGCTGATCGGGTTCTTTGTGGCGCACGATGTGGCTTATTACTTCAATCAAAATTAGAGCCAGTGTCAAGGTGTCATGCACAGACATGAGATGGACTCTTCTTCCAGAAAAAGACTAATGCTGGATGCTGGCGCGTGGCGATGACATTTCCTGACCGTTTCATGCCTTTAACGCACAGAAATATACTACCAACAATGCACGACCTGTTTGGTGATCTAGACAGCAAGCTGGATACACTCTCCATAGATCTAGCTGAACATGCGTCTGTTTGTTAGCATGCCTAAAAGACCATATAACCTACAAAAAATAATACACATGAATTAATACATCGAATGCACTTCATATTATGTCAATTTTAACCATTAAACCCATAAAATGATTATAACAAATAGAATTGATATAAACCTTAAATTTATTCATACTTGAAGCTTCAATGGTAAGCTGAATGGTACAGAAGACACCAAAAGGTAACAAAATATGCGTTAATATGTAAAGTATTTAACCCAAAAATAGTGACAAAATGGGGACCAACAAAGAGGATGATCTTAGCATAAAACAAGTTAAAGGCATCACTGAGAAAGTGGTAAAGAGTTTGGTGCACAAGCCATGATTCGTAATTTCCTTCTAGAATACCAGCTCAGGGTAACTCCACCCAAAGCAGCAGAAATTAAGTCACAATTGGCCATACATGAAGTGACAATCAAATTGCTTGAGCCTACATATTTCAATACCATTACTACATAAGTTGTTGCATGGAAATAATTCATTAGGGGATCAGCTAGGCCCTCCTAAGTTTTTTCGTGTTTACATGTGACACTTTTTGTAGATTGTCTTATTGTATTTCTATTTTTCTAGTGCTAGGCACTAGAAGACAAATTTTGTAAGTGGAAGAGTCAAGGAAGCCTAAAAGACTGGGGAAACTTAAAAGTCATTTGTAAAATGTATGTTACCACCTAAGATGTACTTAGTGGTTTTTTATCAAGTGAGCCTGGTGAACCGGACAAAGATGATTTGTTCATACTTCATAAGACATTTGGAAGTGCTTCTGGGAAGTGTGTATTGTACTATATCACATGTACATACCCCATAGGGGAGTTGTAATAAAATGTTCTAGCATGATAGTGTCTGTAAAAGACTCGGTCTCTTAGACTTTATTTGTCAATCTGATCAACCCAGGGTTTTTTTTTCCTTGGTTATTATTGGTTGTGAATAAATGACTGATAATTTCTGAGTTTTTCACTCAATACCTCCAAAGTTGCGGTGGTCGTCTTGGAATTTATGCCTATTGAGATTATTAGAGTCTATGTGTCAATGTATAAACATGTTAGGCATTATGATCGATTCATATGAACATGTCTAAGTCCCCCTAGGTTTTATTTTTTTTAATTTTTTAAGTTTTTTTTAAGTTTTAAGTTTTCCAAAGCTTAGGCTATTTTTTAATAGTCTGAATGGAAAAATTGTTTTTGTAATAAAAGTGGGCTTGAAAATCAGTTTCAGTCATGGAGGTGCTCATTTTCAAGCTTAGAGAACCATGCAAACCCATAAAGAAACTTTTCCTAAGTTTTGAGTGATTTTCCCATCACTCAAGTCAAAAAACCCTAAATAATCAGCGATTGATTATTTTAATTAATAAATTAATTAAATAATGGAGAACACCCCAAATCCTAAATCAATGGGATTTGCTCCAATTTGACTGAAATCAGTCTCACCGGCTTGAGACTGACTGTAGCTAACCATTCCTTGACGGAAGGAGGTGATTTGGGTTAAATTGAGAGTGCACCATGGAATTCAGTCTTGGGAATTGTGCCCTCTCTCTCTCCTCCACACATGTGGGCCCATCTGGATGAGTTTTGGTGGATGTTTCAGTTAACAGGTTGAGGTGTCAATCTGATCAGCTCCCTGATTTATAGCTGCACTCAGTGAGACTCAAATAATACTTAGTGAGACTCAGATCAAGCTCAGATTGACTCCACAAACAACTGCTCTCTCTCTCTCTCTCTCCTTGGGAACTGTGTGCCCCTGGGCTAGGTTTCCACTTTTTGTTATAAATAAAGCACAGTCTCCTCCTTTCCAAGCTAGTTAGAGCTGGATTGAAGAGTTGTTTCTATTGTATTGTGTATATTTTGGAATAAAGAAGCTTTGGAGGAAAGATCTATGGTGTAATGATTTTCATGTGTGGATGGTGATTGTTAAGTGCTTATGAGGTATAATCTGTATTATTGATCTTTGGTTTTTCCTAGTTAATTGTTGTCCTTGAAGGAGAGAGCTCCCTCCTGTTAGGGTAAGAGTTCATTCTAGTTTGATGTTTTCTCTTACTATTTGCGTGTCTCATATCTCTTGGAGTTGCATGTATTTTAAGTTTAATTGCATGTTTTCTAATTGTATTTTTCCAGCAACACCTATGTTTTAACCATCTATTTGTGTAAGGATTTCTAAGTTGCAGGTGATCTCACTTGTAGAAGGGGTTGATCTAGTTTGAATCTTCCTCATATTCATAATATTTTTGATGACATAGTCTCTCAGTTTTCCACCAAAGCAGACTCCAAAGCACAATGTTCCTAGGCTTCCAGCACTCTTTCTCTCTCTTCCTCCTTCTAAAAATCAAAATTTTACCTGGTTACATTGATTACAAGATTTGATATTAGTAATATCTACTATATTAAAGTAAAACTTAACATAGATCTATTGTCTCAAGTCTCATAATCTAGATCTCATTCCTAAAAAGTTTCATAAAGCTTTCTAGACCTAGTTTATGGAAATAGTTCGTTTTGCATGGCAATTTAAAGAGAATCCATAGTTTGCATGCATTAGATTTATGTTTTATGTTTTAAAAGATAAAATACAGAAATCAGTGCATATCACATTGGCTTCTCCAAAGGCAGGCCAAGACCCCAAGGAAAGCTTGCTTTCCTTGGTTCTGTTTTTACTGTTTTAACTAGTTTTAACTTAGTTTTTTTTTGTTTAAAGTAGGCTGACCCAAAGGTACTTTAAAAGTGATTTTGGGAATATTTAATTCTAATTAGATCACTATTTTTAGCATGAATAATATAAATAGGAGAAGCTACTATTCGAAAGTGGCTTTTTGGCCATCTGAATCCCCCCAGGGGTCTCCCTTTTTTACTTTCATATTTAATATTGGCATTTTGTAAATACTTGGTTTCATTTTGTATAAGAACCAAGAGGATTCAGATAATTTTTTTGATATTGTAACAACTGATAAGAAATATTTTCTCCGAATAGGCTCTTTCGAGCCCATTCCCCATCCCCAATTGGGGGATTCGTGTCCTTTTTTCAGTTTTTTGCAATTTCTTGTTTTTCTTTTCTCTATATTAGTTTCATTGATGCATAATAATATGATTTTATTACTTTATCATATATTCCATATTATAGTATCAAATTAACTTTAATACTTACCCCATGACTTCCCGATTAACCCAAAAGGGGAAAGAGATGCGTGATAGGACTAATTAGAAAACCTATAGTTTGCTTCTTTTTTGCCAAAAGAACAAGCAAGACTCTGGACCTATGAATCCACTACAGAAGAAAGGCAAGGGAAACCCTGGCATGTAGAACACATCAAAAGAAAACAACAACCAATCCCTGCCACAAGCAAATAAGGAAGTTCGAAATACAAAGAAGGACACTGGTAAGTGGTGCGAATTTCATAAAATCCCTTGGCACAACACTAATGAATGTCACTGAAAGCAGTCATTAGTGGACAAGATCAAATATTCAGAATCAGATCCTGATTTTGATTCTGAACCCAATGCCACAGTCACACACAATGAGAGGGAGATCATTGATACAGACCCCACTACCACTGTTGCTACCGCACATAATCAACTAGAGGATCCTGGAGAATCAAAGGTAGAGGAGCACCTATTCCACTCACAGATGTGGATGAAGGGGATGACTCTACATTTTGTTGTTGACAACGGCAGCCAAAAGAACCCGATCTCAGCAAAAGTCGTCAAGAGATTGGAGCTTCCAGCAACACCACACCCGCAACCTTACATCATTGGTTGGCTAAGGCAAGGATGAGGTATCCGCAATACTCAACAATGTCTCCTGCCATATGGAATCAATCCTTTCAAATACGAGGTACTGTGTGATGTGGCCCCACTTGAAGTATGTGATGTTCTTTTAGGACAACCATATATGTGGAAGCGTCATGCTGTATATTAGTCATGGCCTCGTAGTGTCATTGTCACCTTGGGAGGACAACTCTATCGGATCCCAGAGACAGTTGCACCTGCTACAGTCTCACAGGGTAGGAAGATAAGCTCCCACACCAGAAAATTATTCCTCTTCACAATTACATATAAAGGAGAACATAAGATCATAGAGACCTCCACACCCTCTGCACAGGGTGTCTCTGCTCATCAGACACAAGAAGAAGATAGTGCTATTGTTCCCTCATCTATCCGAGTACCTCTACAATGCAAGGCCACACATTCAAGGTGCTCCTCTAGAATCAAATCATCCATACAACAATTACAGCCTTATCGGGATGTCAAAGAAAGGAAGCCTCTTCACTTCAGCAAATGTCGCACCAGGAGGAGATCAACCCAACACACAGTTCGATATATTATACGGGATTCGACACAATGGAGACCATTGCTGCCTAAGGAGGGAGGATTGATCCAGATGGAGATCGGTGGCCACCCACCTATTCCATTGGCTCAAAACAATTGTCCATTGTGGCAGTTTCCTAGTTATTTTTCTACAGTTTTTCGGGTCCTAAACTTTTGGAGCTGTTTTGAGGCCCTAAACGATGTTTTTTTGAGATTCAGGGCCAAGCAATTTAGATTATCATGCATTTGGTTGACCAAAATTTGTAAATATTAGACAGACCTTTCCAATGAGATATCGAACTCCCAAATCGGATATCGTATGCAAAAGTTATGACCTCGGGAAGTTGACTGTTCAACTTACCACCTTGGGGTCGTAAAATGTATAACGGTTCATCTTCTAGGGTTACATTTTGGAATTTTGGGGTTCGCACCTCATTCTTATTATAAATAGGCCCCTTTGGCCTCATTTTGTATTCATCTTGGCACGGATGAGCATACCAGCCACATCTCTTCTAAGAGATAGCTACCACCATTCTAGCAATTGTATTACAGTCTGTTCTATTTCCGCCATTTAATAGAATATGGGTTTACTGTATCTTTGTTATCTTTGTTATCTTTGCAAAATGTCTGTGATTATGATTCTATATATGTTCTTTCATTTTGTTCATGCATAACTCCGGATCAGCTTTCGATAGCCAAATCTCTCTGAAAAACTTTGTCTAATGTTGGATTTTCAAACTGCTCTACATCTCTACGACATGGAGTCAATAAACTAGTAATAAACTTAAGAATGACTACCTCCTACAGATATGGAATGTGGAGCTGTAATCAGAGTTTGCAAAAGAAGTCGATGTAGCATTGAATACTTTGAGAAGAGATTTGTATGATTTGATGTCATTTGATCAATAGATATTGTACATACCCTGGTGGGTAGAAGCAGGTTCCCAATGCATCAAAAATTTGGGCCCAAGTTCTGATGTGTCCTGAGGATGAAGTTCCTAGAGTACTTCCATGTTTCACCATGAATGTGGTCTTTTCTTGTTCAGTATCCCACCAGGTTTCTGCAATCCATTCGAGTTGAAAGAAGGAAATTTGTAGCTTTATCTCGTCAATGAGGATTGTGCATGTGTTAAAATAAGTGGAGAGGCTATGGATCTAAGAATCAACATCTTCTCCATTGGTTTTCCCAGCAAACTTAGAGAGTTGTATTTTAGTGTCTAACTAGAATGGTTTTGGATTGTTCTGTTGTTGCATCCTCAGCAACTCATTGAGGATAGAAGCAAGATATTGGACTGGATTCGAAGTGTTGGAATATGAATCTACTACCAAGGTATCTTTTCGAAGAGGCATGTTGAAGCCAAGTGAATATCCAAGCCAAATTTAAGTGAAAAAATAACTGAAATGTGAGTAGGCTCTATTGTGTGAATAGAAGGCACAAAAACTGTAGCAAAGGAGCCGATCGTCTAGAGGGAGAGATCTATATTGTTTTATATTTGTGAATCTACTCTCTGTTGTGGTGGAGATATATGCACCCTTGGGGATATGAGATTTGTTTATCAACTTGCATGTCGGTTGAAACCGTCAGAAGGGTGTGAACTTGGAAAGGAAATCAAGAAATGTTACAATTTTTTTTGTTGGATTCCATGCTGAAGATCTAAAGTTTATCCATGGATCTTAATCCTTTGATACCAATTGATCTTCTAGCGATCATACCCAGGACCCCTGGGATTCAATTTGGCAATTCGATAGCATGCTCAACACTATAGGAAGAGCACAACTAGCTATTAGGCACAGAGAAATAAATGAAGGCATTTCCTGTAGGGTAGCGTTCCATCAATTTGGGGATGAGTAGAAGGCTAGGGCTACGTTCAACCAAGAGTGTGGCATCATTCACACTGGTCCCTAGGAAGTGCAAGGAGTAAGTAAAGGCCATTGTTCAAGAGGAGCGCTTCTCTAGAAGCTTTGTGTGGGTAGAAGAGAGGAAAAAAGGTTTTCGGAAGAGGGAACAACTCATGAGTAAGGATGGATTCCTTGGGGAAAAATTCTTACAGCCTTGAGAAGCCAGTAGGATTCCATAAGAGAGGTGCACTACATTCTATGTGAAGAAACCCTAAAACATGAAGAAAAAAAACCCACAAATAAGAAAAGGAGAACACAACTAGCTAGTTAACAGGAGAAATAGGACACATAAGTTACGACAAAATGAATATCCTGTATTAGAGAGAGAGTTTCACCTTATATACTAATGGACCTGCTTATTTACATAAATAATTACTCTAATACAATTTAATATTAGTCAGCTTCAATTAACCATGTGTGCCTCCTTGTCCCACTCCATCTCAATAGGTTGGACGGGGGTTATCAAAACCTGGGGCATCAAAGGCGGGGTGGGTGGTTCAAGGTAGCACACTGCAATCCCCAACATAAGGTTAGGTAAATTTAATGTATCCATAATATGGTTACTCATGATGTTGGATGGTGGGAAAAGGAAGGGAATTGTATGGACTAGGAGAGAGCCCCAATAATTTCTTGGTGATTTCATTTGAGGTTGTGGTGTGCGTAGAGTGGTGCTGGATGAAAGAGTGCAAAGATATGTGGTGTCACTTGATGCTGGTGGAGGAGGTAAAGATGGGAAGAAGTCATCAAGAAGGTTTCTGCGAACAATATGGGACCTATAGCTAACAAGGAAGGGATGGCTACACTGTCGATAGAGGTATTAATAATAGGGATGACATGGTCTGGTGTGTTTGACCACTGTAGATTGTGGTAAGTTAATTGGTCCATTGTCACAATATTCCCATCATGATGGAACATCATAAGGTAGAAAACAGTGGATGCCACAGCTCTCATGGAATACATGTAACTATGTCTGAGGAGAAGGTTATAATCAAGCTAAGCGTTAACAAACTCTATGTCAATTAGAATCATCTTACTGGCTAATGATATGGGGACATGTAGAAGAATTCCCTGGGCTTCGGTGGGATGACCATGATAGGCGCAGAGTGTAGTGGTAGACATTTGGAGGGTATGGGACCCAAGTTTCTACCAAACAAATGTTGACATGACACAGGTGGATGCCCCTTCATCAATGATACATCGATGTATGACCAAATTCTGAATTGAGACCATAATTTGTAAGGTGATGGTGGATGGAATTATTTGCTCTCCTTGATCCAAATTGAATGTGATCAATATAGAATTGGAGGGATGCATGACACCAAGTGTGAATAACACTGCTTTTTGCTATGGAGGGAATTTTTTGAGCACCTTGAGAAAAAACATGGCTATAGGTGGCTAAGCCAAGTCATCAACAATGTTATAATTCAAGGCATCTCTAGCAGCGGATTTGTTGGTGATACATCACATGGGAAGCCATGAACCTCTAGCTGCCTCATTAGTGGGGATTGGGGGTAAGTGGAGAGGCATGTTGTGAGTGATGGAGGTGGATGTCAATGATGGGTCAATGGTTTCCTCACTGGACCCATACTAGTTCTATCTAGTCTAGAGGCTCACTTCTTCAGTTGATAGTGTCATCATGTGATGGATACCATTCTCCGTTGGTTGAGCCACAGTGGGTGATGTGGGAGAAGGTGGAGGAAGGGGTGTGGTTGCAACCATTTCTTGGATTGGTTGCGGGTTCTTGAGCACCATGGGAAGAGGGCTTGGTGGTGCTCGGTTGGGTAGAAAATGTGCTACCACATTAGTGTCTTGTTGAGATTCAATTTGGAGAAGATTTTTTACCAATGCATATGTAAGCATTCATGAGTATAGTGACCATAGATGTTGCATAATTTACATGGATGATTCGTCTGTAGCAGAGTAGTTCATCTTGGTTGATTAGGATTTTGGGGTTTTTGATCTGAAGGGTTAGTACCATTGTTGTTAGGATGATTAGGTTGTTGATCATGTCCTTGTCGTTGGTTGTTACCCTGGTTTCTTGCTTGGGTTTTCTTACCCTTCCCTTATTGGTTATTGGGGATGGGTTGGTTGGGAATATTTTGCTATGCAAAAAATTGTCATGAGGAAGTTGCTAGAGATGGGAAAGGGGCCCAAGCGGCTTGCATAGGTGATGCATAGTAGGCTGAAGGAGCTAGGGGTTCTACAAATCTAGTCATTGGTCCCGAATACGTTTCTATCACTCAAGTTGGCACATGGGCATGTTGGTGTGGCACGAGTTGTGCATAGGAGATTGTGGCTCCAGACTGAGTCATCATCCTTGAGTAATATGGTACTTGGCTTGGATGCACAACATTAGGGGTGTTTCTTGGGTGCGGTGGCATCATAGCAGGTGCCGCATAGTACTGTGTGTGTTGGGAGATAGAACTAATGAAACCATCCGCGGCATGGGATGCTCGAGACATATCATGATGATAGGTTCTGCTACATGGAGCGTCTGGTATGATGGTTCATAGGTTTCCATACTGAGCATAGATTAAATCAAACTATTGGGCCTTTAAGATGGCCTCTTCCTCATATTGGGGACGTTCGAAGGTGACGTCCTTAGCTATGGGTGGTAGCAATGTCATCAAGAACCAATCAAGGAAAATCCTATCATCAAGATGGATTTTGCATAGGATACTTTGTTTCCACCACACATGGATGTGGTCGGTGATGTGCATAGCAGTATTTTGAAGGAGAGACAAAAATATTTTGACGCCCTCATCGTATCTGATAGGGAGTTGGAAGTATTGCAAGAACATGAGGGATAGTGAAGTAAAGTCAAGGTAAGAGGCTGGAGGTAGCTCAATATACCATTTGGCTATGGCACCTGTGAGGGTGCAATAGAACAACCTAATTGTAATCGAATATTCCACAGTGTTGTTTGATGAGCACCATAGATGAAATTAAAGAATGTGGTTTTGGGGGAACTCACCTATCTTTCCTTCAAACTTGGGAATGTATGATTGGAGTTTAGTTGGCATGGGAGCCCAATGGGGTTGATTTCTGATTGGGTCATTGGTTAACTGATCCAAATACAGCAAGTTGAGGTGTGCCATCAATGGGAGGTTAAACCCAATGTTGGTGCTAAAGGGACCGACAATGGTGCTGGATTTTGCAGGAGCGTGATGTCCGTGCATGATTGGGGGCACCTGATTTTGACTTCCCATAATGGGGATAGTCGGGATGCTTGCGGAAGGGCTGCTGCCCCAAGGTATGAAAGGTGGAACTATGGGAATGACAAGATTTGTTGTGTGACTACCATTAATAGGTAGCAGACTGATAAAAACATGTGGCGCAATGCTGGGACCACTGGTGGGGATGTTGGTAATGATGTGAGGCAAGGACATGGGTTTGCTTCCCACCCCCCTCCGAAGAAGGGATCGGGATTTACGCCATCCATGGGGATAGATGGTGTAGTGTAAATATTTGGCTCGGACTAGTAGGAATCTGAGTCAAAATCACAAGTTATGTGACGTTTTGATAGTGAGGAGGGTTGTCGAGGAGGGCCTTGACGGTGATGGTCTAGAGACCCAAACTAAGGGGGATTTTCCTTAAGGTGTGAGGAAGAGTGTGGTGGATTAATGGTTTTTTTATGGTAGTATGGGGTAATGAATTTTGGAACCCACTTTAAATGGCTTCCTATTACTTCACAGGTGGTCGCTCGACCACCAAGACTACCAGAAGACAACACTTGGATTTTTCCTCACAAGGGTGCATTTAGTCAATTAGAAGGGGTCATTTCCTATTTCGCTTAGCAATTCCTCTTGTTGGAAAACTAAATTTGGGTTCCTGTGGTACTCCTCACAATGAGTTTTAGTGCAAATCCCAAGCACTTCCCATAGCTGTTGCGGTTGAGACTTATTCCCCAAACCAAAATATTCCTTAATCAAATTGGTTACTTTTATGGTTCGCTTGGGGTCATGAATCATGTTTTGTTGAATTATTTGGTGTGAATGTGTGAATTTTTTGTCTGAGAATGTGTTTTTTACTTTTTAAGTATGAAATAAGCAAATAACACTGGTTTCTCTTTAAGGATCAAGCAAAAGGATTAGATAAAAACAGAGTTGAAAGATAGAAATAAACCAAAACAAAGTGAAAAACAAATTGTAATGATGGAAAATTGATTGTAACTTATTTGAATCAATAGTGTGACTACCCTATTTTTGTATCCCTCAAATCCAAGGAGTGTCAGTCTCTGATCAAAGTGGAAACAAGTCCACCCATAGATCCATAGGTCACTACCCAAATACCGAGTGCTCAGCAGGGAGGATGTGAATGATGTGAATCCCCCAATGGTTTCCACTCCTTCTAGCTTCCAAGGTCACTTGTTTATAGTGGAGAATAACAATAACAAAAAAGGATGCATATTACTAAGCCCACTTAACCCCCCCAAGGATAATTTTAGGGGCGAATTTTAGCCCAGTGGGCTATTTTTCCATGTTTTTCTCCCAAAAAAGATTCACCATTTTGCATTTTTCGAAGCCCTATTTTGCCCAATTTTGATGGGGTAAAATTTTTTCACCCTAAAAATCGCCAAATTATTATATAAATGATATAAAATCCATGGAAATTAAAATATTTTTTGAAAAATATCGCCAATCATTTTATAGTTGGTGTTTTAAGAATTGGTAATATTCTCCAACATTTATACACTTTTAAATAAGTATGGTTCCTTAAAATCATCCCTGACCCCCCCTCTTATCTTAGAAGAGCCTGAAGGGTGATGACCAAGTAGAGCAGGGGACATATAAGAATATTAATTTCCAATGTTTTAATAATGAAAAACAGAATATAACTTGCAGAAACTAACACTGAAGCATGCATATTGGAATTTGGTAGTCCACTAGTGGCGAATGGGTCATTCAGACAGGAAAACAAATGTAAAAATGGTTCAAAAGTAGATAGGTTGCTTCTAACTACTAGACAATGGCGACTGACTCACAGAAACAGACCACATAGTAGCAACTGGGTCCCCTTTGAGCCAAAAATAGTAGTGACTATGCCTTGGGAGGCAATTCATGCCTTTTGGGGCTGTAGTCACGAGTGGGTTGTGGGTTTCATTTGGAAATAAATGACTGAGTTGCGCTTTTCAACTTGAAAGAAGCGTCTATGACCAAAAACTGGAAAAATTTAAAAGCAGAGTCGACAACTGTCGACTGGGACATGAACTGGGGATGTACGCACTCTGATCGGCTTCATGGGGGACTGATCAGAGACGGTTACAAAGGGAAACCTACAAAACAATGGATCCATGGGATCAACTAGTATGGTTTCCAAAAACGTAGCCGATTTTTCACCGTGGCTACGTGTAAATGCACCTCCCTTCCCTCAGAGGGACGAAAGGGTAGAGTTCACAATGGAAGGGCTAGCTGCAAACAAACTATTCATAACAAAAGTAAACAAATACATACAATCTATAAAACTGAGCAAACAACAATGATACTGTTATACCTTTAGATTTACTTGAAAGTGGGCCACTGTGCCCTAACGTAGAATGATGTTGCTTCTCCAAAGGTTTAGTAGTATGGAGGGTGACTCAACACACAAAAAATGGGAAGAAGTTGGGAAAATAGGATGTTTGGTGACTTGGGATGAGTAGTTTGAGAATGATGGTTTCTCAAAGTGCTCATGCAAGTATAATAACGGTGGAAGGAATAATTCATGTTGTGATGGGTACCTCTACTCTTTATTTATAGTTTTTTATGTCATTTTCTCTCTTTTTAGGGTTTTAGACCCTAGTTAGGGTTTTGGCCCCTATTTAGGGTTTTAAGCCCCTTTCTTACGTTTTTAACTCTATTTGGGGTTTTATCCCCTTTGTGAGATTTTTTGCTCTCTTGTGAGCTTTTTAGCTCTTTTTGTGGGTTTTTAGCCCCTTTTTTTATTATTTTTTTGCTTTTAGAGAGAGAATAAGGTTAAAACATAGTTGTGGAGGTCAAAAATGAGGAAAAAGGTTAGGAAATGGATCTTTGTATGTGGTTTAGGCCATGTAGAGCTAGTTGAGAAATTTTTTGCGTTAACATGGATGAGTTACTAGCTTAGTCATTTTATCTTTCCACTGCCTTAGAATCCCATTAACCCAAGGGATATTAGCTTGGCCTTGAGGCCTCATAACCCATGATTGGTTCTTGTTGTGACCAATTATTTTTGTGCTTTTAGACTTGTGTGTAATCGTTGGATGAACAACCTATTATCCAAACTTTGAAAGATGCCTTGGCCATGGGGCCTTTGAACCTATCTATTAGTTTGGCTAGTCGCTAATGAAATTGTTGGCTTGATAGTCTGCAACCTATTAACACAACTAGGTGTTGGCTTGACTAGACAATATGATAAGTACAACTAGGTGTTGTCCTAACTGTGTGTTAAAATATATGGCTATGCATCAGTCTGTTAAACTGGACAGAAAGGTTGTGTTTCTAACTTCTGGGATCTATCTGTAGAGGGTGGAAGACAAAAGGTAGGAATCATGAGAAAGCATAAGGAATAAATTGGGTTTTTTTACTTATGATGTCCAAGGTCAGAAGGTAGAAGTCGGAAGTGTAAAAGGATTATAGGAAGAAGGGTGAATTTTCAATTCCCAATATTGACCTGCAGAAGGTGGGAAAGTGGAAAGTGGAAAAACGTAGAAAAGTTCTAATGAAAAGTTAAGCCGAAAGTGTATGTTCTCGATTTCTAAGTTCGGGGGAAAAAAGAGGAAGTCTGGGAGTGCGGAAGGAGGAAGTGGAATCTTTCTCTTTGTTGAAATGATGAAGTTCCTATTTTTGAGTTCTGGGATAGAAGGAAGAAGTGCAAAAGGGAAGAAGGCAAAATTTGAATATTTCTCTTCGTTTCATTGTTAAAGTTTTGATTTCTGAGTTTCATTGTGGAAGCAGAAGTGCAGAAAGGGAAAGGTTAGTTTAGAAATGGAAATTCTAGACACATATTGGATAAATGAAGGGAAGAATGATAGGTATGGTGGTTCTAATCCTAAGATGAAGGTTGAAGAATAGGTTAACTCCCATAGCGGGTGTTTATTAGAAGAAAAAAGAGGTTCTTTAAGAAAAAAATTTAAATTATTTGAATTATGGGGTATGGGGACGTGACACACTACATGGAGAAGGTAATATGTCATATAGTTTGTTTTGGCATGCTATATATGGTCATTTAAATTATAACAATATTCATTTGATGAGAAATAATGGTGTATTTGGTTTTCCCACCATTCCTAATAAGATGAACAAATGTGATGCATACATACTAGGAAAACATAGTAAGAATTCATTTCAATAGTCAAAATTCAAATCATGAAGAAAGTTAGAGTTGATTCACTCTGATTTATGTGGCCACACACATTTTCCTTCTGCCAATCGTAATAGATATCTCATTACCTTTAATGATGAATGCATCATAATGTATTGGGTATACTTGTTAAAGATAATATCGAAAGTATTTCAAACATTCAAAAAATTTCATGCTTGAATAGAAAATCAAGCACAAACTAAAATTGGAGAACATCATGTTAATAATGGAAATTAATACACTTCTAATGATTTTTAAGACGGTATTCACCAACATAGGATTTCACATCAAACTTCAATTCCTTACAAGCCTCAACACAATAGTGTGTCGGAAATAATGAATAGAACCATAATGAATATGGTACGCTCAGTAATGGTTTTCAATAATGTAAAACTAATGTTTTGAGGTGATATAATGTTGTGTGGAGCCTATTTAAGAAATAAAATTCCAACTCATGCTCTTGAAAGGAATACTCTACATGAAATGTGGTATGTAAAATTTCCATATGTGAATCATCTCATGGTTTTGGGTTCCACCTGCTATTCCTTGATACCAAAGGAGTAAAGAGACAAGCTTGGAGCTAGAAGTCAAAAATGCATTTTCTCATGGTATTTACTCCAAGGAATATATTCTTTACTATGAGGTAAATAATATTTTTTTTCTTTCCATATATGTAATTTTTTCTTGAAAGTAATAAAAATGACAAACCTATCGATAAGAAGATTGGTCGCCTACAAACATTTTACCATCTAAAGACATATTATGTATGTGATACTAAAATTACACATCTTGAAGAGGATATCCCTATCTTGGATCAATCTCTAGCATTTCCTTTTGAAGAACCAACACTACTTCATCAAACATCTCATGAAGAAGAAGTTCCTGGCACTTCATCTAAATAGGAGGATCAACTAAATGATGCACTTGAGAGGACTGGAATACTGAAACTTGAAGAAAATGAAGCACCACCAGTTATTGAATGTGGAACATCATAGAAACTTCCTAAATGGGCCATAAAGACACTTGAAAGTGTACTTCCGAATGAATTTGGAAATATGGCAACAAGAAGCTCAGTCAAATAAGAAGATGAAGGATATACATATAACTCAGTCGATGGCATGGATGTCTCATTTGATTGTGAATTAGATTTATTCGCTAACTTTGAATAAAATTACTTTCAATAGGATTGTACTCATGATTAGTGGAAGGAATCCATGTAGAATGAGTATGATTCACTCATGAAGAATGGAACCTAGAAGTTGATTTATTCTACAATTTGAACCAAACAAATTGGATGCAAGTGGGCATGAGAAAATACAGATCAGATGGCTCACTTGAAAAGAACAATGTGAGGAACGTGGTGAAAGTAAATACACAAAAGGAAGGCATTGGCTATGAAGAAACATTCTCCCCCATATAAAAATGGAATACCATACACACCTTATTCTATTTAGCTACACAAAATCGGTGGAAAGTCCACCAAATGGATCTAAAAATAGATTTCTTGAATGGAGACTAGAAAGAGAATGTCTTCATGTCTTATATAGACGGATTTCTTGTGCCGGGGAAAGAATGTAAGGTATTTAAGCTTGTCAATTCATTGTGTGACTTGAAATAAAAACCTTGGACATGGACAAAAAGATAACCAAGCATATTTTGATGTTAAATTTCAAACACTATAATATTGATGACACAATATTATTTGTAAATGGATCTCTTGGAAATTTAATTCAAAGACTCATCTCCTCATGTATTAATAAGGGATTTTAATCAATGAAAAATCAATTCAAGAGTTATCTTCTTTGATAGTTAGCAATAATGAGCATTTCTAAAGATGGAGAGTGATTGTGTTGTCTCTCATATTCTATCCCTAAAAAAACCTCACTTTAGACCCTCACATTTGGGAGGAATAATATAGAATAAAGCACAAATACATGGCATATCAAGTATGAGGTGCACCTTCCTACACAACTATATTCCTTATAGATAACCCACAGGATACAGTGGGGTAACCATAATGTTTTTTAAGGTAGGTGTTCTCATTTGTCATCAATGAATGTGACCTATTTATCTATATAGTGAAGAATGTGACATATTTATTTACCAACCTTTGACTATATTTACAAGAAAATCAAGTGGTGTATGGAGTTAGCCTCTTTTGTTTGTTAAAGGAACGGTTAAAATATTGTGTTGTAGGTTTTGTTTTTTGCAGGAGGAGGAGGGGGGTGTAACTAGGAATCCAAGAAACAAGGGGATTAAAAAGGTTTCATCTATAAAAATGATCATCTCAACCATGGAAATCATAATATAGTTACACATTGATAAATAATTAACGAAATATGAACAAGTATGAGCTTATGAGTAGGGGAAATTATATACTCTCTTCACCCACATTTATTAGATAACAACCCAAATGGGACAAATATAGATAGTGTTAAATTTGTGAACCGTAAATCTATAGGCTATGATGAGAGCTATTGAGAAGGAATTATGCAGTGGAATAATCAAAGAGAATGTACACTAAACAAGAAATTCATGACACAAACTTGAGATAAATCAGACAAGAATTGATCAGTTAATAGCAACATTAATCTTAATCCATTAATCAATAATACAATGATTATATGATAAATAGAATTCAAATATTTTGGATAGGATTCGAATCTACCCACTCAAGTTGACTGATTATCTAACTCATTATGACTAAATCATTGTTGGAGCTCACTAGTCTAGCTCTAGATTTCTAAACAATCAGTTAACTTATGAGGTTGGTGGAAATAAGGCACCACTTTAGTACAACAATAATAACTCCCTAAGCTAGGAAAAATGGAAAAATAGGCCATATTCGACAAAATATCATTAATTAATCCTAACACGCTCCCTTAATCCTAACTTTGGACAACTTGGGCCCTAACAAATAGGCCAAAAGTTTCTCATACAATCTAATTGAACTAAAACGTTGCCTAATAAACTAAGGAAAATGGGGAAAACCTCATAGGAACAACACCCCCCCCCCCCCCCCCCCCCCCCCCCCCCCCCACAAAAAGAAGGTAGGAATTAGGAAACAAGCTATAGTTAAGAGATTATTTTTCTCTTTGAGTAAGAACTTGTGAAACAAATTTGCAATCTACAACACCATGGAGAAGTAATGCAAAATATTCGTTCTTTTGTGCCTCATCATCCTGGGGATGCACATGTGAACTTGTTAATGTTCTTCTGCTCTGATGAATTCCTCTTTTGTTTCTTCTTTCTATAGGATGAATGAACTGATCCATTTTTTTCTTCAGTGGGGAAAGTTGTGGATCATTCGCTATCATTAAGTAGAATATTTTTGGAAGTTTGTTGCACCACTCCGGAGGTATTGAATCTATTTGGTAGAGTGCAACATGTTCATTCTAATACTGGTACTCTATATTTCTTCTGTCATATGGATTCCTAGCACCATTGCCATATGCTTCAATGAGATTTTGTGCCCATTTAAGACTCTGATTTGGAATAGGAGATGGATCTAGATTCTCTTGAGGAACAACCTCGATATCAATATCTTGTTGATATTGATCCTAATCATTAGAATCTGGATCTGAAACATGAGTCAGTATATCATCATCAAATGGAAACAGAAGAGTGTTTCTACCTTTTTTTGCTTTGGATTGTGGTGGATCATGCAACTGATCTTCTTCAAATTGCACACTGCTTTGTATGAAGCACTTCCTTATTGCAAGTTCCATAAATTTATATACCTTTTCATCCTCAGCATATCCCATCAGTATGAATTCTCTACTATGGTAATTTAAGGCCTTTATTTTGTCAATAGGAATTCTAGACCAAGCATTGGAATAAAAAACACTCAAGTGTGAGACATCAGGCTTATTTCCCAATAGTGCTCTGAAAAGAGTAGCCCCAATCATTGATTGTTGAGGCACTCTATTATGAATTTATGAAGAACAATTTACAACTTCATCCCAAAGAGAAAGAGGAATTCTTTTCTTTGAGAATACATGTGTCCATCTCCTTCAATGATCTATTTTTCCTCTCAACCACACCATTCTACTATGGTGTGTATGGAATTGAGTGTTCCATTTGAATCCCCTTTGATTTACATAACTACTGAAAATCTCTTTTAACATACTCACATCCATTATCGAATCTAATGGACTCGATCTTATTTCTGAATATATTTTCTACTAAGACTTTAAAAACTTTGAAAGTTTTGAATACCTCATATTTATGATCCATAAAATGTCACCATCAAAAACTTGAACAATCATCAATAAAAGTTATCAAATACTTGGATCCATTGATTTATGTTGTAGCCATTAGTCCCTATACATCACTGTGTATCATATCAAGTGTAGAGACAAACCTATTTTCCTTCCCAACTTCATATCTCTTCTTTGGATGTTTACCTACCAAGAAACCAGGACATACTCCATTTGATGTTTTAATGAGTGGAAAGTGCTCAACAATTTTTTCATTGTGAATTTGCTGGTGATATTTGAAACTGATATTCCCAAATCTATCATAACATAGCTTCCTTGTGTTATTGGCATGATCCAATAAAGTTGTTGGATGTGAAGTAGGAAAGAAATGGGAGAACGCATATGGTTTGGATATTTCCAGTAGATGATTCCATTATTTATACTTTGTCAGATTCGAATGTAACTCTCTTGGGAGATCCTGTATGAGTCATATGATAACCAAACAACATATTTTATTAAAGAGAGGGAAAATAGAGTACATTCTTGAACTCACTATGCTAGATTTCAATAGAACCTCTCTAGCCATATAGGATTTGAGAGTCGTCTCCCATATGAATGTTAGGTCCTTCTAAGAGATCAAGAGTGGTGAATTATTCCTTTGAGGAAACCATGTGGTTGGATGCTCTAGAATCTATGAAGTAAGTCGTCGAAAGAGCGAGGCCTTCCTTAAGGCATGGCACCTCTCATGATCTTCTGTCGGGTTTGTAGCATTAGACTTCGTTGCTCCTTGGCGAAGGGAAATATTATTATGTTCAACGAGAGTTGGAAGCTGGTTGATGGTGTTCTTCATGCACTAACTCTCTAGATGAAATCCTCTCATACAGTATGGACACTTAGTATTCTCAATTTTTTTCTTTTTCTTGGAACCTGAAGCTCCATCGAAATAATTTTTATTCTACTTTAGATTCAAATCAATGTTTTTGGTCTCTTTCCATTTTTGCTTCCCTCTTTATTGCACATTGTTTGAGTATGATACTAAGAGTTCTTGATTCTTGGATGTTTGAATCACTCCCATTTGAATGCATTTGTCTTTCTCTTGTATCAAGAACTCAGCAAAATCATCTAGAGAAGGTATCTTCCAATTTAGAATGGAAACTATTCTGGAATGGAATGTAGAGACAAATACTGAGAACTCTGAGCCAATATTGCTCACCAATGATAGAACAATTTTCTCATCTTCCATCTCTATCGCATATTGTTTGCATTGCAGCACTAGTGATTTGTACATCGAAAACAATTGTTGAATAGTTTCAAAACTTATAGGTTGTAGTGTAGTCAAATCATTCTCTAGTATGTTCCCTTCGATATTTTCCCAATATTCCTTGGGAGTCTTAAGTCACTCAAGTTGGAAAAAAATATCCCTTGATATGTAGATGCACATGAATTTGAAGGCTTCATCAATCCAATTCAAAAACTTGTTCTTCTCAACATAGTGTTGGGGCTCAACTTCTCTACCTATTTTCATCCTAAATAGGACTTTTTTGTGGAAGGATACTTGTGTATCTTCCCTCCAATCATTGTATTTGAAGGGTGTAAGTATTCTAGGTACGAGAGATCAATAATTCTCCATCTTTTTGTATGCTTATCAATCAATTTATTTAAGAAGCTACGTAGATACCTTCAAAGAAAACTACAAAACCAATTCAATTCAAAACATATGTAAGTTCAATCCTTTCCACCTCGACATGCAAACTTTCTAGGAGTCTATCACACTTGGATATACTTCGTTGGACAAAATCGAGAGGGAGCAATGCTATGATTCTAGGAATTATGTGGAAACTCAACTGCTTCTTGTACATAATGGATGTTTCCATGTTTTGAGTTTTATCCTAAATAAGGCTTTGATATCATGTTAATATTGTGAACCATAAATCTATAGGCTATGATGAGAGATATTGAGAAGGAATTATACAGTGGAATAATCAAAGTGAATGGACATTGAACAAAATATTCATGACATAAATTTTAGATAAATCAACCAAGAATTGCTCATTTAATCACAACATTAATCTTCATTCACTAATCAATAATACAATGATTATACAATAAATATAATTTGAAAACTATGGATATGATTTGAATTTACCAGCTTAAGTTAATTGAATAGATAACTTAATGTGTCTAAATCATTACCGAAGCTCACTAGTATAAATCTGGATTTCTATCAGTCTACAATTAGTTAGCTGATGAGGTAGGTCAGAATAAGGTGTCACTTTCCCTGCATGCATGCAAAAATGGTACTAGGATAACTGAAAGTGATCTAATTGATTGTAACTAGAGTTTAACTCAACATAAATTCTTACCTACCACAATCAACTGATGGAGGTTATTGGTGGCACTCAGAGTAGGCTCCTATAATGTAGAGATTTCTCCCAGAGGCACATAAACTCATGCATGAACATGTAGTAAGTGGAATATAACCTCTAGGTGTGTTTCCATACTCTAGTACAACAATAATAACTTTTAAGTTAGGGAAAATGACCAAATAGACTATATTGGACAAAGGAGGATTAATTAATCATAGTACATAGATCCATTGGTTTACTCAACAAAATGGAAGAAAACTAGCATAACTTGCTTGAAAATTTCTTTTCTTCAACAAGTGGTGGATTTTTTTATTTAGACTACATAAAAAGATGACAAAAATTATTATCATTGAGGTCATGAGAGAGGACTATATAATATTTTTCATGGGCCTCTTACTTTCCTTCCCATGAGACGGATCTTTAGATAGTGCTAACACAAAGAAATAGAATGAAAGAAGAGAATGAGAAGAGGGATTATGTTATTTCTACAGAAATTGTGTTTTTCTATCCAAATATTGAATCTCCAATGGTCTCTTTCCTTTCCAACCCCCTTTGTTGTTGATATGAACACCATTGATCAACCTCTTGTGAAAATGAGCAACATATCTGTATTATAGTCGACTATAACAAAAATGAGACCCAAAAATTAGATAATAATCTCTTTTCTCCTTCTCCAATGAGCATCCATGCTTTTTCTTTTGTCAAATTTAGCTATATAAGTACAATTCTTTATGTCACCCTTCATAATTGAAGGGTTATATGAGTATATTTCCTTCAATTAGAAATTAAGACTATCCTTTTAGATTTGATCAATGGTCACCCACCATGTCATAAGTCAATAAATTGACACTCACACCATATGCCTTATTAGGTAAAAATAATTACATATCCCAAGTGGATTAAGGTTGGTTTCTTCATAGAGGTCCTTTTCACCTCACTCCATTTATTGAAAATACCAATGGTTGATTTAGGTTTGTTGAGGATCCATTAACCATTCATGGGGATGGAATTTACCCCCTTCATCTTTTTTGTGACCCTGAATGTTATGGGATTTATCATATCATCAAGGAGGATCACTATATTTCCATTGGAAAAAAAATTCTTTACTGTTGTGAAGAGAATTACTGTATCATTCTCCATTGTTGATCAGATGTCTGTGAGAAGGGACTTCAATTTCCCACCTTTCCAACATGGTATTTCTTGCCTATTTTGGAAAACATTTATGGAATTGGATGATGAAATATAGCACCATTCCTTCATAATAGCACAAATGTGTTGGGGGGATTTTTTTGTCACCGGAACCATGCTTCTAAAACATGGTAACATGCAATTTCATATATTATGCAATTGTTAGGAATAGGAAGAGGAACAAAGATGATCTAAATTTATGTGAGAAAAAAATGAAATAACACATATAGAATCATAAACAAAACCATATTTCAAAGAAATAAGAGATACAGTAAACACATATTCTATTAAATGGAAGAAATAGAAAATAATGTAAATACAACAACTAGAATGGTGGTAGCTATTTCTGAGAAGAGATGTTTCTTCTGCACTCATATGTGCCAAGATGAGTAAAAAATGAGTCCAAAGGGGCCTATTTTTAATATGAATGAGGTACAGAAGCCTAAAAGTACAAAGCATAACCCTAGAAGATTAATTGCCATAACGTTTGTGGCCTCAAGGTGGTTAATTGAACAATCAACTTCTTGGGGTCATAAATTTTGCATACGATCTCCGATTTGGGCGCTCGATAGCTTGTTGCAAAATTTCTATCCAATATTTAAATCTTTCCACTTAATAAAAATGCATGTCATTGGAAACCATTTTTCCCACCGAATCGCCAAAAAAACATCTTTTAGGTCCTCAAGACGACCCCAAAAGTTTGGGACCCAAAAAATCATAGAAATATAACTAGGAAACTGCCACATTTGACAATTGTTTTGATCCAGTGGCATAGGTGAGTGTTCATCAATATCCATCTATATCAAAGGATGCATATTCCTATTGATTATTGTCGCAGATTTGTGGTCCACCTTGGGGGCTTAAATTTTTTCTGTGCCTTATCCTTATAGACAACAACATATCCCATGGAGGAATTTGCTAATTGCTAATTGTGTTGGACGAACTTTGCAATTGAGAATTTATGGAAATTTCCTCTTCAAAATATACATCTATGAAGTTTTCTCACTAGAATTAAATCCGACCCCTAAAAAATCATGAATGATCCTCATGCATGGAATTAAAAAAACCTATCTCCGTTCTACCTTTGCGGTATCAGAGACAAAGCTAATGAGCACAAAAAATGATCTTTATTCATAAAACATTTCATTTACATGGCTTATATATGGATGAATTAGTTGTGTCACATGTATCCCCCATCATTATCAATAACTTGCTAAAATTTATCATTAATTGAAAAACCAGGGAGAGACGGAATTATCCATTGAATGTTTGCATGGAAAATTTGGCCAAAAACAATTAAAATTGTGTATCACTATGGTTTTTTAGTTTCTTGTTGCTATATCTATTGCATATTGAATGTAAATAAGCATCATAAAAACCAATGAATAGCAATAACAAAGGCATTTCCAATTATTGGTTGTATAGTATCATTTGATGTATTTTTGATACATTTCATAAAGAAAAAATGAAAACTTGGCATCCTTGTAGGAAAAATTTATTGTTATTTTTGTATACTTCTACTAGTTGAAATTGAATTATAACAACTCCATGATGATCTTAGACCTTAATAGACATATATATTTTAATTCCTTCCCTCATATGGATCATTACTCATGTATGTAGTTTGGCGTATAGTGGGTCCCACCCTATTTTGATACTTTTAGAGCTTAGAATTTGATTCTATCATCTCCAAAATTATCAATGACCTCAAAAACCATTCCTAATCCATACATTTCACCAAAATTACTCTTTATTCTCAAGAATCCAATTTCAGCTAGGGTAGGTCCCATAAGTAGAAATGTCTTTTTGTAATTCTATGGCCCTGAATTGAATTATATCAATTTCATGATGATCAATTACATAAGTAGACATGTTTAGTTATCTCATGCATTCAAATATATCATTTGATGAATTGAAAAATTTGGCCCAAGGTGGGCCCCATATGAAAAATAGATTCTGGGACATGATGTTTTTTTGGTAACAACATTGGCTCCTTATGTGGGATGCCTCCTCCCATGAGGTGCCAAGAATTTGAAAAATATATCTACCATGACTCGGCCAATGCTTTCTCCATTGTGATATGGATTCAATCCCTCTCTCCTTATTTTTGTACTATGTCTACAAAATAAAATTAGAGTCCACAAAAAATATAAGGAAATGATTGAAACTAACTAAGGAAAAATAAAAATACTTACCCAACAAGCCTCACTAGAAAAGGAAAAAATTAAGTAAAATGACAATGCTAGTGTAGCTATGCATGTAACTTGAGGAGGTTCTTATACTTGGTAACATACATGGTGATTGTGAAATGAATGTCAGCAGGGTTTGGTAAATAGAAAAACATAGTAACACTTTCCTGATTCTTACAAAATGCACCCAAGAGGAAATAACACTACTTGGGGCACAACCAAACTCAAAAAAAGAATTAGCAATATTAGAAACATAATGAAGAGGGGTGAAAAAGGTAGAAATTAAATGAATTAGTAATTTCTGAGACTTTCTTTTCTACTCTTGATTTTGGAAACTCTCATCCATCCACACTAAAATTGGATCAAGAACACAGAATCATCATTATCAATACTACCATCAAATTCCACATTTGGATATTATGGTATTCATGGAAATTGTACTTCAAATTTCCACCTTCACATCTAGGAATGTATCATAAATGCATCCTTCTTTACTAATGTATCCACTTTCTTCTTCCTCACTATTATTTGTACTTTGTACATCCTTGAAGTCAAATATAGAAACATAATTTTTTTCTTGTTTAAATGGAAAATATACACTTTTAGAGGTTGCTCAATTAGAAAATCATTGTTTCTCTTCTTATTTCTATCATTTTCATCAATGTTTCCATTCAAATATTTATGTTCAAGATAGGTGGCCTTCTCCTTTTCATGCTTAAGAATAGCCAAGGACCTTCTCATTTTGGGGACGGAAATAATCCCTCTTTTCATTATGTTCAGAATTTGTGTGTTGATTCTTGTTTTCTTCTTAGTTTGTAGTTTATATATCAACATGAGAAACTATTGAACATCATTTAACAAAGATATCATTTAAAAGGATAATAAATTCATTTAAATAAATCATGAGTTTTATAACCCAAGCAATAGAAAGTGTCATCCTTGTGATTCCCATCTCTTAAATTAACACTCTGATTTCTAGAACATTTATTTACAAAAATGTCTTGTGAGAGAGACATATGTTCCTTAACTAAATGATTAATGTAACAACCTGCAATATGCCAATGATTAATGTAACAACCTGCAATATGCCTATGGAAATGACAAAGAAAAATTACTCACCAACCAACTAGGGGACTCTGGAATAAAGAAGAGACCTGATACCAAAAGAAAACAGGGGATAATTCCTACAAATACATGCTAAATATAAGTCTATTTTTTTCTCTTCCAAATCGCTAAAATCATATGGCCATGGTCTCTAAGTCATCGTGTAGGGTTGTGTACTTTGTTCGTTGTATTAGGCTCCAATATAGATGAAATTGAGCTTTTTTCCCATATTATTGTCTTTGATAAGAAAAACTTGGTTAATAACTTTTCAATGGTGGTCATTACCGATGATGGCAAGAAGGCGCTAGCTAACCATAATCCCAAAATATGCTATTAAAATACCAATGGTTACGGATAACTATAAAAAGAGGCAAAAAACAATCATGTTAAAGTTTATAGACAGGATAAGTCTTCCTTTCCTGCACAATGAATTATTATGTTGCTATTCCATATCCTAATTTAGAAAAATACTCTCCATTTTAATTAATCATGGACTCTTCCATAAAGAAGGGATCATGTGGATGAAAGGGTCAGACCTGATTTGTTGTTGTAAGCCCTGCCCTCAAGTTTTTTGGGAGCTATTTCCGCTATGTAGACAGGAACCTGTCAAATATTATAACACAAAAACTGGAGTGGGAAGGAATTCTAGAATTAAAGGAACTTAAGTAAAACTAACATTGCAAGACCCAAATTTTTTGCAGAGATTAATTGATGAATCATTAAATCATCTCGTAGATGTATCCTTACTTTTGGAAACACGTTTTATGATTTTTATACTTAGAAGAACATATCATATAGGAGGTAAGACTAGCTCCATATCCTATAAACAGTCTTCCAATGTCTAGAGGCCATGCATCCTACACAATAATATAATATAAGCATATTTTTATATTCATCTTACTAGAAATTGAAACTATAATGATCTTTATTTGTCTTTCCCATGTATCCTGCTATTTTAAAGATATTGCATATCAAGAACTTGTTGGTTGTCCCTGAAAATGATAATGTGATTTACTAACCTAAAGACCCACAAGGCTAAATAAGGAACCCAACAAACCTTTACGACGGATATTATTATCCATCCAATCACATAAGAGACTGAAGACACTCTTAATGCCTACACTAGAAATCAGTTGGCTGCTAGTGATAGAATCTGGAACTTTGCCTACAAGTTAATTTCACTTCAAATGAATGCAATCACCCAATTTCAGTATAGTGATGTTTAGGAGACATAACAGTAATTAAATCACTTACTACTTTTCGACCTAAGAAGTCTGCAATGAGGCCACTAGCTATTGCACCAAACATTGCACCTATAGTCAGTACTGAACCAAATGTAGAATACTGCACAATAACAGTTAATAGAAGAATTTAGACTCAGATGTGTTGAATTAGTTATTAGAATATTTTAGACTCGGATGTTCTGAAATAGTAACATTTTCATATCTAAGCAAATAATTATTAATTGGCCAATAGTTACTAAGGTGAGATGATGCCATTGCATATGCATACTTAAAGCTACCAATGCAACCCAATCCACCACAGTATTAGTAGGTTCTTGGATCCAGATTTCAAAAAAATGGATAACAAGACATTACAGTTATATGAGTTTTAGTTTTATAGATGGTGGGATATGTATTATAAAACAAAACATACTAGCATAAATTCATCTTACACCCAGATATATTATTACTTGAAGTGTAAATTTATATCTCTCGATGCTTGATAGATCTCAGTTTAAGATGGATCTATTCTGATATGTTCTATTTTTACAGTGCTAAAATGTATCTATATTTCTCAAGAACTAAGACAGTTAGTTCAGTTCCATAAAACATATTAAGTGGAAGAAAACTACCAATATCCTTTGAACTGCAAAGGATCATGAACATATCCATGCAATGCTGTGGAGTTGGATTTTATTAACACCAAAAACTAGTCCAAAATTAGACAAAACCACCAATTAGAGATTTTAGAGCATCATTTGATGAAAACTATACACAAAATAGGACTTAAAGCCTTTTCTGCTGAGTGGCCTCCAATGCATATTTGACAACACAAATCTATGCCTTCTTCAAAAGCAGCATTCTTGAGGACCTGAATTTTATGAGCACTAGCAAAGGTATTATAAAATTCATGCCTCTCAATGAGAATAAATTCTTCATAGTCTAATTCCATTCCATAGCCCATTGGACTTCGGTGATATGATCAAAGACACATTTGAATGGAAATATTTGAACAAGACTACAATTTATGTAGAAATTAACCGAAATGGATTCAGAGAATGACTAACAAGATCAAAGAAATAAAAAAAGGTTACAAGTACAGGAACAAATGATGGTTCACAAGACATTGGAAAATAAAATTTGTCTGCAACATAAGAAAAGTATAAGTAGCATGGATTCAACAACTTCCCAAAAGTCTTCAAAATATATCTCACATTTGTTGATGTATATGTAAGTTCGGAATGCATTCTTCTATGTATATTATATATTGTAACCCGATGTTTATTCCGGGATGTTTTTATTATGTATTTGAGTCATGTGGTCATGCCTCAATGTTCCGATCGGGAGGATTAATAATGTAAACAAGTCATGTCAAGTCATTAGGTAAGTCCCCACAGTTTTGGGGCACTTGAGTTATTATACACTAATTAAGGTGTAGGCTCGAGTAGTATTTGTTAGGTCGAGCCTATGTGTGAAATGGCAATTCAAGTGAACGGAAGAATATAAATAGAGAGTGAGACTCTCTATTTATGACACACATCATTCACTCTCTTAAGTGAGGCGGACTTGTGGAGGAGGAAATATACTGGGACTAGAAGGCCACTGCTGTTGGGAGATCTCTTACTGTTTTGGTGCTGATTCTATCTTAGAGGAAGTTGTGGGGTTTTCTCCATTATGGTTTCCTCGAGGAAAATCTCTTTGTGTCTCTTGTCTCTTGTGATGTGCTTATGTTTTATTGCTGTGCTTGTTATTCTCTCAGTGAAAAGATCCTAAGATCATAATGCTAGCTTAATGTGATGAAAAACTAACATGGTATCAGAGCTAACCTGAGAAGAAGACATTGTGCAGCTACAAGAACTAGGGCTTCCTATTTTGTGGATCTTCCTCCATATATTTGCAGCAAAAGTATGCTAAGATGACTCTCCATTGAAGGGTGCATCTTTCTATCGATGCGGAATTCAATTTCAAGCATTTTAAGTTTTGATGCGGAAATTAGGGCTTTCTACAGAAGAGGAATTTTTGAGTGAGACCAGCATAGGATTTTTCTCCTCATCAAAACCAAATTTTAGAGACCTGGATCAAGAAATTTGGTTGGGTGAAACTCTGGGAAAGTCAAACCCTAGTTTGACCCTCAGCTAAGAGAAACCCTAAATACTAAAAGTACTAACTTTTGGTATAGTCGCTATATTTCGAGATTGGAGAAGTCTCAAAAGATGAAAATTGCAAGGGATGAAGATAAAATCCTGATGAATGGTGTGTCCAAAAATATGACTCAGACTCACTGTACTCCAGGAGATATCATCTCTCCAAGTTAGGGTTCCAGCCTCTTCCAGAATTCATCCTTAAATAGGACATCTGGGGAGATCTGCAATATCTTGAGCTATAGAGGTCCAAATGGAATTCCTGAAGATGTTCTAGAAATGGAATGGACTGTACGTTCGGTGGTCTGAATATCAGACTCAGAAGATGAACCAGTGACACGTGGCATGCCATACAACTTTGTTGTCCTGAACAGTCCTGTAACAGGTCACCTTGGTAAAAGGATCATAAATCCCAAATGGTGAAACCAATTTTGATTAAACCTATGTTGTTGGATCATAGACATGCAAGGTTACCTCATTAATAAATTTCAGACATAGACGATCATTAATTTCGGAGATATCATAGAAACAGTAACATGAATTTCTGCAGAAGAAATCAGAAAATTAGGGCTTCTTGTTCCGGGAGCTTCCCTCCACTGTTTTCAGAAAAGGAGTACATTCGACAGCTCCATTTGAATAGATCTATCTGTTTGTCCAATCAGATCTAAAATATTCCAAGTTTTTAAAATTAGAGTTTCTACGACAAACCCTAGATCAGCGAACTCCGGGACAAGGACGGACACCTCAAATCGGTAATATCTAATCCTTTGCTATTTCCATTTGAGCTTCTCATTTCAATATGATATATCACACCAGCTTGGTGACAAGCTTGTGAAAGTTGACAACTTCCAATCCTGGAAGTATATGATCTCTCTGAAGAAAATGGATTGGACACCTATATGAGTATAGAGGTTCTAGTTTCAGAGGGAGACGAGGTTAGAAGCCTTTCACAAGAAGGACTTGGTCAAGGCCAAAGAAGACATCATGATCATGCTATAGAGGATGATGAACCATCCAGAAAGAGATCCAGATATGAAAGTGAAGATTCTTCAAGTGAGGATGAATATGTTCTGATATCAGCTCTCACAGGTAACATTACTCATGGAAGTGATGATTGGCTTATAGACAGTGGGGCTTCCAAACATATGACGGGATTCAAGGAATCCTTTGTAAGAATGTCAGAACATGAATCACCTCACAAGGTGAAACTAGGAGATGACTACCAATATCCAATAAAAGGTAGTGGGGAATCTTCATACAAGCTAGACTCTGGTAAGTCTCTAACAATGAAATAAGTATTGTTTGTTCCAGGACTCAAGAAGAACCTTCTCTCCATTTCAACATTGATGCACAAGGAATGCGGGTTGCATTCATAGATGGTCAAGTCATCATGTGGCCAAAAGGAAATACTATCGATGATGTAGTAGTGATTGGAGAACAAGAAGGAGGCTTGTACAAATTGAAGGGCTATCCAGAACAAGCCTTGATCCATGACACAGTAGAGCCAAATGAGCTTTGGCATAGAAGGCTTGCACATGTGCACTACATAGCACTACCTATTGCAAGCAAAATCGTTGAAGGACTTCCAGAATTCCAAGCAAAGCATGATGGAGTTTGCAAAGGATGTGCGAAAGGGAAGAATACAAAGAAGACATTTCCTAGCAGCGAAAGAAAAGCCAAAGGCATTCTAGAAATCATACACTCCGATGTATGCGGTCCAATGTCATCAAACTCACTAAACGGGTATGCATACTATGTTTCTTTTATTGATGATTTTTCTAGAAAGACATGGATTTACTTTATGAAAAACAAAGATGAAGTGTTCAGCAAGTTCAAGGAATTCTTGATCGAGAACCATACTGAAAAGAAGATCAAGACCATTCGATCAGATAATGGTGGAGAATTCACTTCGAATGAATTCAAAGAGCTATGCAAAGAAGCAGGGATTAAGAGGGAGTTGTCAAATCCTTATAATCCACAACAGAATGGGGTTGCAGAACGGAATAACAGAACTATCATAGAAGCTGCAAGAGCTATGCTTCATGATCAATATCTACCTATGCATATTTGGGTTGAAGCTGCTAGAACAACAGTGTATGTACAGAACCATACTCCACATAGAGTACTCGAGAATAAGACTCCTGAAGAAGTATTCTCTGGAAAGAAACCAGAAGTCAGCCATCTCAGAATATTCGGTTGTCCCATGTACATACATATTCCAAAAGATAAGAGAACAAAACTAGATCCTTTAGGAAAGAAGGGCATATTTGTGGGTTACTCTGAAAGTTCGAAGGCTTACAGAATCTACTTTCCAGGATACAAGAAGATTGACGTCGGTAGGGATGTAACATTTGATGAAGACACAACTTACAACAAATCTAGAAAGAGACCTACTGAAGAACCTGAAGAAGTAGAAGCAGAAGCACCCAGGATCCGTGATGCTATCATGAATGAAGAAGACGATGAAGCTGAAGGATCAAGAAGGAGTATACCCACGAAAAAAATAAAGATAAGTATTCAATTGTCATTTCATGATATTGTTTTGTTATGCATTTGTTTATATTCAGTTATTGTATTATGCATGATAGGATGTTTGCATTAATGACAGTATACTACTAATATGCATGTGACGGGTAAGTAGCTCATGGTGCTATACAAATTCTCCATTGCTACTTATCTAGAATGAAACCTCTTTGCTGACATATTGGATTAGTGCACAATCTCAATGTTGTCCTGGTAGAGATGGAAGGCATCTAGAAAGTTTCAAAGAGATATGGATGAATGTTGTACTGGCTAAAGTAGTTGCATGATCATATATATTTATGCATAAGTGGTTGCTAGTATAAATATTCCTTATGAAATGTTTCTAACCATACAATTGCATTTGACTTGTAGGAAAGACCACATACATAATCCCCTACAAGCAAAGAAGAATGAAGACTTGTTCCAAAGAGCAAGTGACGACATTTCAAAATGAAGAATAATATGATGAGTGAAATGACATCGTTAATGCAGAACCTTCCAGCCACCAAGAAGGAAGGGAAGACTAGCTCAAGAAGAATGATGTCAGAGCACAGTATCGAGACCTAAAGAAAAGTTCATAGTTCCATCATGCAGTAGATGGAAACATCGTGGATACAAAGCAAGATTCGTAGCACGAGGCTTCTCACAAAAAGAAGGCCTAGACTACGAAGAGACATTTGCAGCCAGTAAGGGCTTAATCACATACATGATGAACCTGATGAAGATATTAACCTTTGATACAAGGTTGAAGATGCAAGTCTATACACTAGACGGTCACATAGAATATTAGTAGCATAGGAAGCTACTTGTCACTCCGGTACAGAATGTTTTCAGTGCATAGGGCACAGAAGACAGAGGGAGTATGATGCTTCAGAGGGAGTGACTACAGAATATGTTGAGGTTCGACATGGTACGACAGGATGGGAAGATTACCGATGACTCTAGGCTTTACTGAGAGTAAAGCGGATTCCAACCTTTGCTTCAAGGTTGAAGACAGAAGACTAGTGATGCTCCTGTTATGTGTCGATGAACTATTGTTCTAGGCATGGAGGTGTGGCAGAGTATAGATGGGATCTTCCTTGGACAAGGGAAGTATGCAGTAGAGATCCTGAAGAGGTTCAGGATGATGGACTGCATGTCCACACCCATGGCATCGAACATGAAGCTATTGAGTGATGCTTCATCAGAGACGGTTGATGCTATGATGTATCGTTAGATGATTGGGTCCTTGATGTACTTGAGACCAAATATTTGCTTTGCTGTGAACACATTGATACATGTTCACCTGATGGTTGCAAAGCATCCAGGGGTACAGTTGATTATGGGCTCAAGTACGATGCGAATCAGAAGATTAACCTGGAAGGTTATGTTGATTCAGATTGAGTAGGGAGTGCCATCGACAGGAAGAGTACTTCAGGATGTTGCTTCAATATGGGATCAGGTGTGATCTCTTGGTTCAGCAGGAAGCAATGCTGTGTGGCACTGAGTACAGCTGAAGCAGAGTATGTCACAGCTTGTTCAGCTAGTTGTGAGGCAGTATGGCTGCGGAAGCTACTGTCTGATATATTTGATCTCTAGTTAGATGCTACTTGTATACATTGTGACAACCAGAATTGCGTGAAGTTGTCAGAGAATCCAGTGTTTCATGACAGATCAAAGCATATCGAGATCAAGTATCACTATATCAGGGATATGGTGCAGAGAGGAGCAGTGAAGCTCCTGTATGTTGCGACGGAGGAACAGATAGCTGATGTATTGATGAAACCATTGGCTCGGCTGAAGTTCGAGTACTTCAGAGAGAGACTTGGTGTTCTCCAGATCGAGGCTTCCTCCCAGAGAAAGTGATGAGACCCATAGCCATTCTGACATGGTGAGAGGATTGGTTCCTTCCATGGTCAGATGTAAGGGCTGAGCCATTCCATCATGGTGAGAGGATTGGTTCCTTCCATGACTGATATGAGTGCTGAGATCCATATCCATTCTGATGAGTAGGTCAGATATAAGGGCTGAGCCATTCTGTCATGGTGATAGGGTTGCTCCCTTCCATGTCAGATATGAGTGCTAACCATTCTGTCGAGGAGGACAGATGTAAGGGAAATTGCCATTCTAGGAATGGAGGCACCTGGTCAGTTACCAGGAACACTGAGTGTAAAAACTGAGTAGCCATTCTGATGTGATAGAGGGATGTGTTCCCACTTGATCAGATGTAAGGGCTGAACCATTCTATTCATGGCTAAAGGATTAAGTTCCTTCCATGTCAGATGTGAGTGTTGGCCATTCCGACGAGCAGGTCGGATGTAAGGGAAACTTCCATTCTCTAGGAGAATGGAGGCTCCTGGTCAGTTACCAGGTAGCTAAATCGAGGAGGATTGGCATCCATTATGATATGATTGCTGGGATGTGTTCCCCTCATGATCAGATATGAGTACATGCCCTTCCATCATTGTGAGCAGGATTTGTTCCCACCTGGATGGATGTAAGTGCTGAGCCTTGTCACAGATGATAGTAGGTGTGTCCTATCATGCTGGTGACTGTAAGTGCTGTGCCATTTCACAGATGATAGTAGGTGTGTCCTATCATGCTGGTGACTGTAAGTGCAGTGCCTTTTCACAGATGGTAGTAGGTGTGTCCTACCATGCTGGTGATTATAAGTGCTGAGCCTTTCCACAGATGGTACTAGGTGTGTCCTACCATGCTGGTGGATGTGAGTGTTGTTCCTTTCCACAGATGATAGTAGGTGTGTCCTATCATGCTGGTGGTTGTACGTGCTGAGCCATTTCACAGATGATAGTAGGTGTGTCCTATCATGCTGGTGAATGTGAGTGCTGGGCCTTTCTGATGGGATTGTAGTTTACTACATGATGAGTGTTGGGCATGCCTTTCTGATGAGCAGGTCAGATGTAAGTGCTGGGCGAAGACCTACATGAGGGTAGGCTTACAACCAGCATGAAAAAGGGTTGGCTCTGTAGAACTTCCTATGATGAGAAGAATCATGAGATAGAACCAGTGTTGATCCAGATCAAGTGATGATCCAGATCCAGTAATGATGATCCAACAATGATGATCCAGATTGAGTGATGATCTAGATCCAGTCCAGTGATGTTGATCCAGATCGAGAGATGATCCAGATACAGTGATGATGTTCTATATTGATCCAGATCGAGTGATGATCTAGATCGAGTGATGATCCAAATCCAGTCCAGTGATGTTGATCCATATCGAGAGATGATCCAGATCCAATGATGATGTTCTATATTGATCCAGATCGAGAGATGATCCAGATCCAATGATGATGTTCTATATTGATCCATATCGAGAGATGATCCAGATCCAGTGAAGATGACTTGAAGACAAAGATGACTTGAAGACGAAGATGACTTGAAGATGAAGATGACTTGAAGACGAGATGATCTAGTTGATATAGAGAAAAAGACCAGTGCTAAAAATTGTGTCGAAAGAATACCTTCCTAGTTAAGAGGGAGTGTTGATGTATATGTAACTTCGGAATGTATTCTTATATGTATATTATATATTCTAACCCGATGTTTATTCCGGTATGTTTCTATTATGTATTTGAGTCATGTGGTCATGCCCTGATGTTTCGATCGGGAGGATTAATAATGTAAACAAGTCATGTCAAGTCATTAGGTAAGTCCCCACAGTTTCGGGGCACTTGAGTTATTATACACTAATTAAGGTGTAGGCTCGAGTAGTATTTGTTAGGTCGAGCCTACGTGTGAAATGGCAATTCAAGTGAATAGAAGAATATAAATAGAGAGTGAGAATCTCTATTTATGACACACATCATTCACTCTCTTAAGTGAGGTGCACTTGTGGAGGAGGAAATATACTGGGACTAGAAGGCCACTGCTGTTGGGAGATCTCTTACCGTTTTGGTGCTGATTCTATCTTAGAGGAAGCTGCGGGGTTTTCTCCTTTATGGTTTCCTCGAGGAAATTCTCATTGTGTCTCTTGTCTATTGTGATGTGCTTATGTTTTATTGCTGTGCTTGTTATTCTCTCAGTGAAAATATCCTAAGATCATAATGCTAGATTAATGTGATGAAAAACTAACATTGACATGCCATTTTAATAGAAGGTGCTTAAGACTGAGTCAGAGTCTGCTAAGTAGACAATACTTCAATCAAAATTAAAGTGAATACTATTAATAAGTCTAAAGAGGCATTATATATATATATATATATATTTCAAAGGGACAATAATTAAAATGAAGAAGGAGGTGAGGTGCAAGTAGTGGAAATTTTGGTATACTAGCTACCCGGGACCTGGCATAAACTAAACAAAGTCATCTCTATATATAGAGCAATGAGCGAGATTCATAATGGCTTATTGCATTTAATTAATGATGAAAATAAGAAGCACCTAAGACATGGTTAGGCCAAGATCCTCCATCATGGCAAACTGAACAGGAGAAGAGAATCCCACCTGCAAGACACCAACAAAACAAACAATATAAGATTGTATCATCCATCACAAGCACAGAGTTAAAGGGAATTCAATAGGAGAACAAATCATTATTTGATCTCATGGATTTAATGCATCCATTTCTGCAAGTATCTGCATACTGTTCTTGATCATCACCCACATCTTTTCCTTCCCCACACCAATCCCCATAGTATCTGTTGTTTGGAGTGGCACTATGTTACATCATTTTCTTCTGAAGCCATTAGAAAGGTGAGAAGAAATGCCCCCATGCAGGATTCAGCTTTAGTTGACATTAAATGCAACATGCTATCAAATTCTACATTAAACCATCAAACTCCCCACCATTTTTTTCCTCCATCGTTGAGCACCTGACATTGTATTCATAAATATCAAATTCCATGTTAAAATATCCAAAGTCCAATTCCCCACCATCACATATTCTTTGATATCCTAATGAGATTACACCATGTTCAAAATAACAGAAACATATTGTTGTTCTAGTATGAATAAAATAAAATCTAGAGCATGTGGTTAAAATTATAAAATATTATAAAATAAATTTTTTCATGATCTCCCCATATGGACTTGAATGAATATATGAATTGCTTGAAATTCCCTTGTCCCTATTTACATTCAACCACTGAATAATAACGCTGTGGTAATCTATGATAGCCTTTAATACAGCAATTTTGCTCCCTCATATAGATTTAAAGAGAAAATTCTCTAAACCCCGTAGACTGAGGTTTTGGCATTATATTTAGTAACTTATAGCCTTAAAAGGAGTTGAACTTAATCCCTGAGCAGGACATGGCTTCAAATATCAGCCACAACAACCTTAATTCTGGCACTTTCCATGTCTCCGATTAAACAAACAAAACCATAACATTGGAAGAAGACCTTTTTACTTACTTTGAAGCCCTTCAAGCATAGTTTTGATGGTCAAGCACAATTTTGATGGTTTATTTTTACTGTCTGCAACTTTCTCGTATAGTGGCACATCTCTTCCATCACACTGAACCTTTTAATATGTCTATAGGATTTGCACATGCACTAGACTTCTAAATCAATTTGTTCAAATTACTCAATAAAGTTTGTTGACAAGGGTCTAAAGAAGTCTACCATGCAATCATATGAATCTTCTTTTGACCCTTTGCAATAAGAATGCAAATGTCGGAGTTGAGATGTGATCATTCCCCCAAGTCGTCTCCATAAGGTAGCAAATGTCGGAGTCAAGATGTGATAATTGTTCTACGTTTGTGTAATAAAGTCTTTTCACCCAATTTTTCATTTTGACATTTTCATGATGTTGTATTTTTTGCAAAAACATGACATACATTGAATTATATCATTTTCCTAGTAGATGTGATCATTCCCCCAAGTCGTCTCCATAAGGTAGCAAATGTCGGAGTCAAGATGTGATAATTGTTCTACGTTTGTGTAATAAAGTCTTTTCACCCAATTTTTCATTTTGACATTTTCATGATGTTGTATTTTTTGCAAAAACATGACATACATTGAATTATATCATTTTCCTAGTAGATGTGATCATTCCCCCAAGTCGTCTCCATAAGGTAGCAAATGTCGGAGTCAAGATGTGATAATTGTTCTACGTTTGTGTAATAAAGTCTTTTCACCCAATTTTTCATTTTGACATTTTCATGATGTTGTATTTTTTGCAAAAACATGACATACATTGAATTATATCATTTTCCTAGTAGATGTGATCATTCCCCCAAGTCGTCTCCATAAGGTAGCAAATGTCGGAGTCAAGATGTGATAATTGTTCTACGTTTGTGTAATAAAGTCTTTTCACCCAATTTTTCATTTTGACATTTTCATGATGTTGTATTTTTTGCAAAAACATGACATACATTGAATTATATCATTTTCCTAGTAGATGTGATCATTCCCCCAAGTCGTCTCCATAAGGTAGCAAATGTCGGAGTCAAGATGTGATAATTGTTCTACGTTTGTGTAATAAAGTCTTTTCACCCAATTTTTCATTTTGACATTTTCATGATGTTGTACTTTTTGCAAAAACATGACATACATTGAATTATATCATTTTCCTAGTAGAGTTTGCACTCTCCATACTGGAACTTTTGTGTATATATAAGCAGGAAAAATAACGTTAATACTTTAGCTATCTATTAGAATCCATCCTTAACTAGTTATTTTGTGCAAAGGCATTGTTCAAACACAACATTTACTCTAAAGGAAATGAATATAGTAAATAACTTGAAGATTATATGCAAAATTAGAAAGTTTAACTTGTCACATGATGAGCACATAATAAGATAACTTCATGCTAAAGAAAAGCAATTTACATGCTGGTGATAGAGATAAAGTTGGTTGAAAGGCTATTTACATGCTTCTCTTTACAAAATCAACTAGCATGTAAAAGGTGTTGAAGCTAAGTTTATATATGTCATATGTTCCATTTATGAAAATTGGACATTCTTAACATAGATCTTTAGTGAAGGAGAAATGCTTTGAATGCCCATAATCTTGAAACCGATACTCAATGACTCTTCCTCATTAATTATATGCATGAACATATCTAACATTTTCTAAGTGTTCATGTAGTAGTTCACATGCTAGATCTTATTTTGACATGTTACATGATTTCTTTTCCAAGACTTTATCTATCATTTTATTGTTTTAAAAACTGTTGAGATTATCTATTATATTACTGTAATTAATGTATTTGCTGCTGGTAATACCTTCGAAGCATGGATTCTATTGCATGTTTAAGTGTGGAAAAGTTTCTTCTTCATCATGCTAACAACTTCATTAGCCAAAAATAACTTTGGATGTTTTCCCTAGCAATAACTGGATTTTGCATGCAATTAGAATAAATATTTCTTTTAGAACACATTCCCTTTTATGTTGTTCGTTTACAAACTATAACTTTTTGTAATTTGTTTATTTTAGACATTGAACATTGTTTCCAATCATCTAGATAAGTTCAAGGTTGTTGCACTAGGAGTAGGTTAAAATGTGACATAACTTGCAAATCAAGTTATCACTTTAACTTAATTTCATTTTTCAACTATTTCTTTGGTGATACTAGAATTAGTCTAGTCATACTGAAATTAGTCTAAGAAATTTTTATTTCAGGTCACGAAATTCAAGCTAGAGCTTGTTTCTATCGGTAATGAGTCTTTGGTTTTTGAACTAAAAAAGTATTCGAAAAATATTGAACCTAAGCCATAAATATTGTTCAGAGAGGATGGGATTATAGAGGTATATCATTATTTGGTTAGACTTCATATTCCATATGGATGGAAACCATTATTATGGATGTGAAATTTATCACTTTTTTCAAATTGATACAATCTAGGGCAATTTAATGAGAATTGTGTACATAACGGGCTATAGATGTTTAGTCTGGTGGAGAAAAACATTTACATCCTGCAATTTTCTTGTAAAGTCTATGTTGTGTTCCTGTACATTTTGTTGATAACTTCAAGCTACTTTCTCTTTGTAGGTTGCTTAGCATATTGAGGTTTCTTAACATAGTGTGGCCTTACGCTTCCAATTCCTGAATTGGTGTGCAGTGGGTCTATGATAACGCTTTCTTGCTGAATTTTGCTGATTAGAAGCATCTTAATTTGATCTTGGTCCAATTTTTTAATGCATTATCTTATTCTATATCAAAGGAGTAGATAACATGCCCGCTAATAGCTCACTCTATCGTAGGATTAACATATTTCTCTCTCATGCTGGCAGTCGGGTTGTAGATGTGGTAAACCATGCCCTCCTCCATTTTTTTATTCTGTTAATTCTGTGTAGCAAGGTACTTAATATGGATCAATTGGTTGTGTTATTAAGGTTCCTTCAGCATAAAAATAAATCTCTCCTCCTTAAAATTTAGATTACATAATTATAAAACACCAATTCAATTTCTAGTAGCACGGGATACGGGTCCCTTTCATCCATGTTTTCTATGACTTAAAAATTTTGCTACTTTTTTTACTCATTCTGAGAAAGTCGTTCCACTACTCCTTTATTTCCTGGGTGTTTATTAAACTTTTGTTGTGACATTCTTTTATGAAGTATGGTTGGTTAACTTGTTGTGGTACCAATTTTTCCTTAGTATAATTTACAACTTCCTATAGGATGTCTACGGTATCTCTCTAAATACAGTTTTTTGTGGCATAAAATTCTAAATGATTCGGTGTTTCTCTGGGGATTTAATGTTCACGCCTACAAATGTTGTTCTCTAAGAAGCAATGCACAACAACAATAACGCCAATCTGAGATCAGCTTAGCTCAGTAATAACCCTAATCTGAGATTGGCTTAGCTCATTAATAACCCCAATCCGAGATCAGCTCAGATTGGAGAAGAAACTTAGCCATGAGAAAAAATGAATTCAAATAAAGACAGAAAGATTAAAAAGATATATTTAAGGTTCACTACTCACTGATTTTGCAGGCATTGGCTCCTCTACTGCTCTCCTCCACTCTGATCCATGTTGCTAGCTCAGTCCATGATCCTTCTCGGTTGCTTTGCTCATATCCCTCTCCCCTACACAACCACAATAACCACAATGTGAGATCATCCTGCTGGGTTTCTCTATTCAAGGGCTGGATTTCTCTCTTAGAATGAGTCAACTTTGGTGGGACACTAAAGCTAATTGTTTTTACCAATTTTGGTCGGAGGTAATTTTTTTTATATATACTTTTGTTTTATGTTTTTTATTTTTTAATCGTTTGTTTATATATTTATTATTTAAAAATAGTATATTATTTTTATTTTTATTATTTACTTATTAAAAACTAATTGTTGTACAAAAGTAGTTGGAGGTAAGCTTTTTATATATATACTTTTGTTTAATGTTTTTATTTTTTAATTTATTGTTATATATACTTTTGTTTTATGTTTTTATGTTTTTAATTTATTGTTTATATATAATTTTTATTTGTATTGTTATTTTTACTTTTTATGTACTATTTATTATTTATATATTGAAAAATAATAGTTTAATTTAAAAAATAATATTTAATTTTAATATAAATTTGGATTAAAAATAAAATGATGAGGTTAGTGATGATGATGTTGACTACATTTGCGTTGATGACTATTATTATCATCACCATCTTGATCGTGATCATCATTAAGAACCTCATTGTCATCATAAGCATCACTGTCATCGTCGTCGTTTGTAGTCATCATTGTTACAACCATGAACCTCACCCCCACCCAAGAGTAGGCTTGGGCACTCGGTTCAGAAAGATGACCATTCGGTTGGAAAGAATTGGGAAGAAGACACCTTGGATAAGAAACAGAAAGAAGGTGGGGCATGCAGACCAAGTATGGTTGTGCTCCCACAAACGAAGCCCACACCCAAGAAAGTGGAGCTTAGAAAGCCCACGAGTCTGGCACCTCAACAACATGTTTGCAGGTGGCAGAGGATACTGCAATAGAGTCCAAATCATTCAAGAGAGTAGTTGGACACACCTTCATAGGAAATGTGGATTAACAGGTCCAAACGACCTATGCACTCCACTAGAAGCTCACTTGGCACCACACCAGTCACCAGGGATGTTCTTGGTGGAAGCACTCAGTGAAGTTTGAGTTGTTGGGCCGAGAGCCTAGGAGAGATGCACCCGAAACATTGATGAGATAGATGGCTAGCACACATAGTGCACTTGGGAGAGTTCGGTATGGAGACAAGTTCCTACGAAGATGCACCCGACGTCCGACCAACACTTAGCACGCCAGAATGACAAGTGCGCATGCATGGGAAGTGGACCCTCTGGTAGATTTAGTGCATCATCTCGGAGATATCGTATGCGCTAAGCAAAGGGTCGCGCCCATCTTTGGGCCCACGCTCACCCTTGCGACATGTATAAAGGCATGACACCTAGGATGGAAAGAGGCAGGTTTTGATGAGCATCATCAAACAAGCAACAAAGTGACAGACCTAAGGCATGTGAGCAAGGGAGGCATACAAGCTCAGTCGTAGGAATAGTCGCTAAGTGGCTCAACTAAAAAATGCAACACGGTTTCAAAAGAAGTGTTGATCAAGAAAGCTCGCGCTCAAGATGAGTTCATTCCATGTGAGGGTTGACAACTACATGGGTTAGTTGGTTGACAATATTAAGAGTTGGACACCCCAGTGGGGTCAACTCAACTCTTTGTATTGTTGTAGACAGAAGTGTGTTTACTGGTTGGATGTACACCAAGAGCATTCCTAGTGTGTGCTATATCTATTATTGTAAAGCTATTATTAATACAAAGTGAATAGGGATAGCCAGTTCAGCAACCTCGCTATTATATTTGTCTCTTGTGTAAATTTACTTGATGCATGAGATTGACTAAGTGTTCATGAGATTGACTAAGTGTTCAAATGATGGTCAAGAGAAAATTTGTGCAATTTATTTTTTGGATCTCTGAAGATCGAGGTGCATGGCACCAATATTACTAATTGAAGGTAGACAATTTACAAAATTTACACTTCATTGTCAAAATTGCAATTTTCCATGACACAATTAAAAATGACTAACATAAATGACTAATTCATATTCTTCTAGCTAGTCATTTTTTATGTCGTGACTAAATTGGTTGTTGATGTTAGTCATTTTTAACTCTGTCACTTATTATCTAGTCATATTTGTTAACTAGTGACTAAATTAGTCGTTTATAGTTGGGTCAATGAAAATTACTCATATTTAGTAGTAAATCACTTGAAAAACTTGCGTTGACTAGAAATTTTAGTCATGTAGTAGCTAATTCTTCATTTTCTACTAGTATCCTTTAGGTTTTCATTTTGAATGATTAAGACAGGTTTCATAAGAACCCTATATCAGTGTTGAGCCTACTAGCATACCCTCACTGGTTTGGGTTCGATTCTTCCCTCTGCCGCAGTGATCGTTTTGGTTTTTAAAGATGGACCTATCAGTTTTTCTGAATTGTAATGATGAAGCCATGACAGGGTGAGCGTTTCATCAAATTCGCCTAGTCTAGTTTACCTTTTTATAAGGGGACAAGAGAGAACCGATGGTTCTACGTGGGAGAAATTGTCACATCTCGCAAGATGGTTTATGGCTTTTTTTCAAGCAGCGTAGTTTTCCCTTGTTGCTAGCATTGAGTTTTTTCATGGAATTTGAGTTTTAGGTTAACCTAGGGGTTCAGGATATGAAGCCATTCCTACTTGTCCCTTTTGACTGTTTTCTTGCATACTATAGAAAGGTTACCAAAAGAGGGTTTTCTTGCATATGTTTTAGAACTGGTTATGATGATTCTTTTACGTCTTACACTTTTGATTAGAGCCTGTGTTTGAGCTAGCTTTTTTTATTCTGGTTTGACCTTGCCACAAGTTTTAATGTATGGATGATATGATATACAGATTTTCTATACATCACATGATCACTTTTAGATGGCTAAATATGACTCAATAAAGATATATTTAATGTTCTCCATGGATGCAATCTTATATTTGAAATGAAAATATGGTTTTTTAGCCAAAGTATTCCTGTATATGTTACAATAGATTCTCGTTTCCTGTTTATATGAATGCATGTGTTTTAATTGTAGGCACACTAAGTTATTTTTTGATGTGATTTTGTTACAGCCTCAATCCTTACACAACACCATGCCAAAGAAAGGAAAGAATAAATCCAAGGATACTAAGGAGGACTCAGACTTAGAAATCATTCCTAGGATAGAGATAATTTATGAAGATACAAAAGAGGTAACTAGAGCTAAACCAGATTTCAAATGAGGACATAGAAATCCCATGATCACAGATCAGAAGGTCTCAGATGCAGTTTTAGAATATATACCCCTGCATGAAAAAATATTGAGATCCAGGGTCACGAAGGTATCCACGCGACCTGGAAATTTCCCTTGTGTCGAGATGATCAAGTGGGTTTTACCTAAAGCAGACACAAGTACAATGATCATGTATAACATTGAAGGAAAATTTTTCTCCTCCTTCACCCCTGGGTACATAACCAAATCTTGCAATCTACCAGCCTCAGAAATCAGAATCATGAATGGCTGGATAAATGGTTTGATTTTAGACTATATCGAATGTGCAAAGCTAATGATGATAGCAAGACAACCATTTCGACAGAAAGCCTCTGGTGAATATGAAACTTCCAACTTGCACACTTGTATCCCTAATGCTCAACGGAATTTTGGTAGGGACAATGGGAAGTTCTATAAGATAGGATGGATCACACTAATGTATCATGTGACCATACAAGGAACTATCTTCAACTAGGTAGAAATTGTAGCCAACAACTTGTCTTCCTGCATAGGTGCTGAACTAAGAGGACTACTCCAAAGAAAATCAAAATTCTACATGGGGTCATATTTAATTTATTGTATCTTATGCCTATGCCCATTCTTGAAACTGAATTGTATCTGGAATGAAGCCAAAACACCCATTTACTCTACATATCAGATCTTATGGGCTCATAAGTATCACATCTTTTACAAGATTATCTGCGAGGAACTTCTAATGTCACTTTATCAATTGATCTTTCTTGAAGAGTGCAGGTGTATGTCTAAGTGAATATGGATATTATTTTTTATTTTAAGAAAGAACCTATCCGAGGATGTATAGAGGGACTAGAGCCCCCTCACTACTTCCTAAGTATGCCATTGATTACATCGTTCATAAGGAAGTAGTAAGACAAATTTTTCTGGATGGATTCAAGAATTTTATGTTTTGCATGAAGAAGGAGGTCTACCCACCAATTCCTTTCTATGTTGGCAGTTACAAGTTTTCAAATGTAAAAAAGCATGCAAGATTTTGTGAAGGACCTAGAAAATTTCCACTTCGGTGAGAAGAGTTTTCACAGGAACGATTCTTAGGGAAAGGTTGTCGCACATTGTGCACTTGTAAAGGTAAATTTTGAATACTCTAACCAATAGGACAAGGAAAAATAAAAACCACACCAATAGTTTAGATAGAAAACCACAACAACATAAGGAAAGAGAAGTAGCAACGCTAGAGAACAAGAAAAATAGAAAGAAGAAGCTACCCAGAAGAAGGAAGAAGAGGCCCAAAGGTTAGTTGAAGAAGCAAAGAAATTATTAGCTGAAGAGGCCCAAAGACAAAAGGAAGAAGAGAAAAAGAAAAAGGAATAAGAAGAAAGGATAAAAAGGAATCAACTAATAGAGCAAGAGAGGAGGAAGAGAAGGCCACCGAGGAACTGAATAGGAAAGAGAAGGAAGATCAAGGCAGGGAGAATTTGGTATAGGATACTACCCAATACAATCTAGAAGATCCTCCTTCTACCTTAGGAGACACAATAATAGGAGGTCACCTCCCTTTTGCAGAGTTAGGGCTAGTTCCCTTCACTCCATCCAAGGAACATGCAGTTGCATGCTTGGCTAATGTAGTTTTCAATCCTAAGCGAAAAACCATTGTTCGAAGGTCCAAAAAGAAGTTAAAGGTGGGTACCCATCATGAGGTAGCCATAGTTATCGAAAGAGTTGTCATGAAAGTAACTGATGAATATCCATAACTGATGGCCTCGATCGGTGTCACAGATGCTCAATAAAATTCCTATAATGTTGATAGGTTGAAAGAAATTGCATATCAATACAAAGAGAAGATGGTAATAATGAAGGATACTCAGATGAAAGAAAGAGGAGAAGTCCCAGAAATGAAGAGAAAACATGAGTCCACTCTTTCAGAGTTTGAAAGGATCCAAGAGGCCTACGAGGTTTTATAATCAGAAAAGGAATCCATGGTAATTTCAAATGCCATCACTCATGGAGAAAAGAAAGAGCTTGAAAATAACATTTCAGAGTTAGAAGCACAAAAGGCTGCCTATGATAAACAAGCAGAAGAGTTAAATGCCTGAGTAGCAAAATTGGAGGCACGAAATAGCTCATTGGAGATTAATCTCAAGGTAGTCAATGAACGACATATCGATATTACCCCTCTTCAAGATCACGCCCTCCTCATCAGGAGGAGAACATATCGGGTCAAACTAAATCTTATAGAAGAGGTCTATAAGATTAAATAGGAAAAAACTAGATTGCAAGAGATTTCAACAATATCAACTGATTTCAAGACAAGGACACTAGAATTTGCATCAATTATTCAGGGTTAACTGGCATGGACAGAAACTAATGCAGCATTTCCGGAGCATCTTCCACATAATACTACTAAGAACTTGAAGATAGAGTTTGAACTCATGGATTTCAGTAGCAAGGCTGCCACAAGATTGATTGTAGTGGTCGAGAAAAATTTGGACATGTGTATGGATTTTTATAAGAGGATGCTCATACGACATAATATATGTCAAACCTATGCAAAAAAAGAATCCAATATTTTCTTGACCGAGAGGGACATTTGAAATACCTCCAAGATAGATTACAGGAGTGTTGGAAAAAATATTGTCTTGAATAATTTACCTAATATTTAATTATCGACCGGGGTTAGTAGGATTAGAGTTGCTACAAAATATATGAGAAGGTAGAGCGTATCGTGGTAATACTTTGATAAGCTAAAGATCAAAATACCTTGATTTGAACTCCCAAAGATCTAATATAGCTAAGTTAATAAAACATAGGTCAAAGTAGACTGGTATCCAATCATGAACAATGTTTTGACAATGAAACTATTCTATTGATTTTTAATTGACAAAATTACTACATTAAGAAGGATTTACAACATTATACAAACACTAACTAATGTACATAAATCAAACCAAATTGAATCTTAATTCCACTCTCCTTGATTATTTTGAGGGTAACCATTTACTATAATGGGAACTGGGGCAGGAGAGGTATCAAAATGGCTCTCAAAAGAAGTATAAAAACTAAATGGGATTAAGTCTAGTTTCATCTCAACAAAAATGTGCAAACTAAGAAATGTCTAGTTATAAGAAATAGTAAACATGATCGTTTATAAATACACAACTTCTTCTCACAAAACACTATATAAAAGTATACATGATTTATGATCAAACATGAGACTTATGAAAAGTGATCTAAATTCTATCTTATAGATCCCTACTTACGTGATTAAGAGGACAAGTTGTATTATGTATAAAGTACTTAATCTATTAATGTATGTAACTTAGACCTCATATGCAAAAGAACAACTTAAATCAAAGTCTCAATTACAGATCAATACAATGAGTTAAATTACATAATATAATTCCTATGCATAAGGTAAAAATAAAGAGGAAAGAGAAATAAGGTTTAACAAGGAGTCTACACAATCTCAACTAAGGATCTTTAAGAGAAAATATAAACATTATCTAACCTTTATCATCAAGACAAAATAAGAAAAAAAAAACTAAGAAAATAAGCTTTAAAACAAATTAGAAACACACAGGACTAAATGAACGAATGTATAATAGGTGGAAATGAAGGTCTATATAAAGGGTGGAACAGACTGTCTGTATGACAGTCAGTTTGAATAAAATCCTAAAACTTTATGGAAACAGTAAATTTAAATGCTTTATTGAAGGGCAGCTACATCATGCATGTACTACTTTAATGTAAAAGAAAGAAGTAAACCTACTTTAATGATTGAATTCCGGAGCAATATAACCTAAGCTAATTTCATAATTCAAAACATCATTTAACAAATTAACATACTCTTAAGCAAATTCATGGTAAAAAATGGAATAAATAGAACTAGATTCACTACGATTTAATCAAAGGTATTTAATATAGAAATCAAGCAATGAATTATAAAGACTTTGCAGAAAAACTTGAAAACTGTATTAGACACAACCGACTGCTAACTGATGAAAATAATCTTACATACTCAGCATAATATTGAACTGAAATTTATGCTACAGGAGACATGAATGATTATAGAAATAAAACTAAACAACTTATAAACAAAATTATACTAATTGCAGAGGAAAGAAATAACAAAAACTACACAAATATATAAGAACTTTGTTGTCAAGGGGCCCTCCCAATGAACAAAGTTATGCTTCTTCTAATCACACATGATCATACACAATGCAACAGAACTTTCATTAAATTAAAAGGGTAGCATTACAGAGTTTTCAAACTTCACTAATTGTATCAAATAAAAGACTGAGACTGAAATACTTGTTCCTAAGTAACCTGACAGTGTCTAAATATACATTGTTTGATACAAGGTGAGCAAGTCGGCCCTTTAGTGGTCGACTGCTCTTTACGATAAGGTAGTAATTATGGAAAATAAGTGCACTAACAACTAATAGATGAAAATTCCTCTTCTTGCGTAGATCGGGTTCCCTCTAGCGTGCGATGTTTCTTATGCCTTCAATTCAAATCAGAGACAACATCAAGGTGTTATGCAGAGACATAAGATGGACACTTCTTCTAGAAGAAGACTAATGCTGAGATGCTGGCACGTGGTGATGACAGTTCCTAGCTGTTTCATACTTTTAATGCATAGAAATAGACTACCAAAAATGCAAAGTCTGTTTGGTGATCCGGACAACAAGTTGGATACACTTTCCATATATCTAGCTGAATGCATGTCTAATTGTTACCCTACCTAAAAGACCATATAACCTACAAACAATAATACACATGAATTAATACATTGAATGCACTTCATATTATGTCAATTTTAACCATTGACCCCATAAAATGATGATAACAAACATAATTGATATAAACCTTAAATTTATTCATACCTAAGGCTTGAATGGTAAGCTGCATGGTACAAAAGATGCCAAAAGGTAACAAAATATGCGTTAATATGTAAAGTATTTAACCCAAAAATGGTGACCAAATGGGGACCAACATTCCCCCAAATCGGAAGAATACCAGGTCCCACTGGTCAAAGAAACATATATCATGAGGAAGGAGGCAAAGCTGCATCAGCAGCTGCCTCCGACTTTGATGAAATAGGCTGTTTTAATTTCAACTTCTTAGCTTAAGCCTTCAAAATAGCACGCCTTGCTTTCCGACCCCTTTGTGATATGCTAACGATTTTTTGGAGGTCCTCTATATTCTTAATTTGTAACTGCAATTCTCTATTTTCCCCATGAAGCTCTGAAATTAACTTAACATGTGCTTCATTCTACTTCACTGATTGAGTTAACTCATAATTTAACTGATTTAATGTTGGTTGTGGTGGTGTACATGGATCTAGGGACTGGTTGAAATCACGCAGAGGGATAATTTCTATTAAGGGGAGATCCAAATCGATAGTAGGAAGGGGGTCTTTAGGGATGATATCCTGAATAGATGTAGGAATATCTATCTGATCGATGTCCTTGAGTAACTCAGCAGAAAAACTGGCTAGTGCAAAGAGGGATGAGTTTGGGTCTTTTTTCTCTACCTCAGCCTCATCATTCGGATGATCAGTCTGCTCATCAAGCTGAACTACGGTCTGGGTACTAGGCTGAAGCCTGCACTGAACACTTTTAGTCTTCTGTCTTCTAGTACGAGGTCATGAAAAAGGAACAAATTCGACAAACACAGGACTAGCAGGGGTATCTTGCACAGGTGAATTAGGTTATGAGACATCTTCATCAAGGTGGATAACATGAGGGTTTTCTACAGCCGAGGTTGGTCTTGACTTAGGGTGAAAATGACAAGATCGTTTACGATTATTAAGGTGGGGATTAAGCACTTTGAACATAAAGGTTTCCCAATACTGGTTTTGTTCTTTAAGATGATCTGGGATGAACAGTTTGATTAAACTGTGGTGGTATAGACTACTCTTCAGATGAAGGGTATTCCTTCGGACCAAATTCGACATTTTCTCTAAGCTATGACGGAAAAATAAAGGTAAATTCAAACATCTATTATAAAAAAAATGGGCTAATAACTGAAGGTGATAGAACTTAAAAACGCTAAACTTACCTTTGCAGGAAACCAAATGAATGATGAGTGTTAATGGATTGATATATTCTAGCTTTATCCACTGTGATGGTAGCGTTTCACACCTATTACATACCAAAACTCAAACTTCAAAGAAAAATTATGTGATGCTCACAAAAAAAACCAATGTTTGTGTCACCACTCACCCTCTTGGGGAAGCTTGGTGGCATAGGAAATCGAATATTCAGTGACTTGAAAAGAAAGGTGACCTACTCTGGCCGTCCTCCCATCAAACCCCACTGAAAACAACAATGAGATATCCTCATCGTAACCTTGCAGCAAATGGAGGAATGGGTTCCAACCGGCTCGAAAAAACACTTCCCTACACTCCCTAAACTCTGTCATTTGAAACAAATCTTGGTAATTTTCAGGATTGAATCGGTTCGGCATGATGGAAACAGAGGAAGGAATACAAGGTTTTCAGGAAAGGTGGCTGAAAATGCTCTACAGTAATAATGGTTAGTGATGGTGATGGAATTGAAGAACATTCACACAGTTCTAGTTTTAAAGCATGCCACATTCAACCTACCAAATGATCATGTAAACATCTCGGCATGCCTAAACGATCATGCCATTATAGCGAATTTAGGAACATGTGTCGTCTAAAGCACATGATTGAATGAGATTCTAATTTTTAGTTGGTTCAACCATGTCCAAAGAAATCTTTGGATAGGTTGAACGTGTAACTTAATGCAAGTGTATAACCAAACTCATAACCATAAACTTAGTTCAACGAGTAGGGAGGCTTATCTGATAACTTATGCATGCATACATAAAAGGAGAATAATGAAGATGGAAGAATCATGATAACTAAAAAGTACTCAAAGGTCGTATCATATCCATATAGGGGTGAAATAAGATCATATTAGATTTAATTTGTACAATCATTAATCAGCATTAGTCATAATATCATATAGATGTGACCCTAATGGTATGACTTGGCTTTTTACCCAATAAAATTAAGCCAACACTTAATCATAGGTACAAAAATATCATAAATTTTTTTATTCAACCTATCATTTGACTTCTTATTCATACCAACATTTGATCCTTCATATGATCCTTCATATAGCTTTTCATATGAAATAATTATTTGTTGTTCTTGCTTATTCATCCACAATTTTAAGGCCAATTTCGCTATCTGCATTATCCTGCAAACACTTTATCATTTGGAAATAAGTATTTTATAAGTAAAAATAAAGACACACAATCAACTAATCCTCCCCCAAACCAAAGATATGGCATGTCCTCAATCCATACAAGAAAACTATGTAATTTCCAAAATAAATTAAGAAAGTTTAGTCATGCTACTAGAAGCATGTAAAAGAAAGAAAAATTAACTAATAAATGGAAAGTATTCAGATATATATATTGAAAAATAATAGCGCTCAAATATATAATTGTATAAATTTATCATCTACCATGTGATGAAGAGATAAGTGAAAGGATCATAGGGAAAACTAGTCACCCTTGCCTTGTTGTAAATATATATTTTCATCTCAAAACTTCTTGAGCTCACCTTTGAATTTGTAGGAGTTTATAGCTATGGGTCCCATTTTTAGGATAAATATATCCTAGATATTGATTGAATTCATATTTTCGGATCCAAGGCTATCTTACAGTGATTCTTTAATGAAATCATAAACAAGAGGCCTAAACATGTTTTATTGTTAAACCATGTGCCTAGTGGTGCATTAACCAGATCTCTTTTACCTAACATTTCCTTACTGCCAGCAGGCCTGTTCAGTACCCCGACAGGTTTATCTTGGTACCATGCAAGCATAGCCATGTTTCCAGTAATCCTGTTCAGTACCTTGATGGGTTTACTTGCATTTATCAAACTTCCTTATTGTTAGGTTATTACTTCGCATTGAACTGCTACCAGCAGGCCTGTTCAGTACCCCAGTGGGTTTTCCTTGTATAAAGATTCTGAGTATAGGAAGTCGATTGGTACTAGAGCGTGCTAAGCCCTGCTAAACACATGAGTTAATTTTTTATTTTTATTTTAGAAAATGGCATTAATTATATATCATGTCAAAAGAGAATAACTTAAATCTATTCAATTTCCTTTCAATCCATTTTCTTTATAAAACATAATGTTCCCCACAAGCAAAAATTCCACTTATCCTGAAGTGTTCTAAAAAATATTTAAGAGTCAAGTTTTGATAACAAGTGTAGATGATCTAGTAATCTCTAGGTATTAAAAAACATGATAATTGAAATGGATCTTTTGAGCACTTGTTAAAGTAATCAGGAATGTACATATCTGAATCAAACCATCATATATAAAGCATAAAAAAATCCTAAAATAAATGTTTTGAGAATTAAATTTCAAAATCAAGATTAGTGTTTTTAGAGCACTTTATTTTTCAGATAATATCCTATAGAAAAGACCCATTTGTAATTGAATTTCAAAACCATTTATTAGATGATCGATTTTATTCTTGAAAACATAGAAGAAGAGTCCCCAAGGATTAGACATGACTCTTATTTATTCAAAGAGATATACATATATTGACATATATACAAATGGTGATGACCTTATAATAAATTTTTTTTTAAAGAATTAGGAGGAAGAGTCTTTGGAGAGAGTAGTCTAATGATTACCTCTATCTTGACAGTATCCATCTTGATCTTCTGGGGAAAAACATGATGCCCCATGCAGATATAACATGGAGGAATTCTATTTAATGGACTTTCCTTGCGAGGATGTTTAGTTTTACATTTTGGACAAACATTGCTTTTTTCTACTCGTTCTTCTTCTTGGTTCTTTATGTAGGTTTTCTTTCTAGAGTGAGTGTACCTAGAAGGTTTATTTCGAGGCGGTAATGGGGCAACCCAACATGCTTTTCCAGGAGAAATATTCCTTTGATCACTCATTCTTTTATTGGTTCTTATAAGAGTAGGGAATGCTACTATGGATATGTCAATTTAAGGGGTTACTATTACCAAAGAGAGCTTCTACCTAGGTAATATTAATGAAATAAAGTTCAGGTTCCTTACTTCAAGAGTTATATTATCTGACTTTGTTACTTAGTGTAAGATTAAGGGGTTCCCTAGTTCCTTTTTTTTAAATTTTGTCAAAAATAGGGCCCTCAGGTCCTCTTGCCAGGATCTCTTCTCTTTTTATAATCCCCCCCCTTTATAATAATCTCTTTATGTGTCCAGCAAAACTGCTTCCTATAAGTGTTTTTTTTTCTTTTTTTGATGAATTTTCACTAAATTGAAGGTTGAGGTCAAAATGTTTCTAAAAAAAACTTAACACAATTTTACTATCTTAACGAAGCTATCCTATACTACTACTACTACTACTACTACTACTACTAATACTACTAGATTTGGGGGTGCCTGTTATAACAAATGTGCAAGTTCTTACCTCTCATCTTACCACTCCCTTGTTACCAACCTGCATCTATTCTATCTTACGGAACAACTCCCCGACAACAACAATAAAAATATTGGACAAAATATTGTCTTGAATAAATTACCTAATATTTAATTATCGACCAGGGTTAGTAGGCTTAGAGTTGCTACAAAATATATGCGAAGGTAGAGAGTATCATGGTAATACTTCGATAAGCTAAAGATCAAAAGACCTTGATTTGAACTCCCAAATATCTAATATAGCTAAGTTAATAAAAAAAAGTTCAAGGCAGAGTGGTAATCAACAATGAACAATTTTTTGACAATGAAACTATTCTATTGATTTTTACTTGAGAGAATGACTAAATCAAGAAGGATTTACAATATTATACATACACTAACTAATGTACATAAATCAAACCAAATCATCTTAATTCCACTCTCCTTGATTATTTTGAGGGTAAGCATTTACTGTAATGGGAACTGGGACAAGAGAGGTATCAAAATGGCTCTCAAAAGAAGTATGAAAAATATATGGGATTAAGTCTAGTTTGATCTCCACAAGAATGTGCAAACTGAGAAATTTCCAGTAACAAGAAATAGTAAACATGATTGTTTATAAATACACAACTCCTTCTCACAAAATACTATATAAAAGTAGACATGATTTATGATCAAACATGAGACTTATGAAAAGTGATCTAAATTCTATATTATAGATCCCTAATTACATGATTAAGAGGACAAGTTGTATTATGTATAAAGTACTTAATATATTAATGTATGTAACTTAGACCTCATATACAAAAGAACAACTTAAATCAAAGTCTCAATTTCAGATCAATACAATGAGTTAAATTACATAATATAATTCCTATGCATAAGGTAAAAAGAAAGAGGAAAGAGAAATAGGGTTTAACAAGTAGTCTACGCAATCTCATCTAAGGATATTTAATAGAAAATATAAACATTATCTAACCTTTATCATCAAGACAAAATTAGAAAAAAAACTGAGAAAATAAGATTTAAAACGAATTAGAAACACACAGGCCTGAATGAAAGACTGTATAGGAGGTGGAAATGACGGTCTATATAAAGGATGGAACAGATTGTCTGTATGATAGTATTTTTGAATAAAATACTAAAACTTTAAGGAAACAATAAATTTAAATGCTTTATTGAAGGGCAGCTGCCCCATGCATGTACTACTTTAATGTAAAAGCAAGAAGTAAACCTACTTTAATGATTGAATTCTAGAGAAATATAACCTAAGCTAATTTCATAATTCAAAACATCATTTAACAAATTAACATATTCTTAATAAAATTCATGGTAAAAACTGGAATAAACAGAACTAGATTCATTATGATTTAATCAAAGGAATTTAATCTAGAAATCAATCAATGAGTTATAAAGACTTTGCAGAAAAAGTTGAAAACTGTATTCGACACAACCGGTTGCTAACTGATGAAAATAATCCTACATACTTAGCATAATATTGAACTGAAATCTATGCTACAAGAGACGTGAATGATTATAGAAATAAAACTAAACAACTTATAAAAAAATTAATACTAATCGCAGAGGAAAGAAATCACAAAACCTACACAAATATATAAGAACTCTATTCTTCAGAGGCCCTCCCAGCAAAGAGACTTATACTTATTCTAATCACACACGATCATACACAATGTCACAGGACTTTCATTAAATTAAAAAGGGTAGCAATACAGATTTTTCAAGATTCACTGATTGTATCAAATAAAAGACAAAGACTAAAATACATGTTCCTAAGTGGTTTGATAGCATATATATATATACATTGTTTGATAGAAGGCAAGCAATTCGACCCTTTAGTCGTTGACTGCTCTTCACGAAAAGGTAGTCATTATAGAAAATAAGTGCACTAAGAACTAACGGATGATAGTTCCTCTTCTCTCGCTGATCGGGTTCTCTGTGGCGCATGATGTGGCTTATGACTTCAATCAAAATTAGAGCCGGTGTCAAGGTGTCATGCATAGACATGAGATGGACTCTTCTTCCAGAAGAAGACTAATGCTGAGATGCTGGCACATGGAGATGATAGTTCCTAGCCATTTCATGCCTTTAACGCACAGAAATATACTACCAACAATGCACGACCTGTTTGGTGATCTAGACAGCAAGCTAGATACACTCTCCATAGATCTATCTGAACATGCGTCTATTTGTTAGCATGCCTAAAAGACCATATAACCTACAAACAATTATACACATGAATTAATACATCGAATGCGCTTCATATTATGTCAATTTTAACCATTAAACCCATAAAATGATCACTAGTACAAAATGAGGAATTAGCTACTAGGTGACTAAAAATTCTAGTCACCACAGGTTTTCCAAGTGATTTACTACTAAATATGAGCAATTTTGATTGACTCAACTATAAATGACTAAAATTAACGACTAATTTAGTCACCAGTTAACAAATATGACTAGATAATAAGTGACTGAGTTAAAAATGACTAAAATAAATGACTAATTTAGTCACGACATAGAAAATGACTAGCTAGAAGAATATGAATTAGTCGTTTATGTTAGTCATTTTTAATTGTGTCATGGAAAATTGAAAATTTGGCAATGAAGTGTAATTTTTGTAAGTTGTCTACCTTCTATTAGTAATATTAGTGCCATGCACCTCAATCTTCAGAGATCCAACAAAGCAATTGCATGAACTTTTAGCCTTATGGGGGCTTTTATGGTTTGCAAAAAAAAAAAAATTCTCTAGCTTTGATCTATTTTTGGTGAATCAAAGGTCATGATAATTGATTGGGCCAGAGGTCTCACCAAGTTGCAGTCACTAAGTTATATATGATTGTTGGTTGAAAAGGATTGGGCTCCTGAAGAATTGTTTTCTTTCTTTATCCTTCAGGCACCTGTACAGGGAGTTCAATTCTGATACGGACCTACTGTATTGAATACTTAGGCTAAGAGGACTAGATTTACAAGTAATTTGCCTGAATCTAAGAAGATGCTTGAAGAAACATCTAAGAAGATTAAATGGAATTGGAATTCAAGCAAATCTAAACATGGTGATGAGATTGGTGTCGGTGGACAGAAATTGAAACTGACAAATATTGGTATTGAGCTTCACATTGGGTCTCCGCTACCTTCAGAATGACATCAATGTTTAGACCTTCAGGTTTGTTCTGTGTTTTTCTTGATTATCTATTGTGTTTTTTTTCTATTCATGTTTTTTTTCTTTGTTGTGGATGTGGTGGAGATGAAATGGCTAGATCATAATTCCCTTACAGTAACAGAGGAATGCTACACCTACAGATGCACTATAATAGGCCATAAGGATCAAATCTATTATTGGATATCCTGTGATTTTCACAAGTTGCAGCCCCGAAAATAGGTCAAACCTGCCCAGGTTCATAATAATATTGCTATGTTTACAAATAAAACTCAGGAACTAGCAATTCAAGGGTTGGTAGACCAAAAATGTTGTGTATAGGATTTCAGACTAAAGGTTATAATATCTAAGAATTTCCTCGCTTCAAGGTTCAAGGGAGGGACCTGGACTCTTTACTTTCCCTACATGACCCCTTCCAGAAACACGTACGAGAGAAGTTGTGCAAGTCTTTACCTGCTGTTGCACCTCTTTTTTGTAGTAAAGTATAATTCTTTCCCAAATACTAAAACTGCATAATCTGCTTAATATTGTTATATTTGTAAGATTCATGAGCAGCCCCCAGGAATTGTAAGACTCATTGATTAACTTTTGGGATTACAACAATCTCATACGGAAATAAGCCTTCCATTACTTGAAGAATCCAACCTTTTAATAGACTAATTCAGAATATATACAAAAGGAGAAGGAAACTAAATATAGAATTAGAAAGTTAATTCCTAAATTTATGCTAACAATATGACAGCTTCACAAGATATCCTAAATGAATTCAACTGCATTCTATCCTATTTCTAACTTAACTCTTCCATTGACAGCAAAGCTAACTCGATTCTTTCCAGAACTAGTTCACTAAATTGACTACCACTAACCTAAACATATGATCATAATATTCAATTAAGGGAAACCCACTCCCTTTTGTAAAATTTAGAATCTTAATTTTCGAATGGCCACATTGAAATTTAAGAGTGATTCCCCTGCATCATTTATCCTGATTAAAAGATCTAGAGTAACCTTGGTACGCAACATTACAACTTTGGGAGAAGAGAGGTCTGTAGTGCTTTGGAGCAATATATAAACCCAATTGTCAAAGAAAGAGCTAGTACTAATTTGCCGGGTGTGAGAGGTGTGAGTACCTCCTAAATGCATACTAGTTTGCCATATGTGAGAGGAAGTGATGTTTTAATTTTGGTAAAAAATTAATGACCTATTTTTTATTTTTAGCTATTTCTATAAGTCGCTGTTAATTTTTTCTTAATTTTTCTAGAATTTGAACTTTAATAAAAGTAGTTTCTAAACCCAAATTTTAATTGCAAGTAATATGGATATGGTGGGTGTATATTGCATAATGTCAGAGGGTGTCATTTATGATTTGTGTTATATCCAGAAACCTACATCCATTTTTCAACAGTGCTCACTAGTGTTTGTCGATCCCAAGAATTGATACACTTGATGTTTGTACTTCATGTATAAGTCGATGTGATCAGGTGGTGATGCTGTTAATCAATCCAAGTATGCATAAATATCAATCGATGTCGATTCTCATTATGCTACTCCATGTAGTCGATCACAGAGTTGATATAGGAGTCGATGCCTTTTTTTTTTTTTTAACAAAAGCGGTTATGTTATATTGCAGGGCTCAGCGAATGGGAGCTGAAAAAAAGAATCAATACAGCAAGTGTCCATGATCCCAACTTCTAAAAGTCAGAAATCCAAAAGCTGTACTAAGGAGGAATCTCTAAGGAGATTACCTTATTAATTACAAGTTCATGAAGGCCAATAGCCATGGAGTTATTGGCAGCCTTATCTGCCAAATCATTAAGATTCCGGAGAATATGGAAAGTGATTATCTTGCTGAAAGATTTGATCATGGTTCTTATTCTCTTTAACATTCTGGTTAAACGATCATTCTTACTCCTATTACCTCCATTCAAGGCCTGCATTATTAACCTGGAATCACCAAAAACAATAGCTTCACCCACTCCCTTTTCCTTTAGCTGGATGAGGCCCTGCCAGAGTCCGTAAGCCTCGGCAATATTGTTGGTGTCATAGCCGATATTCCATGAGTATTCAGTCACGATTTTCCCTCCCGGATCCATTAGAATTCCTCCTCCTCCTACTCTTCCCAGGTTCCCTTTGGAAGCCCCATCGAAGAACAGCTTAATCATCTTTCTTTCTCTTAACCAATTTTCAAATTGCTTCTTGTCCATTCTGATCTCCCAGTCTTCCAGCTTACTATCGGCCAAAGTATTTACTCCTTTGATGTTGAGGCTTTGGATCTAGGCTCTTTCAATATCGGTCAAATTTCCTTTATTGTCTAGAATCTTGGAAATACTAACTACCTCTTTAAACAATGCGTTGATTTTTATTACGATCTTCCAAGCTAGCAGTTTAATATCCTGGAAAATTCTATGGTTCCTTTCGATCCAAATAAACCAGCAGATAATTTTGGGGAGCATCATCCAATAGGTCTTCAGACCTTTTTTGTTAGTGAGCTCTCCCCGGTAAATACTGTCCCAGCTGATAAAACAATTCTGGATTCTATCCGGAAGATGAATTTTATCTCCCCATCGATTTAGCACTTCAGTCCATACCAAGGAGGCATAGGAGCATTTTAAAAATAGGTGGCTGATGTTTTCTATGGCGCCAGCACAAAGTGGGCAGCGAAAAGGCCCAGCAAATCCCTTCTTAATCAGGTTCTCCCCCGTGAGAATTCTCTCGTGCAACAGTGTCCAGATGAAAATATCTATCTTTGGCAACGTTCTAGGGTTCCACAGCTGGTTCCAAATTTTCGGGTTGGCCGGCACATTAATTTTGGTAGCATAACGCCTGTAACCTTCTGATGACGTGAATTTTCCAGGACCCCATCCTCGGCTGTCTATGGCATTCTTGGAAAGAGGAGCTTCCCCCGCCAAATGTCTTAATAACTGGATTTTTTCCTGCTCTAAATCGGCTGGGCATACAGGTATTACCCATCCAGCCCAGCGATGGGGCCTTTCTGTCCTCCACGAAGAGATATCCCAGACTGTTAGGAGGCCTTTCGATTCCATCCAGAGCTGGAGGCAATTGAGGGTTGGAGGTTCTATACTGAAGTTCGTGTCCTCCCAAATTCTCATGTTTTTTCCATTTCCTGGGACCCAGTGCAGATGTTTCCTGAAGAGAGGCAGCAATCTGATACACATCTTGTAGGTCGGGGATCCTTTTCTTACTACTCTGTCCCCATCTAGACATCTGAGGCGCTGCCCAGGGAAGTACTTACTTCTCAAAACGCGACTGCACTAGGTCTGGCTGGATTTTATCATATTGCCCTAGAGCATCTTGGAGCCCATGGCTAAGTTCTAGGTTCTTAAGTCTCTAATTTGGAGACCTCCTTCAGCTCTCGGGAGTTTGACAGTTTCCCAGTTTACTAGGGCCATGCTTTTTCTTCCATTGTCCCCCCTTTTCCAGAGAAAGATTCTGATCAAACCTTCTATCTGGGTGATGATTTTAACCGGAGCTAGCAGTAAAGAACATTGGTAAATCGTATAACTATTTAGGATGGCTTTAATAAGGATTACCTTCCCTGCCAGATTAAGCCAGGCGGTGCCCCATCTAGTGATTTTCTTTTTGATTTTGTCCACAATTGGAGACCAGGAAGAGCTCTTGGTCTTGTTTTTGAAAATTGGGACCCCTAGGTAGGTGAATGACTCCCAGGAGACAGCTCCATCCATATTGAGTGCCCTGGAGATATCAAGCATGTCCTTGGGGTTAATATTCTAGCTGTAGATTTGGCTTTTCCTTAAATTAAGGTTTCTACCAGAGGCTAGGCAGTGGCGATTGATTTCCTTCTTGAACCGGCGGGCAATTGTCTGGCTGGCTCCTCCAAGCAGGAGGGTGTCATCCGCGAATTGTGCATGGTTAATGGCTTTGGTGCCTCTAGTCATCCTGATGTCGGGGAGATCCTGATCGTGCCTGGAAGCTTCCAGCTGGAAACTAAGGACAGAGGCCTGAATGACATAGAGCAGGGGGAAGAGCGGGCATCCTTGCCTCAAGCCTCTCATGGCTTGGAAGAAGGGCCCTGCTCTTTCGTTGACTAATGGGGCTATCCAAGGGGTATTGATACAGGCCTTAACCCAGCTGATGAAGTCAGAGGCAAATCCAAAGCTCCGCATGACCTGAAATAAGAAGGGATGGCTTACTCTGTCAAAGGCATTTGCTAAATCGATCTTCACCACCATTCCTTTGTCTCCGCTCTTCAGGATGGAATGGATAGCCTCTTGGACTAGGATGACATTATCCCCGATCTTTCTACCTTTGACAAAGCCACCTTGGTTCTCTGGGATTAGATACGGCAGGATGGTTTTTAGTCTACTCGCCATGATCTTAGTTATTATTTTATAGCCTATGTTGCATAAGGAGATTGGCCTGAACCTGTCGAATGACTTGGCCTTCCTTTCTTTAGGAATGAGGGCCAGGAAAGCTGAATTGATACTTCCACCTAGTTTAGTACTTCTCTGGGATTTGGAGATCATTTTGAATAGATCCTTTTTGACAATCTCCCAGCATATTTTGATGAAGGAGGCATTGAATCCGTCAGGCCCCGGGGAACTGTCCTTTTCCATGCCAGCGACTGCTTCCATTATTTCCTCCATTGTAACGATTTTGATCAGGTTATCATTTTCTTGGTTCTTCATAGCTTTGGGGACGAGGTTCAAAAGCTCGGCATCTTCTGGAGTTGGCTAGGCCATGAATAATTCGTGGAAATGCTTGGACGCCGCTATTTTTATGGCTTCATAATTGGTGATCAACCTGTCTGTGGTTTGAATTTTGGTCACCCTGTTGTAATTATTTCTCACCTCAACCAGTTTATGGAAGTAGCTAGTGTTTCTGTCATCGTCCCTCAACCATTTGCTCCTGGATTTATTCTTCCACCAGATCGATTCCTACCTACATGCTTCGTGAAGGTCTGCATGCAGCTTGGTTTCTAATTGAATATCTTCTACAGCCACGTTCCCAACCTTGATTTTAGACTGGCGAGAAGCCAGTGCAGAGGCAGCGTGGATTTTGGATAGGACAGGAGAGGGGGTCAACTTGGCCCATGACTTTAGTTTCTTTTTTACTCTTCTTAATTTCTCCTCCCAGATGTAGAAGGGGGACCCAGTGACCGGGAGGGACCAAGTCTCGGCAACAATCTTAAGAAAATCAGAGTTGTTGGCCCACTGAGAGCTGAATCTGAATGGAATTGGCCCAAGGTTTTTGTCATTCTCCATCTCAAGAAGTATTGGTTTGTGGTCCGATCCTCCGAATGGGAGGATCTTAGAGGACAAATTCAGATCCCTGCTTACTCCGGACTCCATCAGAGCCAATGAGCTCAGGGCATGGCCAGATCAGCCTTCTGCCTGGGATTCTGCAACGAACAAACTCCTTGACAGATCGTGCTATAGGGGATAGAGTCATTGCCTTGGGATCGTGCTGCATGCAAACGATCCTTGGGATCTGGTCCAGGCTCCAGGCGAGAGGCAAATCGTTGTTCACGTGAGAGGAAACGAAAGCTCCCTGCAGCGAGATATTAACAAAAAAAAGAGGAAGTTTTCTATGATCACCAAACAACCTGACTAGAAGCTTTCTCAACCAAAAAATGAGGATTCGATGCCTTCTTATGAAAGGAAATATTCGTTAGAATATTTTTATTGAGGGCGATTCTTACAAACCTTGGTGCCATGATTAGTTTTATCTCCAGGTGCCTATTTCAAATGTGGAACTTGCCTTTATACATATTATTTATACTAGTAACTAATTTATTTACCATTTTTTATTGTTCGACCTCTTTTCTTATATATTACTTTCTTTGAGAAGGAGATAACCAGTTAGTTAATATAGGTCCCATTTTGCCTTGTTTCCTAGTTTTGATTTCAAATGACATTCCTTGACGGGTAGATTCAGAAGGACATAGTGCAGCCAAGAGCCAATTGGTTCACGGTAGAAAGGAAGTTATGCTACAAGGAATATCCATGCTCTTTACCAAGATGGTGCTAGTAGATTGATTGCTCGGAGTGAACCATTAAACTAGAGGAATTGGCTGGGAGTACAGATGTTGAGGGAACTCATTGGGGCAGTACGGTACAATATTACATGGCAGGAGTGAAAGAAACCTTCAATTAAATAGAATTGGATTATAGATTTGATATGCATGGCTTACACCCAACTAGGAATGGGCTAGTAGATTATAATAATTGGTTGGGCAGTCTACCCCATACCAATTGGCTTTACCCAGTATACCATACTACTAGAAGACCAACCATTACAACAAGCCTACCATACATAGGATTACTACCTGCCCCATAGTCTTTACCTAGTCCCACATCCCACCTCTCTACTAGACATTACTACTTACCTGATTCTTTGTTCGTTTAACCTAGTCCACACAGTAAAACAAAAAATATAAAAATAAAAAAAAAAATTATATAATAAAATAATTAAAAAACAAAAAAACAAATCTTTATAACTTATATAAACAAATAAAAAAATAAAACAAACCAAACCACTATAAATATAATTTATGAAAAAAATAATTAAAAAAAATATACATTATCCAAATTAAATAATACCATTATCCAAATTAAATATCATATATCATATCCCCAAAAAAAATACCATATACCTAAAAAAACTGAAAAAAATACCATTATCCAAATTAAATAATAAAAATAAAAAATATATATGAAAACACACAAATATTGTATTTTCATGGTAGGTCGAACGGTCTTGACCCAGCAGCAACGGCATTCCGATTTTCCTTACCATCCTTCAATTCCGACAATTTAGATTGTTGCTCAACCTGCTACTTCTTGTCAAATGGCCTAACTGTTTGCGCCAAACATTGGAGGGTTCATGCCAAACATTGGAGGGTTTGGTGGGTTTTGGATATGGATATTGGTCATACCCGTTGAGGAGTTTGGGATCGATATTAACCACGGTTGATTTCACAATTTCTCTATTTAATTGCCATAGCTGCCATGGGTAAAGCAGCATTGGAGAGAACCTGGAGACTTTTGAAGAGGCGGGCCATGAATTCTGCACCTCTGGCATCAACACCACCTTCTTTGCTTACAAAATCCCTGGTAAGTACTGTGAATTGATAAATTTTTAGTGAATGTTGGATAAAAACCCTATCCGGCCCCTCACCAGAGAGTTTCCATCCATCATGATTTTGGAGAATTAAATTTTTAGTGAGTAAACAACCCTCACCTTCCAGCACTAGGCTCTTTCTGTTGTGCCCTCGGTATCCTCACTAAGCTCTGGATAGACTTCTGCCAGCATTTAAAAAGGGATCTGTCTGCACTTTAGGGTATTGTCCGCCCCCTTTCTAGCCACAAGGGCTGCCCTTACAGTGGGAGCACACCCTATACAGTGTCTGCCCTGCCATTTTCCCATCATTTCAATCCTCTAAATAATCTAACCTAAGCTAAGCGAAAATACAAGATACTATTATTACCATTTGTTTCATATTAAGCTATACTGTTATGTTCATAGAGGTGATTTACCTAAAAAACCATAGGACTATTATACATACCTTATTAGGGTTACATTACTGGTGTATAGCTATCACTCTTAAGCTTTAAGCTAAGCTCACTATTATGGAAAGAAGATCTATCATTATGGGTTGAATAGAGTGTGACCTCTTGCTCATTTGGGTTTCATATATGGTATATCAATACTGCTTCATCTTAGATAGGGATTCAACATAGAACATAGGTTTCTAGTTATGATTACAATGTTGTGTGTTTTATTTGAGCATGACTTATCCATATTCCCCAGAGTGTTCATGACTCTGGATCAACAGTTCCCTAATTAGAGATACAAGCTTCATGTAAGCTGTCGTGAGAAGTAATGGATACGCTATCATATCACCTTGTTATACTGTGCTTATTGGATTCACATTAGTTATAAGAAATAGGTGTGTTCATGGATAAGATTTTCCCATATACTAGTCTATCACATTAACTACAACTCATACTAATCTCATACAGGTACGGTAATGACATAAATCAGGTTTAATCAATAACAAGGATCACTTGCATAACACTAATCCCGTAATCAGCTCATTGAATTACAGTGGTTAGGAAATCATAGTCAAACATGATTTCTGTTATAAATATAGTATTACTCTAATTACTGTAACTCTTACCAAGCTCGGATCTCATCAAGCTAGTTTAAATACCCTATGAGTACAAGCATGTTATAAGGGTTCGTATACAGTATCTCTAAGCTTATAAGGCTAACTTACACGCTATGATCTAATGCCATAGTGTTAAAGGTTACTCTTACACCATATAAACTTGTATGTAATTGATAACCAATAGCTTAGTGAGATCAATAAACTTTGTGATTATTTACTGTATTAACGTGATATGTTTTTTACAATGATGAATCTGTATTAAGCTTAGACTAGTATAGATATTGATAACACTAGTACAGTTTACAGAGAGTGTTGAAAGTGAGAACAGAGCTAAACGAGTAGTGTGTAATAGTCATTGCTCATTACGTTATCTTCATAATTAGAAAACACTTAACATGTAAAAGATCAGTAGTTGTAATACATATGGCAATCATTTTTGACTATATACTAAGAACTTACCTGTTGGAATTCGTTTACAGGTATCATAAACGTATGCCAATAATGATGGATGGTATTCCTTATGTGTGAAAGAACTATGATAGGGTATTGAAACCTAACTAGTGTAAAACAAGGGTATACGTATGGTGTATAGTATGTAATTACTGGGTTACTCTATCTTAAGTAACAGCTATGACCTATATTATGTATATTACATAGATTACAGAACAAGGTAGTAGTAGTTACGAGCTTATGAATGGTTACAGTACCACTCTTAGAGTAGTGAATGCATAGAGGTATACATGTTCTAATGGTAATGAAAGAGGTGTTCAAGCTGATCTCTGCTTTATACTCATATTCATTCTAGTAGTGATTACGTAACAAGCTAGTTATATAAGTAATAAGTGTGTTGCTAAGCTGCTTACAAACAAAAACACAAGGGCATTACTAGATAAGCTGTACTCTTTCTCACTACATATACCTGTGATTCAGTATAATTGAGCTCTCTATGGTTAATTACAGATATACTTAAGCTTACGTCATAGTCTAATCTTAGCATAAGTAAGCAAGAAGTGATGGTATCGATGTTCTGTAAACATAATAAAGCTTACATACTCCTAGTAATGGAATTGGAACAGCTTCATTTTATGATTGATTACGGACTACTAGTTATGGAACATGTGATAACCTTATTCCGGTACCAAAGCTGGTCATTGCTTACAAGTATCATAGGCTATTAGTACTACTTAACCTTTGCTTTTTCTTCATGTATTAGTATTGGAACCATTATGCTTTATAAGTATGAGTATTCAATGGGTATCAATCCTATGTGAGTGATTAGTACTGGTATGATAGGTAATCATATTACTTCCTTTAATTGATTGAAACCAAAGCCACTACATATGCTTTAGTTAGACTCTACTCATAGACCCAATCATTAAGCTCAAATACATGGGATTGGTTCTATCTCCATAATATGTTAGATCATTCATTATGTTGTAATAGTTAGAGATGTATAAGCATATCCCTAATAATTGAAGCTGGTATAACTGTCGAACCGTATCGTTTCTCTAATCTACATGATGCTTTACTCTAGTAACTCCAAGCTATCTGTATTTCCCTAATATGAAGGTTACAGTATTCCATCTTGATTAGCATAAGTATTGAGTATTACTATTGGTGTTTACACAGAGATATTACATAAAGTGTACGATGTATAGGTAACTTAGCTGTAATCTACCTCTAAGCTAAGTGATTATAGAATAAAGGTACTTTATATTCATTGCTTACTAAATAGGAGTACTAGTTATCATATTAGTCTGAATGCAATAGTGATGACTCTCAATCAAGAGCACTATGGGTTTAATTCTAACACAAGCAATGGTGAAGAAAGGAGAGAAGCTCGTATAAGCTAGTGTACTATATGATCTATTATAGATATAACGTGTAGATTAGCTATCAAATAGGATGAGTTTCATTGATTCGTGTATAGCTTTAAGTATCAGTATCTCCCTAAATATCACTATTCAATGGGTAAATTAGCTTCCATGGAGATTTCACCCTATTCAGAACAGTGCTTACCTGTCTCTACTTGATCTCTTCTTAGTACTGCCATTACAGGTTCCTAGTCCTATCGATTCCCTTAGTTCCATAGTCATTTCACCCATGAATATCTTCCTAGAACCGGTGTCATTAGGCAGAGATAGTAGTATAACCATGATGTTCAATAAGGTATGGTATTAGTACTACAACCATGATGTTCAATAAGGTATGGTCTTACTACAATATAACCACCATCTTACCATAATGAATGGCATTATCTATATTACCACAACTGAGTAAAAGGATGAAGTTCACCGTATTACCATCATTATGGGAATAAAGGGGAAACAACATACTTATTACGATACGTGGTAAACTAACACTAATGGAATCAAACCATTACTATTCTATAGAGGTCATATATTGGATCACCTTATGTCCCAGGAATATACAGGTATAAGATATGATAACCTACAGCTAGATAATCAAGTATGATATGTAACCCAATTGACATAACAGCTAATCAAGAGCAGAGTAAGCTATGTATAACATCATGTGAAGTAATTGCATTGATATAAGTGACTCCTAGTGCTCAGAGCAGATAGAGAGATACTAAGTCTATTGAATAGAGCAAGAGCTTATCCTATTAAATTACCATATATAAGATATACCGTGTGATTGACAATACATGATATAATTCTAATCGATGTGATGGGAACAATACTAGGAGAAGAAGGATAAACATGGTAACACACTAACAAGAGCTTTGATTAGGTTTCAACGGAGAAATATTCATTACTGTTGGTAAAATTCTTTCAAAGAAACTGCCGGCCAAAGTGCGGCGATCCATCGTCATAATCGCTACAATAGAGAAGTATTGAATCTTCCATTCATGCAAAGCTCAGCGCAGCATATATCTTCCATGCATAGTCACCCTTACCATGGAATTGAATCCCTATTTTATTCCCTTTAAAGGACTAGCCAATTGGTTTTCCGAGTTAGAATCTTACGGCTCTTAGGGTTTAGTTACACTAAGACGAATCGGAATGGATGTGATAACTTGCAGGCCGACCAAAAAGAGATATCGGGTTGACTTCTTATACGCTATTATGGTTAATGAGATTTCTTTATTGATTGAGAGACAATGCGATTGATGATTGATGAGTCATTGAGTGATTATGAATGCCAGCCATTGGATTAAAAAAGTAAATACTAAAGGTCTAAGTGCTAGCCAGCAATCAAAGCCAGTGATCAAAGCGAGCAATGCAAGCCATTAATATAAGCAATACCAGCCCCCTGCCCTTCAAGTTCATAGTTCCAGCATGAGAGTTCTTGTCCTGCAAGTTCATAGTTGTGCCCCCTATGCAACAAGCACAGTAACATTCGTTAGAAGGTTACTTTTTATTGCTTTTATTTGTTACTGAATGTAAGACTACTACTACCCCTATTTGCAGGCATATATATTAGACTATATAAACACTACACTGTAATCTTGGTTTCAAAAGTTAATTTTGATGGTTAGCTAGTGTTGTAACACAAGAAGGACTGATTTAAACCTTATTTGCAAATTTATATCAGACTGTATGTAATGGTGTTATCTTGGACATAATCATAGTTTACACTCTGAATATTACGTATGATTTCTAATACTCTATGGCTGATGGTAAACGATCGCTTAAAGATTTTGTTTAAGAACCTATTTGCAGGTATACATACTGATTTGTTTTTCCTAAACTAGACAGCCACATAATTAGTTCAAGTTCATACTATACACTGCTGTATGCACAGAGTGGTGAGTGTGTTTGAAATGATAAAACCAATGTATGGACTTATGCTTAAATAGTGGATGGTTACTGCTACCTTCATAGCTGATATATCATTGAATTCACATTGCTTTACCGTTGCGATACTGCAGTACCTTGGGATGCTATATGTTGTACCTACAATGAGTGACATTTCAAACTTGCTATATGATACATGGATGATCTAAAACTGAAAATTGGAACGCTCTACTGAAGTAGATGTACTAACCGCACTTACACTATTCAAGTTCACACTCATACTGTATTTTCTTCATTCCTTGAATTGACTCCAATAAGGCACTGGTCACTAACCATCTTCAGAGAAGACATTATTTGGTGTTTTAGTGTCCTTATAGACTCACATTAGGGCTCTCTCCTAGGAGGTTTCGACTTCCAAAGAAGTTTGGAGAAGTGGCTAAGGTGACAATGGTCACTTTCTCCTTCATATGTTTATCGATGACTAGCCTTGCTAGTTCATCCGGTAACAGCTTGAAATCAGAGATCTGATCTAAGAGAAAACTTGAAAGGCAGGAATATGTCTAGCTTTGAAGAATTGTGCATTTGTGGCCTACCAGATTCCTTAAATGATTAAGCAAGGTAAAGCTGTAATTTCTCTTTAAAAGAAATAGCTTTCTAGCTCCCTAAAGAAAAAATTGAAAAGAATTAGTTCAGGACGTTGAAGTAGCTTTCTCTCTCCCTAAATTAAACTCTGGTGGATGTTGCCTGGCTCCTTAAATAAGTCTTTAAGCTTGGGATCTGTTTATTCCCAGATCACCTATTTGACAAGGGACACCTTGCTTAGCAGGCTTTCTATGGCTTGAAATTAGAGATTTGATCTTAGATAAAACTTGAAAGGCAGGAATATGTCTAGCTTCGAAGAATTGTGCATTTGTGGCCATCAAGATTCCCTAAATGATTAAGCAAGGTAAAGCTTTAATTTCTCTTTAAAAGAAATATAGCTTTCTAGCACCCTAAAGAAAAAATTGAACTAAATTAGTTGAGGATTCTAGTAAAATTGTCAAGGTCCTTGCAATCAAAATGGATAATATCAGCGCCATTTTTCCTTATCAAGCAGTGGAGTATATCATTCCATTCCCACTAGTTTATGCATGGGAATTTATAAATTTCTATCCAATGGCAAGTTAATGTAGTCTTATAATCAACTACAAACTGGAATCCTAGGCCTTCTTGTTGTCATGCACTTAAATATCAATAAAGAAGTAGCTATATTGAGATGGGAAATAGCAGTTTCAATATTATAGTAATATAATTTACATAGCCATTGAAGGATGGGTTAAGGCCGTTTTGCTAAAGCTGGGTAAATAAATACTTAAGCAAAACTATGAAAAACAAACTTCAGATATATCAAGATCTCAATCCAAGCATCATCAAAGCTCTAATAACATGTAAAGAAATATAAAATCAATGCACAATTTTTATTTACACATATATAATATATAAAATGTATTAAAGATGGATTTATCTCAAATGAGGGTACAGCCATATATTTGTATAGTTCTTCTGTGATACACTGAAGGCCTTCACAAGGTTGAAGTGCAAGTTAGGAATCCTGGTCTAGCCCCTAATAAGGCACATATGGTACCCATGTTATCCATGTGCTATTTATAAAAGCTATATATCTATCTTTTTTGTATTTCTTATAAGCCATGCTGTCTATATGCCTTTAAGACTATCATACGCCTTTAAAGCCATGCCCCAGCACCCAGAAATCTGAGCCAACTTGACTGTATGGACTGTCAGTTCAAGTACAGCTGTACGGACTGCTACAGTCACCTTAAACAGCATGCCAAACTGAGAAATAAAGTGCAGACATGATAGAATTACCTCTGCTATTAATGACCTCGATTCCCATGCATATAACTCAGCGTAGAAATCTATGCCTTCAAGTCTACAGTAAGGCCTGTCACCATCAGCAGTACGGCCTGTTATAAAATTCAACAGTACAGTTCTTTTTTGTTGTTACAGTCTTGTCTTGGGAGTTGTGCCATCCCAATTCTCTTGGGAAGTGTGCCCTTTCTCAAACTATAAATCTGGAAATGCATGCCAGATCTCTGCCTTCTTCCTCTTGTTGAAGTGCGTGGTAACTGGCTGCATCTTCCATACTCTTCTTCTCCATCTCTTTTGAGTTAAATCTCACTCTCTCTTTCTTGGAACTTGTGCCTCTCCTCAACTTATATTAAAGTTCAATTTATATTCTGAAAGTTCAATTTATATTCTGAAAATTACAGGTCTGTTATACAGAAAACTAGATAAAATACATAATTGAAAATGAGGGTTTAAGGATCTAAAAATCAATCTGAAATTAATATTTCTTTGCTGGAAATTTACAGATTGTTGGAGCAAAAAATAAAGGGATTTTTTATTGTTCTCATCTCTTTTAAACGAGCATAACTCTGACAGTCCTTGCATTTCTGGAGAAAGAATATCTTCCTGTGAAACTCTGTCCAGCTGCTTCTCCTGGCTACCACCATCACCTTCGTCCCATACAAAATCTGACGTTTGAGTGTCTACTTGACCAAAAGCAATGCTTGCTTCATGCTAAGATTGAACAAAAGGATCAAAATCTCTCCTTTCAGGGGGGATTATCACCGTGCTTTGATGCTAGCCTCTTTTCCCCTCTCTTCTATCCTGGGACCCCAAAAAATTGCCAGTGCTCATCCTTTTTGTCTCCATGTTGCTCAAAGAAATATACTGCTGGGAATTTGGGAGGAGGAACTATTTAGAGGACCAATTATTCTATAATAACCTATTGTCTGTCCCTTGGAAAAACATCAAATAACTTTTCTGAATTTAGTGCACTACTCTGAGGTTTCAAGCTGTGTCTAGATAGAAAGAGAGAAACTAGGAATCTAAGAAGAGTTCCTCCAAGTAACTAACTTGTTAAAGAGCAATTGGTTCAGTTTCCGTATGGGGACAAAGGTTCTAAAATATGACAGGAACGGAGTCATCCTGTACTCTTTCAAAATGACTATCAAATCTTGTCATTGATGTTTTGATCATTGGTCATCCACTTGATGACTAAAGAATCCTTGAATACCTGAAGATCTGTAATTTTCAGATGATGGGCTAGTCTAAACAGAGCTCGGGGTGCAAGAAGCTCAGCTCAGTTTTTAGTACCCTAACCTGCATTAGAAATTAAATGAATATAGTGTTGTTTCTGCAGGAAGAGGATGCCTCCAATATGACTAATTAAGAAATGTCCTCCACAGCACCTCCAACCTGGAATCTGGATGGCAACATGAGGGAGTAGATGTGTATACAGGATGAAGTAAGGAAGGACCTGGACAAGAACGTCAAAACAAACCAAAGAAGGCAATGCCAAGAATCACCCTGAAGGAAGCCAAGCCTATGAACGAAAAATCTACCATGCAGCCAGTCTATGGAGGATATGGAAGGAAACGATATAATTGTTTAGCTGTAGTCATCCTTAATGCCTATACTGTTATGTTTTTTTGTGTCTTGCTCAAAGGACAGTTTGTAAGCATCTACAGTGCAATAGGAATTGTTAAAGATGAAAAGAAAGTAATAGTTATATTGAGAAAAAGAGAGCCAAAGGCTCTCTGGGCTCTACCAAAAAAAAATTGGTTTTTGATAAACCACTTGACCTCTGTAATAGCCTGCTGATTCAGCCGTTTAATACAAATACTCTTAGTTTTTGTTTAAAAAACAAAAAGAAACAGTGCGACAGTGAGTAGTACAGGACAGGCCTTTAATTTTGATAGGTGATTTCATTCAATTAATTTTGAATGCTAACATAAAGAAAAACTGCAACAGTGAGCAGTTAGGGGCAGTCCTTTCATTTTGATAGTTGATTTCACTGGGGTACCTCTCTCAGAAGGGCACAACTTGTATTTATTTTCACATAGCAGTGGTTGTTTGACAATTGAATAAATATTTTTTTATTGCCCCACACAACCTCTGGTATTGCCTTGCCTCCTAATAGTAGGTACCAGACTTGCCAAGTATTGATATTGTATCTATTCCATTGATATGACCCCATTGTGTAATATCCATTAATTATTAAATTCAAATATATATTTTATGTACATCTTGTGCAAAGTTAATTGCATGGGTCTCTTGCACTATTAGAGATGGGATTGAAGTATGAATGAATAATTCTCAACTATTATACTTTAGTTTTGGGGCAGCCTTTTTAGTTCCAGTGACAAAATGAAAACCCTCCCTTGGAGAAAATAATCCTGCAAGATGGCATAGGAATTTAAGACCCTTGTTATAAACAAAACTTTTCGAATTAAAATGATAGCACCTATGCATAAAAACCCAATGAACTAGAGTTTAGTTAAAACAAAATATTTTGTGCTAGTAAAAAGTACACTATTATTTTTTAACCATCCAGAACAAAAATTTTACCATACCTTTTTGTAGGACGGGCTTTAAAATGCATTTAGTTCCTACGAAATTATTGTCCTTTGGGCGTGAGACTAATTCCCAAGTACCACTTCTTTCAATTTGTTCAATTTGTTCCTACATGGCTTTATTCCTATACAAAGCGATGCAACAGGATGAAGTTTGAGGCACATCTTGTCTCAGCAACTTTCAATGACTCCAGCTTGAAGAATTGTCATAAAAATGGCTTCAAGGTGATGATGGTTTATGATGATTAGTAGAACTAGTAGTGCTACTTATGCTAGATATTCTTAGAACTACTAGTGCTATAGATGGACAACAGTGCTACTTATGGGTTACATGGTCTTTGTTCTGCAATTCCCACACAAGAATCAGTGCGTTCTCAAATGATGTCCATGCATGTTTCACACAGGTGATATTCATGTATCCACTCTCTGTTCATTTTCTTATGCTGCCATTTGACCCTTGCAGTGATGTCTTGATAAATGAATATTGGTCCTGATCAATGCAGCCTTTTTTAACTTCAGTTTTGAGGTCAAAAAATTCAATATTAACTGGTCGTTGCACTTTTAAACTTTTCAAATTATTAATACCATTTTGAATTTTCTAAAATCTTAGATATATTTGTACTTGCCTTGTTATACTTGGTGTCCAGACTTCTTATGGTGCAGCGTTGTTCACCAATGATTGGCAGACTCTCAGAAACTTGATTCCAGGTTTCAGGTATATGTCATATTTGTAAGAGAAAGTATTCAATAATAAAAGTGTATCTTAACTGGCCGTTGCACTTTTAAACTTTTCAAATTATTAATGCCATTTTGACTTTTCTAAAATCTTAGATATATTTGTACTTGCCTTGTTATACTTGGTGTCCAGACTTCTTATGGTGCAGCGTTGTTCACCAATGATTGGCAGACTCTCAGAAACTTGATTCCAGGTTTCAGGTATATGTCATATTTGTTTATAAGGTTGCACACATGTACAAATGAATGCCAAAGAAGAAAAAATGAGAAGATACACTTTTATTATTGAATACTTTTCTCTTACAAATATAACATCTTCATTCACACATTTATAGCATGGTGGTTTAGCCACCTAGCCTTTAAATTTTCATTTGGTCACATGTCATAACATTAACGTTAAACACATTTGTGTGTTGTTAGTATTGCAATATGCCAATTTTTCAAAGAAAAAAATCTCCATTTCTATTCCCCATGAAAATTGAAATCACATTTATGAGGTGTTTTCTGCACTCTTCTGAAAGTCGTCAAAAAACAACTCCAGAGTCCAGTCTATCAGTCTATACTTTATAGTGTCCAGAGTATGCCCTTGGGCCTTATTGATTCCTATTATCTAATAGCTTTGTACTTTGTTCCAGACCTGTTCCCTGAGAGCCTCTTTGCATCTAAGCATATCTTCCCTATTCTTCAAAAGAGGAATTAGATTCCATGAGTACTCCCAAAATTTTCTAATTATGTACTTCAAATTTTGAAGGCATGTTATTAAATTAGATACTTCCCCTTGACAATATTATTACAGATAGTCAGAGATACATTTTGATTTCATCATTTTTATGTGAGAAAATTATGTTTTTACTTGAAAGAAATGAAAATTATGTTTTTACTTTATCTTGCATTGTCACAGCTGTACCTATGTGTTTCTGGTATTACTATTGCTCTTATTTACTGTCCTTGGATGCTTCAACATTAACACAGGGACCTTTGGGAGTGTTAAGTTGAAATAAATGAAAATTATGTTTTTACTTTATCTTGCATTGTCACAGCTGTACCTATGTGGTTCTGGTATTACTATTGCTGTTATTTATTGTCCTTGGATGCTTCAACATTAACACAGGGACCTTCGGGAGTGTTAAGTTGAAAGAAATGAAAATTATGTTTTTACTTTATCTTGCATTGTCATAGCTGTACCTATGTGTTTCTGGTATTACTATTGCTGTTATTTACTGTCCTTGGATGCTTCAACATTAACACAGGGACCTTCGGGAGTGTTAAGTTGAAAGAAATGAAAATTATGTTTTTACTTTATCTTGCATTGTCACAGCTGTACCTATGTGTTTCTGGTATTACTATTGCTGTTATTTACTATCCTTGGATGCTTCAACATTAACACAGGGACCTTTGGGAGTGTTAAGTTGAAAGAAATGAAAATTATGCTATATATGTTACCACGTTCTTTTCTCCTTTACGTATGCTAGTTTAACTTGTTCGTTAATTTATTCCTACTGCTGTTATTGATTGTCCTTGGATGCTTCAACTTTAACACAGGGACCTTTGTGAGTGTTAAGTTGAAAGAAATGAAAATTATGTTATATATGTTACCACGTTATTTTTTCCTTTATGTATGCTATTTTAACTTGTTCATTAATTTATTACTACTGTTGTTACTGATTGTCCTTGGATGCTTCAACTTTAACACAGGGACCTATGGGAGTGTTAAGTTGAAAGAAATGACCTTCCTTATATGATGATGATAAAACTTAGAATTATTGTACAGAACACATATGGACTATACCTTGAGAGAGAAGATAAAAATTTTACCCTTCGTGTTGTGGGTAAAATGGTTGTTTCCCCACCTTAATTGTACACATCGGTCTTGTGGGTATTTTCTTGTGGGTATTGTGTGTGGGTCTTGTGGGTCTTGTCTATCAAATAGGATTTTGTATCCCTTGGCTTTAGGCATGTCTACAGGGAGCACAATATGAGTGCAGACTGCTTATCCAAGGAAGCACTTGATATGAAGGCTGGTCTTCTCTCCTTCTCAGAACGCTGGGAAGGAGAAATTATTGAGGAAGGCTTGATATAGCTCTTTTGAGAGTTTTTTTTCAATATTTGTGGCATACTCATGTTTTTCCCTTTTCGAGTATGGGGTGTGTTTGTTCCACCCAAGAGGCCTCCTCGATAAGCTGTCTGGGCTCATTCTGTTCTCCCTGTGGTGATGCTTTTTCTATCTTTCTTTGAGATTTTGAGTTTTGTGGGTGGAGAGTTTTTGGGTCGAGAGTTGGGTTGACAGCTACTGCAAATGCAAATAGATTTTTTTGTTTTTTTATATATTTTTTGAGGTTGACAGTATTGAATCATGACCTTGTGGACAGTATTTGTCTCACTCTGCCCTAAATGGGTCATAGCATCAACTGAATGGATATTTAGTTTTGACATTGAGGAATCATGCACACTGTTTCCAATAAGGTGTTCACTTAATTTTTCATGAGGGTTTATGGGTTGGTTTCTGAGTTTTTTGGGCAAGCCAACTTCTTAAATCTCTCTCAGCGGTTTCATCTAGTGACAAATCCAAAACTATTCGTTTTTCCACTGACATGGCATTTTTCACAATGCTTTTACTTTAGACTAGAGTGTAATGTGTAGTCAGTTAGGTGCAGTTGTTTGTGGCCAGAAAGGCCTTAAAAAATTAACTGAATCTAGTTTGAATCTCATCAAGCTGGGTGTAGAACCTCGATTAGGGATTTTGATTTTTGTGGGTGGAGAGCTGTTGGGTTGACAGCTGCTGCAAATGCAAATAGATTTTTTTGTTTTTTATATATGTTTTGAGGTTGATAGTATTGATCCATGACCTTGTGTTCGGTATTTGTCTCACTCTGT